>VWZO01014063.1:791297-805595 GCA_013396975.1 Bucco capensis
CCCTGGGGCACACCACTAGTCACAGGTTTCCAGTTAGACTCTGCTCCACCAACCACAACTCTCTGGGCTCTGTCCTTCAGCCAGTTCTCACTCAACCCTGGTTGTTGTTCATGTGTTTGACAGCACAGCCAGCTGCACACAGCCAATCCTACTGATGCTCCTTGCCCAATATTCTAAAAGTTTAATAATGTTTTCCAGTATTTTAAATGTGCTCCTTTCTTTGACACAACCACAGAGAGAGAAATGGATGAAGCAAACAGTGAATCAAAATAAGAGGCCAATGTTCTTGATGCTGCCATGGGAAGAGGTAAACTAATAGATGCATGCAAAGGCCCAGGCAAAGGGTTGCTCCTTGGCAAACCTCTGTTAGCTTGGCAGACTGATGATAGCTAACAGTAAACACTGCTAGTTCTTATCTCTAATACAGAGCTTTCCATCAGGAGGTCAAAAGCACTTTGCAAAAAAGATTCATCACTTCTACTCATTCAGATATTTGGAAGTTGCCTACCACTCTTTCTTTTTGCCAGTACCAGGCAAGACTAGTATCACAACTAACAAAATCTTATCCTAACTGGAACCAGCAAAAATGCTGGATATTGTCAAAGAGAGAATAAGCAAGGCATGCAGCCACTGAGTATGGAAGTGGAAAGGACAGATCTAATAAAAATTTGAACACATCAAAAGATGAACCCCCAATCCCTGCTCAGTACACCTGTGCTCTGCAGTGCCAGAGATGAGGGCACTCTTGTCATGCTCTCTGACACTAGAAGCTCCAGAGGCAGTTTAGGAGAGAAATATTCCTATTTTAGAAAGAAGTATTTTGTTGAAGAATATGCATGAAGAAATACTGTTTCTGTTATTCCCACAAGGATGGGAAGCTGTCCACAGCACACAGAAGGTGCCTCCATCCCATCCCATCCCATGACATAGAGTAACCTCACCTTCTGGTGAGTCATGACCCATTTTGGCTATACAGTGAGAGCCAGAAATGACCCAGGAAGGTGTGCACAACATTTCTGCTCTTAATACTTAATACTAGGTACTTCAGAATGTGCCACAGGGTATCCAGGGCATGAGACTAACAGAAGGAAAAACAATTACAAAGGTAATTAAGTAATTTTCAATTCCACTATTCACAAGCCTTCAGATTCTGCTAGTTAATTATAATACAATTTTATATCATAATGATAATTACATCTTGTAATTGTCCTTACCAATAAAAGGCCACATATGGCTATTTACATTTTAAGAGATTCAAAAATGGACTATGTGAGTTAGGTGTCTGATTTAGCAGGTGACAAAGCTTAGCTTTTTCACTGCTGCAAAATCAACTAGAATTCAAGAGATATTAGTTCATTTCTGTCCAAGAAGTTTTACCCTTAGGCATAAAATTATTATAATAGAGATCATTCCAATCAACTATGAGCTATGAAGACATTACAGAAAAGAAGTTAAAGTCTATACAAATAGATAACAGCTCCACTAGGCATAAAGATTAGATCCACATGCAACTTTACTAAATGTTTCAAACGTTACATCACTAATTATGTGATACTGTCCCTTCTGGTAAACCACAGATGTAACATGAAAAATATTCAGCTTGGTCTCATGTAGATCTTATCTCAATGTACAGGTTCCAAAAAAAACTGAACCAACCCTTTTGATCTCTGCACTGTTTGAGCTGTTAGCTTAAGAATGAGCTTGCTGAGCTGAGGGATTTTTGCAAGACTTGCTTCAAATCTCCACATGATAGAGGCAAGAGGTTGCACTGGAAATATGAAATGCTAACTTTCATTTCAATCACATAGTGTGGCATCTCTGTAAATCACCAGGGTTAGCTTATGGTTTTGATATTAGCTACAACATCCCTCAGAGAAGTCCTGGTCCCTCTCATTCCTCTGGATGTTGTGTAAACAAAAGCAAAGCTCAGTTCAGCATCTCACACTGTCATGGAACTAGCATAAAAAGAGAATTCTTCTAAAGGTTTCAACATTCAACAGTCACAAAAGCACTACATCAAAACATTGTATTGGATAAATCTACAGGTACAAGTGATACTGAATTAGCTGTGCCTCCACTAAATGACAAAGGTCAAATGTCACTCTTCTGTGTGCCAGTTATTGGCCTCCAAGGCTTCACTTGCAGTGCACCTGAGTGAGGTTTCAATGGACAACAAGATCTCACTTAGACCCAGCAGGTCCTGAAGCAGACACTAACCCAGCATGAAGCATGGCTGTAGGGGAGAAAGGGATGGAGCAAGAACTACACAAAGTGACAGTAATGGTGCAGGAAAGGGATCCAATGCTCAGCAGGAGAAAAACAATAAAATGAGCTGAGCCAGGAGAGATAAAAGGGAAGGGGAAACAAACCTCAAACTAAATGCAACTACAGGAAGACAAACCAAGAATCAAGAACTGCCTGGACACATTCCTGTGTGACCGCATTGGACTAGTTTCATCTAGGGTTGCACTAGATGATCTTTCTAGGTCCCTTCCAACCCCTGACATACTGTGATACTGTGTCCAGGCAGCTCTGCAATGTCTCCAGACAAGGAGACTCCACAGCCTCCTGGGCAGCCTGGGCCAGTGCTCCCTCACCCTTACTGGAAAGAAGTTTCTCCTTGTGTTGATACTAAACCTCCTGTGGTCCAACTTGCTCCCATTGCCTCTTGTCCTACCATTGGATGCCATTGAGCAGAGCCTGGCTCTCTCCTCCTCACACTCACCCTTCACATATTTCTAAGCATTCCTGAGGTCTCCTCTCAGTCTCCTCTTCTCCAGCACATGGTGCCAAGACTCTATCACTCCTTCAGGTACTCTATATTTCCTAGGTAGGCCCTTGGCAGCTGAGAGGCTGACACAGCTACAGTGTGAGAGCTGCTGACAATCTCTGCCTGTCCCAGTGCAGTGGCTTCCTGCCTGTTGTGATAAGAGCTCACAGTGGCCCCCAGCCCTGCCTGCTTGCATGTAAACACAGCTGAGGCACCAATGGATGAGCAAGACCCAGAAAGGTGTGGGTGTGTGTGTGTGGAGATTTTTCCTCTCTTATAGTCATCTTACCAATTTTATTTCAATATGCAACTCCTACACAAATGTTCACAAATCCCAACAGCAGCTGCTATCCTCATGCCAACCTCCCTCTGGGACAGGACATCATACCCTGTAAGATCACTTATTTGGGTCTAATATAGTGACAGAGTAGCTTGATCCTGGAGTCTCCTGTACCTGAACCTTCCTGAAGGAATCACAGAACATTCATGGCTGCAAATGACCTCTCAGATCACCAAGTCCAACCAAAAAAAAACCAAACAACCAAACCACCCAAGCCCTGCTCTCACTAGAGCATGTCCTGGAGCACCACATCTACATGTTTCTTAAACACCTCCAGGGATGGAGACTCCAGCACCTCCCTGGCAAGGCTGTTCCAGTGCCTCACCACTCTTTCTGGAAAGAATTTCTTCCTAATATCCAATCTAACCCCACCCTGTCTCAACTTCAAACCATTCCCTCTGCTTCTGTCATTAGTCACTAAGGAGAAGAGGCCAACCCCCACCTCTCTACAAGCTCCTTTCAGGTAGGTGTAGAGGGCAATGAGGTTCCCCCTCAGCCTCCTCTGGATGAGGAAAAAAAAGAGTCCTGCCTTTCTCACACCTTATACCTACAGAGTGAACATTCAGTCTCCATTGTAGCCAGCATACATTTCCCCAGGAGTTCAACAGCTCCAGAGTGGTTTAAAAAGGTTTCCATCCCCTTGGTCACTGGCTATAAACACACAGAGGGGAAGAACAATAAAGAGAGCCCATAAAGCAAGGTGCTAATATTTTCTTCTATACTGGAGAATAAAAGTCAACAAAATTCCACAGTTACTCTGTTTGGAGTCTTCAACCCTTTTGTAAAACAAAGTAAAGAAGAATAGTGCCAAGGTGTTGGCCAGGCAGTGCAGAAACTCTCCTGAGGACAGTAAGCTGTAGAAGAAACAACCATGAGCAGCTTTGCAAGGGCAAGCTGATTTTTGCCATGGGTCTAATAACTGTGAAGAATAAACACAAGGAAAGAAGAATCTCAAACAAAACAAGAAAAGAGTAATAAAAAGCTACACAACAGCACGCAAAGAAGCAAAGAAATCAGTCTCAAAAAAATGATTTATGACATTGCCCCTTTTGCTGCAATATACATTAATCAGGGCTCCTGTCTCTTTTTGGGACCTTGATGAAGATGAGGTGAAACCAAATATGTTTAATGGTGTCTGAAATGAGGCATGAAATTGAAGCATTGTTTCATTCTGTGTTGCCTTGGCTTTCATAAGCAAGGCCATGCTTTAAGCCTGGGTGGTACACCAGCATGCACTGGGAGAAGGCTGCAGGGAAAGCTCTTTTGCTTCCCTGTCTTATTCTTCTTCCTTTTTAAAGCTTACACTGAGTTGTTTATATACACATCATCTGAACCTGCTGAATAGATAGCAAAACCTCATCTTTAGGATAAATGGCTGAAAACAAAGAAATGTCACAATTTCATAACCCGAGAGTAAAATTGGAGAAAAGGAAGAATACAAACACAGAAAGGTTACCTAGGAAAACCTCACCATGAAGTGATCTAGAAGAGAAAAACTAGATCTGAAGGTACTGGAAATGTTTGGAATTAAGTCCTTTGAAAACAAAATAAAAGAATTTTGATAGCTTTAAAATACTCCTTTGATATAAAAGTTTAAATTGAGCAACTTACACTCCCCCAACTAACTTTATATCCATTTCCCTCACACTTGGACTTGATTTTAAAGATTCTGATAGACTAGGCCTTGAGCTACTCTGCAGTTACTAGTTTATGTCAACCTCAACACTGAGATTAGTAGGAAGATGATGGAATTAACAGCAGGAAGCAGATAGGGCTCTGCATTTGGTACTGCCCTGGAAAAGCAAGCACAGAGCAAGGTGAGGACAGAGCAAGGTGTTCAGAGGAGGGCAGCAGGCTCAGCTTTTTGCTGTGGTGGCTGGATTGAGCCTGCAGTTCTGTGAGGGGCTGGGAAGCCTCATATAAGCAGGATGTATACATTAAAAAGGAGTAAAAAATACCACTTCAAATGTTCTGATGCTATCTTTGTTACTTGGATGCAAGAAATGCTGATCCCACTGTAGGCTACCAGCAGAAAGGTTCACCTTGATTTCTAGTTCCATTTGAACCTTTTGGGGAAGCACAGGTGGAACACAGGGTACAGAGTCCCTGCCAGTGCACACACCAGAGGGGAGGACCACCTGCTTTTTGGGCTTTCAGCAACCACACCACAGAACTTCTTCATGGATTGACTCAAGAGCTATGCAAGTACCAGTTTGGCTCCTACTGTTCAAATTCCAGAAGCTCACCTTCTTGTAGTCAGATTTGTTCCTCCCCTTTCCAGCCTCAATTCATTCATGGCTAGCTGAAACCCTTTTGTGCTTTAACTAGCAGTTCACTTTTGGTTGCTGTTTCTAGTTGCTAGAACACAGATACTGGTTGCTTTTCTGGTTAAGAAACAAGAAGAGTATGTAGAGTTCAGTTCCCTGTATAAACCATGTGGGATTGATTCCTGCCCTGTCAGAAAAACAGTCCCAAAGATAACTGTGATAGAATTTTGGCTAAAAACAGCAGCAGCAATGACAAATGTCTGAGAATGGTTTCAAAAGAGCTTCCTACCCCTGTTTAGCCACAGAGCACACATACCAGGGACAAGCATCAGAGATGTAAGAAATGCAAGTTACACTCACCCTGGCTTTTTGTTTTTCTTTAAATGTACATATTTCTGTTACCTGAGTACATACATACACACACACATTTTAACTTGAATTTTCCCTGTTAGAAACCCTGAATATTTATGCATGCAAATGCAGCAAATTTTCCCATGGATCACAACAGTTAAATCTGTACAACTCCAGTACTGCATGTTTGCATGCAAATGAAAGAAAAACAGAGGAACACAGCAGGAATTGGCATCTTCCACACAAATGCTGTGTTGTGTGTAGTAACAAATGAAGAGCACACTCCCAGGGGAGGTAAAGTCCATGGACCAGAAGTTCACTTCCTTGCCAATTTATTTCCAATATTTCACTAGCTGTTCTTGCTGCACAAAAGCACACAAATACATTTGATGTCCAATCAAATCTCTTCAGTTTTTCAACAGTTTGTATTCTATTTTTAGGGGAAAAAAAATACACACTAGAGAAATAAACAGGACATTAAAAGCTTGTTATTCCCTGCTCTGGGGCAGCAGAGCAGGCAGGAGTCTTTGATTAGCTGACGTAAGAGGAGTTCAATGGACCAAAAGGCTAGATTATGGTTGTAATTAATTCATAACAATGGAGTTGAATAGTTACCCAAAGCAATGGCAGTCCCAACTGAATGGAATAAAGCAATTCCAAAAGTAATTTGCATGCATAGTTTATAAAGGTCCTAGAACTCCTTTAAACATCTCTCTCTGATTATAAACAGCTGTCGGCCAACAGCAGAGTCAATTTTTCCAGCTATCCTTCCAAAAGAAGTATTACATTCATAGCATGAAGAGAACTAAGCCATACTGTAAACACAGGCTTTGTGCATGATTTTACCAAATCATAGCCCAGCTGATTTGAGAAATCCAAACTATACCAATGCATTAAAAGCTCAGTATCCAGAAAGCTATTGTGAGATCTCCCAAGGCAGTTCTGTTCTACCAACTCCCCTTAAATGACAAACGTGCTGGCTCTCAACAAGGCTCTGGGAGCCAGTGGCATACAAAATACACACTGAAGTACCAGTGCTAGGCCTCCCTTTGCCCACTGTCACACACACAGAAACACAGAATGTCAGGGGTTGGAAGGGCCCTAGAAAGATCATCTAGTGCAACCCCCCTGCCAGAGCAGGAGCACCTAGACCAGCTCACACAGCAATGTGTCCAGGCAGCTCTGCAATGGCTCCAGACAAGGAGACTCCACAGCCTCCTGGGCAGCCTGGGCCAGTGCTCCCTCACCCTTACTGGAAAGAAGTTTTTCCTCATGTTAATACTAAACCTCCTGTGGTCCAACTTGCTCCCATTCCCTCTTGTCCTACCATTGGATGCCATTGAGAAGAGCCTGGCTCTCTGCTCCTGTCCTCTGCTCAGAAGAGATGACACCAAAAGGACATGTCCTAGGTAAAAGCACAGCTGGAACTCTTAAGCTTCTTGGTGTCAGAACACATTTGCCACTGATGCCAAAAGATAAGCTCCTATTTGCAATATGATTTGAAAGTCAATATAAACTCTACATAAACTAAACCCTTCTCCTGCCAAAGTAACATCAGTAAAAACTGTGTGGCTGAGCAGGGGGTGGAGAGAAAGAGAAGATTGCCTTGCAGCTTTTAATCCTTAAAATAATGGAGCAGAATATCAGAGACTTCTGCATCTTCTCCAAACACATGGTAAGTGCTCTTTGTACCTAAGGATCTGTAAAGTGTTTGGTAGCTATGCTGATGAAGATTTTCTTCTGTGAGTAGTTTCTGTGGAACCAGTGTGACTTTTAGGCAGCACAAGGCACTGCTTCAGTGTGAGCATGGACATCAGAATGTGACCCTACAGCTCTACAGCTTCCTTTGAAAGTGATATAGCTAAGCCACACTTCAGCAGAATATCAGGTTAACACTTCAAGGGGCTCCCAGAAGTGCACAGGGCAGATCCTCAGCTAGTGAACAGATCCAAGAGCTGAGGGAAAGAGAGGTTGTTTTGTTCTGGGCAAGCATATATGATTTCAAAAATTGTTCCCATCCCAGAAGACAAATGGAGAAGAGGGGAAAAAAAAAATCAAAAGAGGATTTTCAAATAAAAATGTAACAATGCTGCATCTTGGGTCAATCAAAGCACTTGAAAAGTTGGTTTTCAAATTCCAAGATAGGTTCACTTGTTCTTCATTACAAAGTGTTGCCTGAACATGAAAGATCTTTTTAGTTTCAAAAAAATGTTGGTGGGGACATTTTGACTGTCTCAGATCTTTTTTTCCTCAGGTTTTTTGAGCTGAGCCACAGATCAAACCAGACTGTGTTCTAAAAGCCTTTTTGAAGATAAGCCAGATTTGGTTTTTTGACAGCTCTCCTCTCTCAGAAATTCACAACAAATTGCTGACTAGTTCTAATGATAGAACTTCCCCGTGAAAAATTTCCCAAATCTATAGCTGAAGCCAACCTTCAACCAGAGTCATCCAGGAGCAAGCCAAAAGCCTCTAAGTAATTTAAATGGCATTCTCTGAGGAGTAAGGGATTAGCATCATTGCCAGGAGGAAAAGAGATGTTCTTTCCAGGAAAGTCCTGACCAAATTTCTACAAAGACCTTCAGACTCAGAAGCCTAGACCTCAGACTAAGCCAAAGGGATGATCTTCTTTGGGCTTTTACAATATGGAAGCATATTTCAAAATGATTGAGGTAGTCTTTCAAAGAATACATCCCCAAATTTCAAAGCATCTGAAGAAGCACATACATGCAGATATGAAGGGACATTATCTCTAGGCTTTCTAACTACTGAAGAAGGAAGTTGAAGGTGCAGGGTGAGCACTGAGCTTAAAGCATGGAGCACAAGGATGAATGGGAGATGACAAGTCAATGTTACAGCTCATGAAAGGATGAGAGCAATGGTGCTGTGCCTAAGGTCTGAACCCCAGCTGATGAGCTTACAAAGAATGCAGAGACATCACAGAAGCTTGAAAGAAACAGCCTAATGTTCAGCAGGGCCTACACTCATAATAAGCTAATAAACATCACCAGAAATAAGGTCATTATAGTCAAATGATTGTACAGAATCACAGATTGTCAGGGGTTGGAAGGGCCGTAGAAAGATCATCTAGTGCAACCCCCCTGCCAGAGCAGGAGCACCTAGACCAGCTCACACAGCAATGTGTCCAGGCAGCTCTGCAATGGCTCCAGACAAGGAGACTCCACAGCCTCCTGGGCAGCCTGGGCCAGTGCTCTGGCACCTGCACTGCAAACAAGTTTCTCCTCATGTTAATACTAAACCTCCTGTGGTCTAACTTGCTCCCATTCCCTCTTGTCCTGCCATTGGATGCCATTGAGCAGAGCCTGGCTCTCTCCTCCTCACACTCACCCTTAACATATTTACAACCATTCATGATCCACCCAAAAGAACTCATGTCATGTAACCCTTTACCCTCTGCCTCAATGAGCACATTTCAAAACAAGTTTTGGTTTACAGCACAAATGAAGACAAACACCCAGGATCTTCTACAGAGCTCAAGTGGAAGTCAGCAGGATTTGGATATGTTTAGTGTTTGCAGTCAGGAAGTGTAATTGGGACAAGTCTCAAATGGACTTGGAGATGTCCACTTGTTACTTTTGAAAGAACTTTTCCTGCTAGAGTGACAACATTAATGGAGACAAACATGGATGGTGCTCAGTGAGGAGGCCAAAATTGCAGACAAAAAAGGAACCAGGTGAAGCATAACCTTTAATAACCCATTTACTTTCACCACAGAAGCAAAAGAATGTTTAAAATGACAATTCATTTCAATCAAAAATGTGATATATTTTCTTCCCCAAATCAACTTCCTTAAAGAAACAAAACAGAAACAAGTGTTAACTACACTACCACCACTCTGAAAAAAAAGCCTAAACCCCAAATAAACCTGAAATACTGAAAAAAAAAAAAAGGTAAAAAAAAAGTCTCACTGGAATCAGGATGGGATGTAGAAAGTTACTGAGTTTAGCAGTGATTTAAAAGCTGCAGTTCAAATGTCTGCTCTAGAAGTACACACTACTACTGTCAAAGCATTTACTGCAACCTACTTGGAAGAGGAATTATGCTAAACATTTTATTCCTTTATAAAGCACAGATATGCAAAATTCTATGCTCTAGACTAGGAAAAACTGTAATACAGCTATTCTGATAAATGACATGATAGAATGAAACCCATTACCTTCTGTACTCATGTGTTAGCTGAGTCCCAGTGTGGATGCTTCCCTGCACTGCTGAAGCCTTCTGCAGTGCTGCAAAGTCCTAGCTCCATGGAAAAGAGCAAGACTGGCATGTTCCTCAGGTCTGTTTGCTATGTATGGAAATTCATCAAGAAATTCAGTCTCTGCTCTCAGCTTACAGATATCTATTACTTTTCAGAAAGATTTATACATGTAAAATTCTGTGGAACAGTGAGTGATAAACACACACACAAAAAGGGGCAAAAATATCCCCTTAAGCCACTGTAGTCCTGGAGCACTGTTGTCTAGTCTTGCTACAAGGAAATCCACAGCCTGATTCCTGTTGCAGATGATCTGTGATGTCCCTTCTTTGGTTTCTTATGAAGCTGATGAATGACTAGCTAGAAACATGGTGAAAGCTTTTGGAATTCATTGTGCTATGGAAAACAAATTAGAAACTTAACTTGTTGCATGAGGGATTACCCTTCACAGCATGGCCTTTACAATGTGAAACTAATTATTGCAGGGAAGATTTATGGTGTTTACAGTTAAGAATTCAGGGTCACTTTGACCAAATGCATGTAACTTTAGACCTCAGGCTTGTCTAACTCTAAATAGAATGAAGACTTCAACAAATTCAGAGATAAAAAATAATACATTCTATTGAATTGCTTAGCAAGAAGCTGGAAAATAAGGGCTAAACAAACCTAGGTTTAAGTATTCACTCTAAAAGTTTTTCTTTGTGGAGAGGCAGATCATGCAGTGTGTCAGAAAAATGTGATTTAATTTCTGTAGTTAATTTCTCAGGAATCCACCAGAGTGTTAGACCCTAGCACTCCCCAGGTCTTTTTATCTGATCATTCAATGACCAAAATATGTGCTACCAGTCTGGAGACATGGCTGGCTGCATAACAAAGAGGCCAAGCTGCTTACCTGACATTTTAGAACAATTAAAACAGCCAGCATTTAACACAGAATTGGCTAATCCCTAAATTGTAAATAATCATAGACTGGCCCAGGTTGGAAGGGACCTCAAAGATCATCTAGTTCCAAATCCCCTGCCACAGGCAGGGATGCCAATCACTAGCCCAGGTCACCCAGGGCCACATCCAGCCTGGCCTTGAACACTGCCAGGGATGAGGCATCCACAACCTCTCTGGGCAACCTGTGCCAGTGCCTAACCACCCTCTGGGGAAAGAACTTCCTTCTAATCTCCAATCTAAATCTCCCCTCCTTCACCTTGTATCCATTCCCCCTTGTTCTATTACAATCTGAGCAGCTGAAAAGCCTCTCCCCTTATATCTTATAATTCCCCTTTAGGTACTGGAAAGCTGCTATAAGATCCCCTCAAAGCCTTCTCTTCTCCAGGCTGAACAATCCCAACTCCTTCAGCCTGTCCTTACAGGGGAGGTTCTCTAGTCCTTTAATCATCTTTGTGTCCTCCTCTGGCCTTGCTCCAACAGCTCCACATCTTTTTTATGCTGAGGAGCCCAGAACTAGATGCAGTACTCCAGGTGATGCCTCACTAGGGCAGAGGAGAGAGGCAGAATCACCTCCCTAGCCCTGCTGCTCATGCCTTTCCTAAGAGAAGCATGAAACAAATGCTTAACAGAATAGCAAATTATTGGTGTGTCAAGAAACTATTTCTAGAAGACAAATATTTATTTTTAAGTTGCATTAGCTTTTGTTCTTAAGATATATCAAATGTTTTCTATCCAATTTACTGTCTCTTGAGAATTCCAGGGACCTGAGGCAGACCAGAGGGGCCAGGAATGAGAATAAATAAGCTTGTGGTAAAAGGGATGAAAGAAAATGAGCCAGCAATGTGCCTTTGTGGCCAAGAGGCCAATGGCATCCTAGGATGCATTAAGAGGAGCGTGGCCAGCAGAGCCAGAGANGGTGCAGTTCAGGGCTTGCATATACTCTGGGACAAGACACAGGAGGGCAGGAACTCTGCAGTGCAAGGAGATCTAGATTAAGGAGGGAAGGCTACCACAGAAGAGTTGGTAGAAATGCAAAGGCTTGGAGCCTCATGCAGGTAGCTACTGCTCAAACAGAAGTGCTGCCTCTCCCCAGCACCATAGTATGTGTCCTGCTGTTGATGTTAGGGAATAGGGTAGCCTCAACCAAAAGTATCCTAGGTCTCTGAACTAATAACTGCATCCTGACCATAGAACCTTCAGTGGCCCCAGGAACTGAAAGGTGAAATAATTCTTATTGTTTTCCCTGTTACTTGTGTTGAACTTCATGTTGATGTGTGTAAGAATTAGTTCCTGTCAGGAACATCCTTATTTATATCATTTTGACTTGGCTACTGTAATTAATTGGAATTATTTTTATACACAAAAGCTATCATCATTTCTTGAAGAGTTTATCAGATATGTTGCAGGTAGATTCTAGCACATACTAAAAAATAATCCTAAATTTGGCATCATTTGTTAAGAGCTGTTAAAGTTTGGTTTAAGAAGCTCCTAAACGATGTCGCTAAGTCCAACCTATAATTTAACCAGACAGTACTCCACAGTCCTGAAATGGAAACACTTATTATACTTTAAATGCTTTCATAAGGAATAGTGTTATCAAATTATTCTTGCTATTCTCCAGAATACTGAAGCTAAAATAGAACTGCATTTTCCATGAAACCACAGGCACAAGAGTAATGGATTCAAGCCATTTGCTATATATACATATGCATATAATCTAATTAAAATTTCAAGGCATGTAAGAAAAGATCTGCAAACAGACTTTTTTTTGCTGTACACAAATTCCTTTGAAGGAATCCTATTTCTAGCTTACCAATTAAAACAGATCTTTCCTAGATTAAATCCCTTAGAATGGACAGTATCCTGAGTGAGTTGGTTTCACACCTATTTCCAACACATTGCAAACTCAAGAGATTCAAGACCCCTTCACATATGAACAAATATTTGTCAGTTATTCAGTCTCAGAAACAGACAGCAGAAGAACTAATGCTGTAACATTTTCTGATTTAAAAAAAGCTATAAATCAAAGCCTCATTCAGTTGTTACCTAATTATTTGTAGAACTGCAGCAACACAAACTTAGGATTTCAAAGGTCTGACTCCCATTAAAAATAAGCAACACATACAATTCAAATTATACTTGCAAATATAATGTCAGCAAAGGTGACAAGCCACATAGGAGCCTCTCCAGCTTTGCTGGCATCACACATTTGGGCTACAAATCACCAAAGTCAGGCTGATGAACCAGCATCATGCTAGTGCCCTGAGAGGCAGACCCTTCCTAGCACATTTCCTATTGGAATGGAAGGAACAATGCTGGCAGAAGTCCCAGATCTGCTGACACCACAAAAGGAACAATGTGACAACAGCATGGCAAGTTTATGATAAATATTTCAGAAAGGTGTCTTTTAGCAAGAAAGGATTAATAGAGACCTTGGGTATAAAAACATTCCCAGTAGTGTCTAGCTGGCATCTGTTTCAGGCAACATAAAAATCAGAGTGCAGAGGGTAATTTCTGTTTGCTTCAATGCAAATTCCTGACTATTAGGACCAAAACAAATAGTAATCAATTTTATGGTCCTTTATTGTGTCATTTATTGTTGCAAAAAGCTCATCTGCACATTTTATTTCCAGCATTTTTAATGTATATCCACTGCCAACAAGCAGGAAGGAGAATCACCTTGCTAGGACATTGCTGAACTGTTCACCATTTCCACCACTTCAGCATCTGATTGAACAGTTTGCACTTAATAGGATCAAGGGTTAAACATTCAACTGCAAAGGAACCTTGCAACAAAGCCCAAAGGCAACTCTGCTGCAGTCTGGTTTGCTAGTCACCACCATAGCCTTGTGTCCCCAAGGAAATAACAAATGAACCTCTCAAGAAAACAACAGATAAAAGACTATTTACCACATTCAGGTATGTAAAAGAAGATCCTGTCAAACCTGTAAATGCAGATCCAGAGAGGTTATTCTCCCCTCTACTATGCCCTGGTGAGACCTCGCCTGGAATCCTGTGTCCAGTTGTGGGCCCCTCAGCTCCAGAAGGATAGGGAGCTGCTGGAGAGAGTCCAGCANTCTCCAGTGTGGATCCTTTGCTTTTCTCTCTGCTTCATTCAGTGTTAGGCAATGTTAAAATTACAAGAGAGAATGAGCTGGTGAACAGCTTGCTCTGACAAAAGCACAGGTATTTTGGTTACAAAGCTGCTTTACACTTTCTAAGAGTGATATTTATTAGTAATTAATAATAATTACCAAAATATAGCTTCTTAAAATATATTTAAGTACATATTGGTTTCAGGTAATACTGTTAGTAATGAATTTGTGTTACTATCCTGCTGGGAGGGGGATCAAGAAAGGTCTTTAAAAGGAAAAAAGAGAAAACAGTCTCACTTAAGCTTTTGCTATCCAGTGAG
>VWZO01014070.1:0-14540 GCA_013396975.1 Bucco capensis
CATTCTATGATTCTATGATTCTATGTTCATGTCTCTGTTCTTAATAACTAGATTTCCAGTAGTGTCTATGTCTCATCTGTCGACAACGTGTGGGAATACGCTGATGGTGCACTTTGCACAAACTTGTGCAGCATTGGTCGTTTGCATGGCACTTCATCGGGGTTTACATTTTGTCTGTCACCATAAATTACCTCTCACACAGCTAGCTCTCTCAGATACTGGATGCCTTTCTCCATGCTATTCCCCTTGCTCGGGTGGCATTTAATGTCATCTTTATAGGGATATCTGTCCCTTACAGCTGACAAAAATCTCTTCCAGAGGCTGCGAGTGTTGTTATTTCTCACAATAGCCTTGTCAATGGCTCCATCTTTAGCCAGGGATCCCAGTTGCCTGGCATCCTTACCATCCAGATCCATGGAGTCAGCACCATTATCCCAGCATCAGGCCAGCCAGGCAGTGAGTGCCTGGCTCTCACAGCAATCAAAGTCCTTTCTTATAGTTGACAGCTTTTTCATGGATAAAGATCTGACTGCAGCCTCCTCATCTGATGACTCTCCCATCTGATGGGCTTCCTCTGGGAGGATCTACTTTAGTAGAGGGACCTTCTCCTGGTGAGTCTAGTGCACAATAATCTGTTTCATCTGATGACACCGGACAATTTGTTTTTGTCAAGTGCTTTCTCCCAGTCACAGGGGTGTCAGCCTTCATATTCTCAGCCACAGGGGTGTTAGATTTCACATCTGTTTTTGCCAGAAGGGCTATACTCCACATGTCTGACTGGTGGAACTAGACTATATGGGCTTTGTGCCTGTCTTCTTTGAGCCTTCTTCCTTACAGGAGCAACTTGTACTGGTGCAGATTGAGTGGGAGTGTTTGGCAGCATAGCTTTGCTATCTATTGTCAGAGTTTGTGCAGGTGCAGAGGCAGAGCTGTTGGGGGGGGGGGCACTTCTGGGCTCTGAGCAACTGTAAAATCTGCTGCTGGAGCAGCATGCATTCTGTATAAGTGGAGGTGGCTGCCTGCCACACACACTCACATCAATGTTTAATCTGACGCCACACAAGAATGAAATTCTTGATAAGAACCAAACAATTCAATGATAAGGATAAGGCTAATGACACAGGTAACACGGTATTTTGATTGTGATTACTATATGTACTCTCATTGCCACTCAGTGGGGGAGGACTGAAAGTATACATAGCAACTAAATCTGTTAGGTACCACCCACAGTACTGAGACATGTGCATTAGCCATTCAGACACGATATAAATCAGTGATAAGCATCCTAACAAAGTGGCAAAGATTGCACGATATCAGCAGTTAATAATCTTCAGATAAACAGCTACACCAAACAAATGGTTACAGAGAATATATGGGTAGAAAGGGAACACAGTAATACATAGTTTAGAAATTGACTCTAATATTGACTCTAGGAATACATGAAACATCATTGATTTCAAAACTGACCTCATAGTGCAAGTAATTTATTGCAGTTTCCAATCCCCAAGGACTCTCAGAGAAAAAGATCTGATACTCTCTGAAAAAAAAGAGCAGGCTGGAATTTGAACTATTTGGAGCAATTTGCCAAAACTGTTTGGATCCTGGACGAGCCCCAAAAGTTGTTATGGTTTGAGTGAAAGAACAAGACTTGTGGATTGGAAGAGAAAAAACCAACAACAAATAATAACTTGAACTACTTTAATGAAAAAACAGCAACAATAGACAATATATGCAAATATAGATACAGAACCAGCACCAAGATCCAAACCTCCCCCTCTCCCCCCTGGCCACTATGTTACCATAGCAGACAGGAGTCGAACTCGGGGGAGGGGAAGTTGGATCCTGGAAGCTGGACTCAGGAGTTGAAAGCAACAAAGATGGGCCCAAAGCAGAACTGCAAGGGAAGAAAAGAAGAGGGGGCAGAGGGAACTCCCCCTTAAATTTATATTAAACATGACATGTATGAAATGGAATACTTAGTTGGTCAGTTTGGGGTCACCTGTCTTGCCTGTTCCTTTCCTGTAGGTGCTTTCACCCTGCACCCCCCTCACTTCCCAGTAGACTCACAAAGGGTTTACATTCCAACCCTTGGCCATAACCCAGACATTATGGGCCTAATCACTGCTAGAAGCTGGCACTGTTTTTGAAAAACATACTGCCAGCTTTAGAAAAATGCAGTCACTTTAAAGGAGTCTCAGCTAGAAGCAAGGCCACCTTAGCAGAATCAATTCTGCTCCAGCTCAAACCAGGACAGGCTGGTAACCTTGTCTTCAGAGGCACACAGGCTCTGAAGCAAAAGGCTGTAGGCTATATCTATATTCTGATATCAAAATCTATTTTACCTTTTTAGAACTCATGTTAACCTCAGACTAAAATTAAGCTTCATGTCAATGTTGAACACTTCAAAAATTTATGTCTGTAATATGTAATATCTAGGACATAATGTACCATTTTGGCTTCAAATGTCATGCAGTTCAGTCCAATGTCTCTGAAAAACAATGAATGAACTTTGTAGAAAGGACAGAGGGATACTTTACTGACAATATTTGAATATAATTTGATTTCTAAAGGTATAGGTACAGATTAATTGTTCTCAAATCAATAAATGACCGGCTGCTAGATATGACTATAATTGAGCTGTTAGCTTGTGATAAACCCAAAATAAAGTGGGTTTATTGAACAAATAACAATCAGTCACAGCCATCTGGGCTAGAGTGTGCATAAGATGAAATACTGTTGTTCAAGGAACAGAAAGGTTCAAAACAACAGTAACGTCACAATGTTTGATCCTATGCTCATAGATGCATAGCTAGAGATTTTCTAAAGCCCTGAAGCAGCAGATTTACATCTGCTATATTTATAGTTGATTTTTTTGACAACTTTCATTGGCAATAGTTCAACAATTTAATCACAATATGAAAAACTTATACTTTTATGAGTGGACAATTTGTCATCTTTTCATATAGTTGAATATTTCTTCGTGTTAGGCATATGGAACATAAACTCTTGCTCTAAATTATTTTACCATTCTTTATTCCATCTCCATTTACTAAGTCACCATTTTAATCCTTTTCTTCCTTGTATTTTTCAATCATTTCTTCTCTCAGATCCTTGACCGTTTCTATCACTTCTCATTGAATGTTTTTTTAAGTTTTGCTTCCTTTTAAAAAGCTGTGTAAACACTGTATAATTAAATCTCAGGAAACTACTGCATGTTAAACATGAGAAATATATCCTCATCTGATGGGGAAGCCACAACAAAAATTAGGAAAGAAACATGAGTAGAGAAGGGTCAGGTAAAAAAAATACCTAACCCTGTGTGATATCTTACTTTCATGTGATTCTAGAGGCAAGAACTCTTCTGTTAGCTGTCCTGCTCTTTCCAGTGACTAAATAAATTCATAGACTAAGAATCTCACATCTTTAAATCAAAGGCCTAAAATCAGATGACCTGAACCTCTCTTTCCAGAAAAACTCTTAAAAGGAGATTTTTAGGTACTCAAATCAGTAACTGAATACCTTTAAAATTCTAGCTTTGATTTACTAAAGATTAAATAGGACAACTAAATCCAATCAGGAAATCTAATCCAGGTTGTCTTTGTTCAAAGCTAGCATTGCAATAACTATTCCATTTCTCAATCCCATAAAATGTGTACATTTGGGAATTCCTATCCTGATTTTCCTTTTTGCTCTATTATTTAATTATGTAGAGGGAAATATAAACAATGGCTTTTCAGAAATAATCCTTTTAGTCACACAATGCTCACAGTTTCTTTTTACTGGTGTCCTATTCATTGAAAATATTTAAAAATCTGTTTAATTATTTCCGACTGGGAAGGTAAAAAATGACATAGATCCATGCAGGTTAGTTGAAAAGGAGAAGGCTTCTCTTTTATTGAGCTCAAATGAATTTCTTATATACTTTTTTCTTGAATAGGGAAATTACAGACAGAGAGAACACAAACACATCTGCCAAGGCAAATCAAACTAAACACACCCAGAGAAATACTTTCCTCTCTGTTTTCCAACCTTGACAAATTCCATTCCAGGAACATCCAAGCTTCAAAACACTCCTCAAAACCTCTAGTCAAAACAAAACCCATCCAATATGCATATAACAATCTCTAACCTTCAAGCAACTTACACAAATCCGTCTTTCAACTTTCAACAAACCTTCTTTCAACATTCCACAACAATTATTGATTATTCATTTTCTTTTTATCTCTTTGTGCACATAATTTCTCTTCCTCTCACGTAATGTTTTTTCATTTTGGGACCCCCACTTTTGTGAAATCCATGTAATTTTTTTATATTATTATTTTTTATAAAGGAAGGAAAATAAACCAAAATGATTTGTACTTATCTTAATATTCCTAAAAGCTTAGTTTGCTTTTCTCCCCAAACCTATTTTTGGAACTAATTAAAGCTGCAGTGTACCCCCTAAGCTATTAAATTCCTTACAGTCTCTTTTTAGTCCTGATGTGCCATTTCATTGACATTTTGGAATTAGTTCAGTGATCACAACTGCCAAAGCCCTTTGATCAGGCAATGTTGGCTCTCCTGCTACTATTGCTGTTCAGAGCATTCATAGCTACAGCTGCTCAAAATGAGATTAGCCAGCTGACTCTCTTTGCAGAGAGCAAGCTTGCTCCTGTAGCTGTTGAGCTTCCACCTGCTCTACCCTGAGTAAAGCATTCATATTGCATGAATACACAAAGACCAAAAGAGTACTAGATGAGCTGCAGTGACCAATTCAGCACCCAGTCAGCAACATCAGTGTCTGAGTTTCTTTTTACAGCCAGGAGATGGGCACAGGCAGAATCTGTTCCACTACTGATTTATTGTTATATATTTAGTAAAATACCTGTGTCCATTCTACTATTCCTTTTTCATGTCTAACATAATAAGTTTTTTCACTGACTGTAACTCATTAATGAGTGTTGGTCAGTGAGAATCTTGTTCAACATAATTTATTTCACAGTGTAAAGAAATTTACTGAATTTATTATTAGCATCAAGTTTTCAGAGTGAGGTTATCTTAGGGATGGCCTCTTAGTTCTCTTAAGTCTGCATTAAAAAGTCATCATTTTAACAAGTTCATCTAAAATAATAAAATGAGGAATAAAGAAGTAAAAATTGTTATCCAAGTTATTCCCAAGTAATACAAATACGTTTGATAGATATATATGACATAAATAACTTGAATTTCTCATTGACACTTAAAAACCATCTTCTTCGTATATAGTCTTTGTATCTCACCTTTTTATCACAGAATCACTAAGGCTGGAAAAGAACCCCAGGTTCACCAAGTCCAGCCTATGACCCAACAACACAGCATCAGCTAAGCCATGCCACTAAGTGCCACATCCAATCTCTTCTTAAACACCTCCAGGGACGTCGATTCCACCACCTCCCTGGCCAGTGCATTCCAGTGTATAATCACCCTCTGTGTGAGGAAGTGCTTCCTAATGTCCAGCCTAAACCTCCCTTGTTGCAGTTCCAGGCCATTCCCTCTTGTCCTGTCACTAGTTGCCAGGGAGAAGAGCCCAACTCCAACCTGACTACAACTTCCTTTCAGGTAGTTGTAGAGAGCGATAAGGTCCCCCCCTGAGTCTCCTCTTCTCCAAGCTGAACAGCCCCAGCTGCCTAAGCCTCTCCTCATATGACTTTCCCTCCAGCCCCTTCACCAGTCTCGTTGCTTTCCTCTGGGCCCGCTCCAGCACCTCGATATCTTTCTTGAAGTGAGGGACCCAAAACTGAACACAGGACTTGACGTGAGGCCTCACCAGTGCCGAGTACAGGGGGAGAATTACATCCCTAGTCCTGCTGGCCACACTATTCTTGATAGACGCCAAGATGTCATTGGCCTTCTGTGCTGCCTGAGCACATTGCTGGCTCATGTTCAGCTGGTTGTCAACCAGTACTCCCAGGTCCCTCTCTGCTGGGCCATTCTCCAGCCACTCATCTCCCAGCCTGTAATGCTGCATGGGGTTATTGTGGCCAAAGTGTAAGACTCTGCACTTGGCTTTGTTAAATTTCATGCCACTGGCCTCAGCCCATCGACCCAGCCTGTCCAGGTCCCTTTACAGCATCTTCCTGCCTTCCAGGAGATCGATACTCCCTCCCAACTTGGTATCATCCACAAATTTACTGATGGTAGACTTGATCCCCTCATCCAGGTCATCAATAGAGATGTTGAATAGAACTGGGGGACACCACTGGTCACTGGACACCAACTGGATGTGGCACCATTCACAACCACTCTCTGTGCTTGGTCATCCAGCCAGTTTTTAACCCAGTTAAGGGTGTATCTGTCTAAGCCATGAACTGCTAGCTTTTTCAGTAGGATGCTATAGGAGACTGTGTCAAATGCTTTACTGAAGTCTAGGTAGATCACATCCACAGCCTTCCCCTGATCTGTCAAGTGGGTCACCCAGTCATAGAATGAGATTAAGTTGGTTAGGCAGGACCTTCCCTTCATAAATCCCTGTTGGCTAGGCCTGATCCCCTGGTTGTCTCCTACATGCTGCTTGATCGTACTTAGGATGACCTGCTCCATAATCCTGCTGGGTACTGAGATCAGGCTGACAGGTCTATAATTTTCTGGATCCTCCCTCCAGCCCTTCTTGTAGATGGGCGTCACATTGGCCAGCCTCCAGTTGGTTTTCAAAAGAAAAGCATAGATTCTTGTCCCTGATGCAGGTAAGGACTCAGAGTTACATTATAATTTGCATGATGCTATATTCGCTTTGTGTTTCCATTATTAAGATTTTGAGGTACTTTATTTGCTACACTACATATACAAGTAACATCACAATTTGATTAGGAAATTTCACTGCATTTCTTTGGTGCAATGCATGCAAGGAAACTAAGGCATATTAAGCAACCTTTAGTAAGGAACCAAAATCCCAGAAGATGGAGTATATAATAAAAAATATTTCTCTATGCAGAACAGTAAAAGAAGTTTGCAAAATCAAAGAAAAGTGTGCAGGAGGTGTATTTCTCATCACATAATTTGCCTGCCTACTAATATTTACATTTGTCATTTTCCAGTGGCAGCTGGTGAAGGAGAAGGTTTTGTCACAAGGGGACTACTGCTCCCATAGGCTTGTAGTGTGGGCAACCAATGCAAAGGATTTTTCCCATGCAGAGGTTTCCTCCACGTAACTACCTTTTTGCTTTATGAATTGGAGCAATGGTTTAAGGTTTCCATCACCTTTGAAAGAAGTAGCACCTCCTTTTCTTGCAACAAAAGTTAGAAGAAATTGAATGGGATGAAAGGGCTATGCTGGAAAATAGTTTATTTTTAATGGGGAAGAGAACAGAAGAGACAAATACTGAAGAAGTATTTGAAGAAGTATTTTGAAGAAGTATTTTTTGAATGAAGGAAATTTTTTAACAGTGGAGTATGGACAACTTAGCTTTGACTCAAAATGGTGTCCATAAAAATATAATTACATAAATGTCAAGAAGGCTAGAAGTGGTTTTAATGTTGTACATTAAGATATATATTAATAATATGATGGAATTAGGAATGGAAAAGCCTATACTGAATATCACGAAAAATGTTCTGACAGGAAGATACATTAGGCTGTGGAATAGTTTTCCATAGGGAAGCCATCACTTAAGGGCTTTTTCTTCCATCAGAAAGTTCCCCAGTTCTATGAAGATTCATATTCAGCTCTTCATGTCCAAATGGCAAATTAAACGAGAGAGATAATTTAGGCAGGTCCGTAAGTCCCTCAGTAATTTTAAGGAAATTCTATCACACTCTCTTATCAAAATATCCCTTGCTGGGTTTAAGAATAGACCCCTGCATATATATATATTATCAAGTAATGTTTAAAAAATAATTTTATTTAAATAAAAACTGCAGATCTTCCTCCAGGTTTTGATCTCAGTTTTTTGGTAATTTTTCTGTCACAAACTTTCTCCTGCAAAATTCTAGGGCTTTTGTCTGTTTGGCTGGAGTAAAGAATGGGTATGCACAAAATGTTTGAAGTTTAAAATATTGTATAAAGTGCATGCTGCACAGACTTTAAGAGTTTGGAATTCAAAAGAAAAGCTACACATTTAATTGTAAATGCATAGCTGCATTTCCAGGTTGATAATTTCAGCGATCTGTGTGAGCCAGAAGGCAAAATCAACCTCATATCTGATGCCGTATTGATCTCTAGTCTTGGAGACAACGTGTCTGTTTCTGTTATTATGATTAAAACATTAGCCTTTGAAGTAACAGCGCATATCTGGAGGTATGGAAAACTCAGGATAAAAAGTAGACCTTAGCCATAAATGTAAGAGTTCTGATTTTTTTTAAATTTTTTAAATTTATTTTTTTTACCTAAAATTTTTACTCATTGTTTCAGTTTTCAAATAAAGCATGAGAAATATTTTCCTTTTTTATATATATTTTTATGTACTTTCATAAGCATTGTGGTTTGGGTTTGGGGCAAGACAAATTTTAAGATCCGTTATTCTATTCACTGCAACTATAAGAAAAACTGCACTAGTCTTGGTCTGAAAAATGAAGATTTAATTCACTTCTCTGTCATAAGTTATCTGTATGGGATTAGACAGTTTGAGATACAGAGAGATTTTTTTAATAATATGCAGAAGGACTGAAAGGTGAAAGACAATGTTTAGAGAGAGACAAAGACGAATATAACATCTTTTTGCATTTTCATCCCATGTACTATGAAATCTTGAGTAACTTACTCAAGACCCACTTTATATAATAAAGACATTTAGTGACTATTTTCATCCACCTTACTTCGACTGTAGAACCATTTGACATGCTACTGTAATAACTAAAATATAGAAAAAATATTGACTTACATTTTCTCTTGATTTGGACAATTGCAAAATTGCATGTTTTGAAGA
Organism: Bucco capensis; assembly: GCA_013396975.1. NCBI lineage: Eukaryota > Metazoa > Chordata > Aves > Piciformes > Bucconidae > Bucco > Bucco capensis. The sequence goes on from VWZO01014070.1 coordinate 8,880, forward strand.
GGAATGTTGTATTTCATACTGTTCTTGAATTTTGCAGACAGATCGTTAGTTGTCATATTGTTGCCATGTATTTTAACTAGGCTTTGTTCACCTTTTTGTAAAAGATACGTGTCACATAGATTATTTTGAGCGCACTAGATTTTCTACTGAAAAGATGTTTCCTATAGCAATGCCTGGACATTAGTTTCAAAACTATTGATTAAACTGCACAAAAATTTTCTCATATTTGATTATTATATATATATATATATATTTATCTATCACCTTTAATTGCCTTGTTTAACTTCTTTTGTTTGGCGACCCGGAGGGTATTTTATACATTCTTATGTGTCCATATACATTTTTCACTGAATAGTATGCACTATCACTTAAATGAATTGATAATTATTAAGTCAAATAAGCAAGTTTAACTTCTCTTACTAACTGAATTGCATTGAACTCCAGGCATTGTGAGAGTTTTAGCAGAACTTTTTCTCATCAATAAGTCTGTAATTCTTTTCTAAGAAGCTTTGCCTCAGAAACCATCTTGGGGTTTGCTAAATGAATTTAAAGTAATATAGGTACCTTCCGAATTCTGTAACAGAACTCACTTACTCATGTGATTGGCTTACTCGCCAAATAAGCTGGAAAAAAAAAAAATCTATAACTAGGAAAAAGCAATCATTTTTGAATTAATGGAAAATAAAAACCCCTGAATCCTCTGGTTACCTTTAGCCTGACTCTATAATAGTTTCTGAACAAGTGTCTTAGAAAAGACAATAGAAAGTGGGTTAGCCAACTGTAAAACGTTGGCTGAATACAATGAATTAAGCAATACTACTATTTTTTTTAAAAAATTGAATAGCAAAATGTGAAATTACATCTTTCAACCTGTAAGCCAACCATAGGATGCAACAACACCAAAGTATAAACAAAAAATAAATTTTTTAAGATGCATAAATGCTTGTGATTTGTTTACTGAAAATGAGATCACTACTTCCCTTACTGCTACTGCATATAACCTTTAAAGAAAATGTGTAAACTAAATTTCAGAACTTAATATGTAAGGGTGGAACCCATAGTCCAAAGCCATTTTTGAATGAGGGATGTACAATTGGGCGGTTTTTGTTTAATAATACATAAAAGTGTGCTTTGAAAGTTTTGTTGTTGAGCTCCGGGCACTGAAGACCCTCAAAAACCTTGAGAATGTCAGTCTATTCATGTCGCATCTTTTTAAGAAATAAATGATATCTTAAGATCTGTGGTGAAAAAGGTAAATAGGCTGATACTGATATAATTGGATAATTATAGTGAATTCTCTGTTCATCTATTGACTGTATCTAATTGTCCTTGGTTACGTTGACTCAATATTGTAAAGAGCTGAGGAAAGGGAATTCAGACAAAGTAACAGGATCATTAGAGATATAAACAAATAGGTTCAATAAGAATGGAGAACATACACTGTCAGTATCAGAAACTTTAGTTATGTGTATTATAGCAAAGTGAAGCAGTAACACAAAAATAAGATGTACTTTCCCACTTGTATTTTGTTCATCATACATTATAGAGTAAGAAGAATACCTTTGACTAACAAAGTAGTATTTGAAAGGGTGGCTTCGCTTAAATCTTAAAGTTGTAAGAGTTAATATTTCCTCTAGGAATATTGATGAGAATTTTTCACTTGGCCTATTTCTTGTATGGGTCTTAAGTATCTTGGATTACTTAACAGAATCTGTAAGTTTTTGCTGAGAACGCAGCAAAAAAGTCAGTGATTGTGTTGGCTATGTAGGTAGTGCGTCTCATTTTTGCAAAGTAGGAATTCCTCTCTTAAACATGAGTCAGAAATAAATGAAAATCAAAAGGTTGTATTCATTGCTCATTTCAACTTTATCTCCTTGATTTGTTTTATTTGTTTGTTTGTGGGGGTTTGTGTGGTGTTTTTTTGTTTTGTTTTTGGTGTGTTTTTTTTGTGGTGGGTTTTTTTCAATTCTAACTTTAAACCTAACTTGTTGGTAATGAATTCTGATCAAATATAAACTTATAAAAGAACAAATAGTATTCAGTTAGGTTACCAAATATAACTCCCATTATAAGTTTCGAAGGTTCTCCCTTTATACCTTTTGCTTTGATGTTATTTCCCAAGAAAATAAGCTTTTACAGAATAATCAGCAGTTTTCTGAACATATTTGATATTTATTGGATAAAATCAACTACCTTCCCAAAGCCTATGTTTAAGTTTTAGCCACTTAAACAGGAGAATTTTTGAAAAGTAAAGCTTCTTTTTCCTTTAAGTTAGATAATAAAACAAGAAGATAAAGTATTAGTGCTGAGTGTTGGTCTAGAGTTAGTTGGTAAGGTAAGTCTTTGTCCAAAAGCAGGATTTTATCATAATTTAAAACATGCTCTTTAAGAAAACTACTACTGTAATTTTCAGGCCAATGCTTCTATGATCATGCAGTTATTTAAACAGTTGTGATCTTCACAAATTACTTACGAGTAATTTGTTTTACTTCTCTTGGAGTTGAAAATGTATTACTCTTAAATTTCTGAAGTATCAAAAATCATTGTCAAATTTATTTTTCTATTAATGAGTTGTCTTTTTGGACTGTCCCTGATAAATACTTCAAGAAAATATTTTAAACCCTCTGAAAATTTTGTCTTTTTGCTCTTAATCCTGATCAGAATATTTTAATGAGTCTATTAAAACATGTAATTGGCTACAAGATTTTTCTTAGATTTTTTAGTGTTCCTTTTGAGTGTTTTTGGGGTGAAGGAGGTTCCCCCATAATTGATTAATAAATTAATTCAGAATGAGATTGTGGTTTTCTTGGTTTGCTGATGCTTATGTCCTCTTGACGGGGGGTGACCGGGTCCCCACCCCAAGTTCCCCAGAGAGACACAAACTCTGAGGGTTTCAGGGGGTGAAAAGTGCTTTATTCAAATTCTGTGGGGGTTCTTAAACCATTGGTGAGGGACAGAAATGGCCTTGCTAGCCAATGGGGGAAACCAGGGGATCAGGAGCCAGGGAATGGGGAAAGACAGGGGAAGCAAGAAATAGGGTTAGGACAGAGGTGGGGCTGGCTCAGTGGGCTGTACAGTATGGCGCCGCTCATAGAAACCATGAGGTCAACACGTGGCGGGGAAAAACAATAAAATCAAAAGTGAACCAGTACAAGAAATCATACAATAACAGCAAAACCCCAAACTCAAACTGCAGTGTCTCTAGGCTGTCTCCCACAATTTCTACTTTATTGTTTAATATTGCAACATAAACTTGAACAGTGTTGTAAGCCAATTGCTCCTGTGTCTATGAGACCTTTTACTCAAACAGATTGGTTAGGAAAAAACAAAGTGCAAGTCAGCACTGGCTGATCGAGTAGAATAGATTATGACCATTGAACCAAAGGCATAGTGTCAAAGGTGCTCCCCCCCACCACAATAGGGGTTAAGTTGGCAATAGGTGTTTCTGTGTCTAGCTCCACCGGTGGAAACAGAGCTTTTAAAGTCACTTCCAATGCCTTTGGATCGTCCACAGTCACTGACTGTGGCATAACTGTTAACCTTGTAGTGTCAGGTGTAGCAGTCCCCGTTAAAATGTATTTCCCAGCAGGCACTGGTAGGCTATTTGTTGGACTCACAAGAATAGTTTGATAACTGTCAGTGCTTATTGTGAGTTGGTGGGGAGAGGCCAACTCCACCTTAGGGACACTAGCTCTGGGTCTGTGTTCGGGATCAAGGGGAGCAGTTGGGTGTGATGTACTTGTGGGGCATTTTCTATCATCATGCTGCCCTTTGCGCTCTGCTCCCCATTTCCTGTAATCAAAGCCAGCTTTTGTGCAGCTTTTGGTAAAGTGGTCTCCCTTCTCTATCGAAGAGTGATCTACAGTTACTTGCCCAATGCAATCCCTTTCTGCATCGGGGACACCAGCTAGGTGGTATCATAAGTGCTCTTCTTTTCAGTTGAGGACAATCCCTTTGAAAATGTCCTGTTTGTTGGCAGTAATGACACGTAGCCTCCCTCAGTTGTTGTTGAACTGCCAGGACTTCAGCTAGTAGGGATGTGGTGTAGGTGTGGGATCCTACATTGTGACACACCTTAACCATTGGAGTGGGATCTTTAAGAGTCCTAAATATATTTTGACAATCATCATTAGATTGCTTGATTGCCAATCTTAGACACAATGCGTCTTGAGCCTCTGGGTGCTTAATTTGTTTGGAGAGTGCATTCTTTAGTCTCTCTGCAAAGTCTATAAATGGCTCTGTCAGCTTTTGATGGAGCTGGGTGTATGATGGCGTTGCCTCAGACGCGTCAGCAATAGTTTGAATTGCTTGGAAAGCCAAATTCTTTGACAGATCCAATTCATTCAATGGAATTGTGGTTTGGTTCTTGTTGGAGATGTACAGCTCAACCCCAAATAACCTATTAAAGGAATCCAGGAGCGGGATACCCTTGGTGTAGAGAGTGTGTTCTGCGTACTGTCGAATGTGGCTTTGCCACTCATCTAGAAAAAGTGACACCTGCATGTTCATAAAAAATGCCCCTGCCAATGTTTTTATATCATTTGGTGTAAAGGTGTAGGCTTCGAATAGGGAACTTAACACCCCTATCATGTAGGGTGAATTCAGTCCATATTCAGCAATAGCTTTCTTAGTGTCTTTGAGAACTGGAATTGCAACAGGCTACTAGAGGGGAGGACTGTTTGGGGGTAGTACACAGGGAATGCCTGTAATAGATCCAAATCACCCGTTGCTGTCGCTTGTTGTTTGATGTAAGCCCATCAATTACTTTGGACATTGGGTCCAGGGATACCGGGGACATGGGTGCCACCATATTGGCAGGTTCCCTCATGGGCGTTGCCACGTTGGCAGGTTCCCACTTCCAGAAGGTCGGAAGTGGGCGTGGCCAGTCCACTCGATGGAGCAGCCAGAGGGGCAGCGCCACCTAGCTGCGTGGTGGAACAAGCAGCGCGACTTTGTGAGCCAACATTTTGGTGGTCTCTGCCTGATTGTGCCGGGGGGGAAGGAGATGACCCGGCCACGAGGCAGCAGCCATTATGGGTCTTGGGGGCAACCCAGCCACGAGGCAGTGGCCATTTTGGGTCTGGAGTGGCGAGCTGGGTGCTCCATGCTCTGTGTGTGTAATGGCAGTGCCAGAGACTCAGTTTCTCAAACCAAATCTGTTCCTGATGTGACACACAAACTTCAGTCAATGACCCTGCTCTGTTCCTTCCTCCGAAACAACCGGTATTGTATTTTCTTTTTCATCTAGCATGCTTAGGATTAAGAGCCATGCGATAGTGGCTTGAGATGCTAGAGAGTCACTGATTTGAATCTTAGAATCATAGGATCATAAAATCCTAGAATGTTAGGGGTTGGAAGGGACCTAGAAAGATTGTCTAGTCCAACCCCCCTGCCAGAGCAGGATCACCTAGACGAGGTCAAACAGGAATGCATCCAGGTGGCTCTTGAATTTCTCCTGAGAAGGAGACTCCACAGCCCTCCTGGGAAGCCTGTTCCACTGTTCCATCACCTTTACTGTAAAAAACTTTTTCCTCAGGTTAATACTAAACCTCCTGTGGTCCAACTTGCTCCCATTTCTTGTCCTAACACTGGATGACATTGAGAAGAGCATGGCTGTCTCCTCTTGACATTCGCCCTTAACACATTTGTAAACATTAATGA
>VWZO01014071.1:0-19698 GCA_013396975.1 Bucco capensis
CCCAAATGATTCTGTAATTCTGTGATTCTGTGACCTTTCTGGTGGTTTGTGTTGTACAAAATGGATCTCAGAACTCCCTCCATATATGGCTGGTTTTGGGCTTTAGATCTTACACAGATCTTTTGGTTTTTTCCAAGGCTGGAAGCCAGAATATTGCTTAGGTCCAAAACAGTGGCTTGTGTGATAGATCAGTTTCTTTAAGGAGATCTCAGAAATTCTCTTATAGATCTTCTGTCTAATAGTCAATTCTGTCCAGCTCCCTAGATGAGTAATATTATAAGCCTGGCAGTGTTTTAAGCATACTTTTCTATGTTCCTTCAGTATAAGTTGCTAGATGTGAATTGCTGCATTATTATTACATAGTGAAAATGATTCTTTTTGGCTGTTGATGCCCTGTTTTCCCCACAGCATTAATGAAAAATTGAGATAAAGGCAGAAGGTACTGAGGGTCAGATCTACTTTTTTATTCACCCTCTTTATTATTTCTAGTGCAATAAAACTCTAACATAACACTAACACAGGCTCAAAGTATATCCAGAATACATTAGGAGAAACATTTTGCCCATGGTCTTGAAGCCAACACAAGCATAATTTAATAGATCATATGGAGGATGTATTGAACATGACAAAACACCAGGTTCTTCAACCCAAACCAACACAAACATGACAGATGAAAATAACTCTTCAAGTGGAGCTTAAAAGCAGAGCTATCTTTGTGTAGAAACACTGCAGCAGGTCTTAAGGTTTGACTAAAGACCAAGAAAAAAAAATTCCTTACACCTCCTTAGTGGCCTGGAGAGCAGGTTCAGAAAGCAAAGCGTGGGGCACAGCAGCATAAAGTCTGATCACACTAGGGTTTAAAACAGAAATGGAAAATCACAAGTATCCCCTATTTGGAAGACTGGAGAGAACAAGGGTGAGTGTGGCTTTCTGCAACTCAGAGGAAGAAAGAATGAGGAAGATGAGGCATTCACTGAGCTGTCAAGTTAAAACTGACACAGCATTTTCTGAGGAATCAATGCAGAGTGTGGAAGAGATTCAAGATAAGAGAGGAGCACATGCTTTCAATGGGAAGGATGCAAGCTCCAATGGTGCCACTGAAAACAGGTGTTGTTTTCATAATTAAAACTCAAGGGAAACCTGCCTGAAGGGAGCTGTAATAATGAAATAGGGGAGAAAGAAAAAACCCAAGCCTCACAGAGAATAACATCTCATTAGGAGAGAGAAACTTTACATGCGAACAATGTTGAGTCAAATGAGAAGTTGTTTTTCTTAATGGCACTCTGGTGTGAGGCAGGTTCAGAGGTTCTCCTCATTTTGCTGCAAGCTGCTGATTAATGACTGGCAAGGTTTGCAGAGAAGTGGAAAAGGCAGGGCTGGAAAATGAAGATGCAAGTTTTCTCTCTCCAAAGGGGCACTTTGTAAACCCGGTGTCTGGACAGAAATAGGCAAGCCTTTGAGAGGTTAGAAAGCTCTTCTAACAATTGGCTGTGGAATGACCCAGTTTAGTTATTTTCTGTTTGGTTTCTAGTTAATGCTGTTTTCCCCTTGTAAGCAAGGCATACTAAAGCCTCAAGAATAAGACCCTGAGGCAATTCTGAAATCATCTACAGTCTATTTTCTGAGAGATGAAAACCATAAGTGACTCCAGTCCCTCTGACTCAGCTTGGTGTTCAGGTACCATGGTATAGACAAGCAGAACATTGCTGGAAGCCCTCCAGGAAATCTCTACTGTCTGGGTGATTCCACGCTTGGTTTTTCATCACCTTATCAATACTGTTCCTCAAATGGGGATGTTTAAAGATGGAGAGAAACTGCTTATGTCAAGGGGTGGCTTATAGTGCATAAGAAAACTAGTTAACTCTGTGTAAAACTCTTCTGCTATGAACAGAGTTTTTAGAGGAGCGATGTAGCACAGGGATTTTGGATAAGGGATTTTGGGGATAAATGTTTAAAGCAGATCCAATGTTCTCTAGTATCTATGTGCTTAGTAGGCACAGCTGGGATTCAGGAGCAGTTACAGTTGACTAACTACCTGCTGCTTGTCCAGAAGTACCAAATAGGCCAATAAATCCTCAGTTCTGTAAAGAAACAAAGCCACTATTCCAGCAAGTTTCTGTGTGGGAAGCAAAGATACACCATAAAGAACATTGTTAATTGTTCAGAAGTAAGAAAAAATTAGCCATTGTCACTTATAGTGACTTGGAATAGTTAGTCAAACGTGTGTTAAGTGGTAACATCCTTAAAAGATGCAATTTTAAAGTCATACTTCTAAAGTAAAGGCTCTGTTTGAAGACTGAGTTCATCTGCAAGCAAAAAAAAACCTAGAAAGGATAAGAATTAATAACATTCTTACTTGTCTAACACAGGGTTAGTAATGAATAGCAGTGATTCTATCTCCAAGCACATCACGGAAGAGATCAATACTTTATTGAGTTTAGATCTCTAGATATTAAAAAAGGATGTTGGAAAACTGAAAAACAAGAGGAAAGCAACTGTCAGCATTGAAAATCTTAGTCTGGAAAACATAAGGAGTTCCAGCTTTTTTACTGCATCTCTGAGGCTAAACAGAGACAACCTTGACTTCATACTTCACAGGCACAGAATATCAGGAGTCATAAGACTTTGTCTCATAGAGAAAAGCTCATGATATATTGCCTGGAATTAAAAGTCAGGCAAATCAACATTAGGAAATAAATGTTGTTTTGGGCTTGTTTTTTTCAGAGTGATGAATAAGAAGAAAAATAACCTATGCAATTCTAAATGATCTTTTACAGAATTTTACAAACCCCTCTATTAGGCATCATAACAATAGGTATTGCTATACAAATTACATCTCCCCTTGATAAGATTAATGTGATTCAGTTGTCTAGAAGAGATAAGGCCTTGCTGTGATCTCAGATCATCTCTGTACCAAAAGTCTTTTCTGAAAGTGGCATATGGCAAAACAGTGTTTCTCTTGTGTATGGACTTAGAAAGGTAAAGAATCTCAGTACACATTGCTCTGCTCTGCCAAGTTGGACAAAATTCACTTTATTTTGAGATGCAGTGTGACAAATATGAACCACAATTGAGCAACACCCCATGAATTCAAGGGGGACACACATGGACTCTTCTGCAATTAAAATTGCACAGGGAATATGGATAGGTGAAATAATAATTATCAAATTGGAGCCTTGCCAGATAAAATGGGACAAATTTGTTGTCTTTGTTTGGTATCTCAAACTCTTCTATTAAAAGAAAAAACAGTTAGGATAGCCCTCCAGAGGCTTTATGTACCATCTTCATCCAAGGGACTGCTTTGCAAGTTTATATATTTAGGGCTGCTGCCTTAAAGATTACATCTCACAAGTCACAAAAGAACCTAAATTCAGCTATTCCCAGTAGTGCAATAGCTATTCCCTAGCCAGAACTCTTCTGTCCAGAGAGTAAGATGAGTTATATACCTTACAAAATGATTTTTTGAGCTGATTTATTTTAACCAACTAACCTGAAAAGCCAACAAAACCAATGTGTCCTACATAATCAATTTTTTTTACAGCTCTGGGATAAATATTGCTGTGAACCTGAAGTTCACTGCTGGAATTTTAGGGTTTTTTTTTCTAGATTTCCATTATGGATAACTGAATCATTGGATGGTAACTTTTCTCCTCAGAGTTCTAGCCTTGACAAGAAGTTGGGGTAGATCATAGAATACATTCTGCCATAAAGGAAGAGGCTGGTTTTGGGACCATCTGGCTACAGCTCTGCTAATAAAGCACAGCCAGGCCCAGGTTAAGGTCCTTCCATGCACTAAACTATACTGTTAGCTGATAGAACTTCTTCTGGGCTTACAATTTGGTTTTGGCCCAGTCCAACCAGTAAGAACCATATTCCCTCAGGTGATTTGCACACAGGGATCATGCCTAGTAGGAAATTCATGCACAGTCATTAGTTGTGGAAGATGAGAAAGCTGATCCATGTAGATATGAGTTCTCTTGTCATGGATCAGGGAAATGTTACTGACTTGTTTTATAGTAATAAAATTATATTATGGTCATAAATTGTTATAAAATTAAATTTCTGGCAGAATAATAACAGGTTAAACTTATTGTATTACTATTATAGTCAGACCAAATGCCCCTATAATTGGGGAGACTGTCTCTGGGTAGTGACCAGGAAAGAAGTCATGGGAGAAACAGCAAGAACAAGGCTGGTACATGCAGGTATTCTCCAGTATATGCTCCAGATCCCACCAGCTGATAGCCTGGGGCATTTCTGAGCCACTGACTGAGCTGATGTATTGAAAATCCTTCCTTGCTTCTGGGGTCAGAGCACTGCAGAGTCATTCAGGTACTGGAAATTTGCCTGTCCATAAAATAACATTTAATTGGCCAAATTAGCAGCCAAGCACTATGTGATAGCCAAAGAGTACTTAAGCTGTGGAGGAAGCAGAGAAGTGCTGCAGTCCAACAGGAATGCAATGTGATGAGGATATGTTTGCCTTGCAAGAGCAGCTAACATCCCCAGTTAGCATCTGAGATTGTGTGATCAATGCACACACAATAAAAAGCAGGTTTTGCCTGAGAAGCTTGAACTAGATAACAACAAGAAGAAAAACAACACAAATGAGCAAATAATATTCTTTTCTCTTTTACAGGCAGAGATCAGAGGCACAGAGAGATTAAATGGTTTGCCCCAGCTTGAACAGGGTGTGTGTGCCCTAACCAGGACTTTTTCTTCTCTACTTTTGCCCTAAGATTATTCTTAATCAGGTTTGTAAGATTCAGACTATTTCACATATTGACCACTGACACATAATAATCTGTAAGAAGTAAACCTTGTCTCCTAATATTTGACTAGGCAGAGGGACTGAAAGTCTGTAGGAATTTGGAGGAAGGATTTAAAAAATGATAGAAAGAGGAGAGCTGCTTGAACTAGACCCCAAATGCATTTTAAAGCTTAGGAGAATAAGATATCTTTGCAGATGCATATTAGCAACAAAATGCAATGAGAGCAAACCCCTGGAATCAGACATCATATACTCATTTGTACAGACCTGCCAAATCCCCTAATTAAGGTCTCCCTTAGGACTCTTGTATTCTACTTCATTATCCTTATAAAGTGGACACCAAGGAGTCTTTTAATGAGGACTAAACTATGGCCTTCAGAAGAATTTGCATCTCTCATTTGCTATTGATGAGACTCTCCTGAAATATTCCACATATCCTTGCCAGCTTCCAACCCAGAATTCAAAATGCTGTATGAAAAAATTTGGTAATAGATTTCCTGTGCTTTGCCTAGCAATTGTCCAAATATAAGAGATAAAAATTGGTCTGTTTTGATAAATAGAGCATTTTCCCACCCACAGTCCAACAGTGTGTGTGTGTCATATTGCTGAGGATCTGGCTTAAAAGGGACAGCTGCTCCCAGGATCTGGAAACACTCTCTTTATTTTTGAACAGAAGGAAAAACTGAGATGGAAGCAGATGTTTGTGACTGTATCATGTGTGAGATATGGCCTTTGGAGACCTTCTTTTTCCCCAACAGCAAGTGTTTAAAGCTTCATCTTCCTTAAAGGAATTTTGATTTCGTGCCTGACCCAAGAAATATGCTTTGTGTAAATTCACATGACAGAGTTTCATGCTGATGGTTTTAGTCAACACTGGAGCTAAGTCAAGAGGATATTCTGTTACCTGCCTACTGCCTGCACTTACTAGGGAGAAGCTCTACTGCCAGGTGGGAAATTGATCTACTGTACCTCCTCCATTGCCATGCTGTTGGTTGTAAGGTAGGACCATTAAATCATAGAATCATGGAATTATATCAACCTCCCTGCCATGGGCAGGGATGCCACACACTAGAGCAGCTTGCCCAGAGCCACATCCAGCCTGGCCTTGAACACTGCCAGAGATGGGGCATCCACAACCTCTCTGGGCAACATATTCCAATGCCTAACCATTCTCTGGCTAAAGAACTTCCTTCTGATCTCCAGTCTAAATTTGTTCTCCTTCAGCTTGTAACCATTCTCCCTTGTCATATCACAATCTGATAAAGTCCATTTCTACACAAAGACCAGGAGCCTTCTTGGAGTTCCCTGTTAGAAATCAGACCAAAATAAATTTCCTCTACATTCCTAAAATCTGCAGGTTGGAAGTCCTGAATGACTGTCTCAGTCAATTTATCCAATGTTCAATAGACCTTAAGGAGAACTCCTTAAATGAAATTTATACTCATCTTGCAGAGATCTTCTGTGAACCAAGAAGCTCATTTCTTTCCAAGGACTTCCTTGCTCTTCAACACAGACAAAGACTGACACTGACACTCTCAGCAGCTTCCCCACCACACTTGCCCAGCTCTTATTTCTCCTCTTCTTCCCTTAATCTATTCATCCACATCTGGCAGCAGATTGGTGAGATAATTTAACCTGCAGAAGAGGTGCCAAATGTTTCCCTCATATGTAATGGAAAATGCACACTTACAAGCACATATCTTTGTAATTACATTTTTGCAGTGATCTTTATATTGGGACTCAATACTTCAATTGAATTTTGATGCCTAGGTTATCCAAACTCTTTTACACCTGTACTAGAGTTTGTGTTTATAGAAAACCTGCTTATAAAAAATCTGAAGGATTTAGACTTTGTGATATCAGAGAAAAACTTAGAAATACTGAAAGCACAACTCAAGCTTTGGAAACTAAGAAGAAAAACTTGCAATATTTATTCCTGATTTAGACATATTATTTAAGACACTCCCTGGGTATGTGTGCATGCACATGGCCTGATGCACAGTTTTTCTTTAATGGTTGGGAGATAAAAATATATTAATAGGAAATTTCCACCACTTTTGCACGCCATCATCCACCAAATTTGAGCTGTGAAACATATTTATGAATGCTCTTGATCCAGTTCCTAGGTAAGTTCAGTTATGACACAAAATGTAACCACAATAAAATAAACCAGGGACCAATATTTAAGCAAATCACAGGCAAAGCCAGATGAAATATGCAGGAATATTACAGTCTTAGAGGCAGTATTTCCCAACTTGGGCATGGCTGCCCATAAATTGATATTAGAGAGGTGGTTGTTTTACAACATCACTTCTTTTGCACATCTAATAGCAGCAGCTCTGACCAGAATTCTGCCTTCTACTTGCTGTGATGCCAAACCAGTTTTCAGCTCACAGCAGGGCTTTCTGTCCAAAAAAATTCCACCATGCACAAAAGAGCAGGGAGAACCACAGGTGATGCTCAGTTTTAGTTCTCTTCCAAACAGCTCTTAGTGGCATTTTCCAAACCCTGATCAGTAACGTGGTGGAGTCTTATCATGGAACATGAAGTTAAGCCTTGGAATTCCCATTTCCATACATTAATATCAGGTATTGCAAGTGCTAAAAGTTTAGATGAGTTCCAGTGTAGGCTACACAAGTTTGCAGAGAAGAAGTTCACTGAGTTCAATACAAAGCATGATTTCAATCTCAGGAAATCCCTGAGCTGTCAGTTATGGCAGACTGGGAGAGAATTCTTTTATACTTTGCCATAGACATTATTTTTGGCTCCTACTGGAGGCAGAATACTGATCTGATCCAGCATTGTGCTTTTCTGCTCCTAAATATCAAAATGTTCACTTGGCATTGCAATGTGCAATATTTTGTCTTTCCAGTCCTAATCTCTCAAATAAGAATTTTCTTGTTTTACACAAAATTTAAAGCAGGAAGGAAATAATAATAAAAAAAAAATCATATAACTTATTTCTGATTGATTCAAGCTGATTTTTCTTTTGATTTACTTTTTCAACATCAAGTTGAAAACTGTAGTCAAAGCTAAGATTTCCTTTCCTTAGTTTAGCCAGTAAATCATTTTGACTTGACTTTAGCAGGTTTGCATAATGACAGTCTGTTGTGCTTCTTAATTTGGGAATTAGGGAGTTTGGAGGAACCCTACTGTTTACTAGCTTCAGTAAAATATCCATTTTAAATTCATTTCAATGCATTGTATTTCTTCTCTTCCCTGTGGACCAGTATGCCTCATATTATGTGGTTCAGCAGTTATATTGGCCACCCTAACTGATGGATAAAGCTTAGTTTTCATAGATGTAGCAGGGACACTGATTATCAAGTAAAAACAGATTTTCCTGTTTGACTTTAGAAACAGGACAGAATTCCACCTTGATTGGAAGTTCTGAGAGCTAAATCATAGAATTGTTTAGGTTGGAAAAGACTTTTAAGACCATCAAGTCCAGCTGTAAACAGAACACTGCCAAGTCCACCACTAAACCATGTTCCTAAGCACCACATCTACACATCTTTTCAATACCTCCAGGGATAGTGACTCTGGTGTGAGATCTCTTGTACCCCAGAGACCATACTTCTGCACATGAGACATCACAGCTGACAGTCCTGAGGTGTGTTTGTTTGGGGAGAGTGATAAAGAAATTATTTTAAGTGGAAGACTTGATAGCTTGGAATTTGCTTCAGTCAGGAGGACTGAGGTGTTTGAACTTTTTTGGGCGATTAGCCTACTGACATCAAGGAATTTGTAGTTATGTAGCAGGATGCTTTGGAAGGGACCTCTGTAGACCATCCAGTCCAAACTCCCTGCTAAAGCAGAGTCACCTAGAGCAGGTTGCACAGGATTGTGTCCAGGTGGGTGTGGAAAGTCTCCAAGAGGAGAGTCCACAACTTCTCTGGGCAGCCTGGGCTAGTGCTGTGGCACCCTCACAGGAAAGAAATTTTCCCTCATGTTCAGATAGAACCTCCAGTCTTCCACGTTGTGCCCATTGCCCCTTGTCCTGTCAGTGGGAACCACTGAGAAGAGTCTGACCTCATCCTCTTGACCCCCATCCTTTAGGTATGCTAAGCATTGAGCAGATCCCCTCTGGCTCTGCTCTTCTCCAGGCTAACCAGCTCCAGGGCTCTCAGCTTTTCCTTCTCACAGAGATGCTCCTGTCCCTACAGCATCTTTGTAGCCTCTGCTGGACTCTCTTAAGTAGTTCCTTGTGTCTCCTTAACTGGGGAGCCCAGAACTGGACCCAGGACTTCAGATGTGTCCTCACTAGGGCAGAGGAGAGGGGCAAGAGAACTTCCCTCAACCTGCTGACCATATAACAATATAGAACATTACTATAACAATAAATATTTAGAGCACCAGATCATATTTCCAAGGAAGTTGTAACTTATGGGAAGTTAGTCTCTGTGCAATTAGATCTCTTACTTTTAAAAGAAGACAAAATAACTGTAAAACTATTAAGAGGAGAGACTGCTGTTTCCCCTTCTGCAGGTATCTAGGAAGTCATGTGAGAGCCAGGTGCTCTCAGCCACCTACTTACCAGGTTTACAAGGCACATGATGCTGGCTAAAGAGAATAAATTACTACTGTATATTTTAGCATGAGAGGAAAATCTGTCTCCAATGGGTTTGGACACCTTGTTACATCCCATTCCAAAATCTGTCAAGTATATAATGACAGCTAGGACACAGAGGAATACTTCTCCAGTTCAAGAACAAGAAGGTCCACAAGGAAAATTTGCTGATTTGCTAAACCCTTTACATTTCCAGATACAGCTGTAGGATACTGAACATATTACTGTAAACTACCACAAATATCAGGACTTTTTCCTCTATGGGTTATTGAGTCAGGCAGTTCATATCCAAACAGTTCCCATGTAACTTGGACACTGCCAATAGAGTAATCCTGAAATCTTGTATTGACAGCTGGAGCTGCATTTGGATTCATCCAAATGTAAGTTGCCTAGAGGTTTCAGTGGGACATCTTTTACAGGAGATTTCACCCAAAGCACTGACCACTTGTGTTTGCTGTCAGTGTACTGACAGATCTTACCTCACAAAAGCAAGTAACAGAGCTTTTGTTAGATTGTCCTGGTTTGTACTAGAATAGAACCAATTTTGTTCAAGAATTTTAGTTTTCGGTAACTAAGTAATTTCATATTCTGAAGTGTGTTTTTGCACACAGTGTCTGCTTCTAGCAATGAGAACACTTGATGGGGAGATTTACTACTAAGGATTGGGGTGCAGAAAGGATCTTGCTTACACTTGCTCCTGTGGAGATCAAGGTCACTGCTAACTCTTGTGTCCCATGTTGGGGTGCAGTAAATCAAAGGTCACACCTGTGGTGAGGAGGGGACAGGAGATGTGATCCTAAACTAACCAACAAGGGATTCCATTCCATGTGTAATATTCAGTATAAAGCTGAGGGATGATGAGGGTCAAGTTCTCTTTTTCAATGGTTAATGTTCAAGGAGAACTCTGTTCTTCTGCGTTCAATCCCAATCCATATGTTCATAGAATCATAGAATCCTAGACTGGTTTGGGTTGGAAGGGACCTCTGCAGGTCATCTAGTCCAACCCCCCTGCAGTGGCCAGGGACATCCCCAACTAGAGCAGCTTGCCCAGAGCCCTGGCAAGCCTCGCCTTGAATGCCTCCAGGGATGGGAACTCAACCACCTCCCTGGGCAACCTGGTCCAGTGTTCCACCACCCTTGTGGTGAGGAACTTCTTCCTAATGTCCAATTTAAATCTACTCCTCTCCAATTTAAAACCATTGCCCCTTGTCCTTCCTGAATTCAGTTCCAGACTCCATCTCCTGAATCTCGTTCCCATCTGATGCTGAGTCCAATCTGGGACATCCCTAGTGCCTGCCACAACATCAGTGGTGACAGTGATGCAATTATCATCAGGGGGGTTGGATTCAACAGTGGTTTTGTAAATATTTGGATATTGTCCTGGTTTGGGAGGACAAACTCAGAAGGAAGCCCCTTTAGAGCCTCCCCCTTCCACAAAAGGCAAGAAGTCACTGAACACAGAGGCTGAGTTATAAAGAATNCCGCATTCACCACTCCAGGGGAGCCCGCAGGCATCGCATGCCGCTGCTGCTGCCGCCCCAGGGCCCGCTGCTGCTGCCACCCCAGGGCTCGCCGTCGCTCGCTGCCCGCCGGGGGTCCACCGCTCCCTGCTGCACACTGCTGCAGCTTCGGTGTTTCTGTCCGGACCCTGGTGGGGTGTGCACCGGCTTCCGGCTTGGGACAGCCCCACAGGTGCTGCCGCTCCGGTACAGCCCGCGCGTCAACCCGCTGGGCAGGCAGCGCCCGGCAGGGGCGGAGATCACCCAGCCAGCTCATCGGCCCCTGCTCCTGCTCGCGTGACCATACAACTCAGCCGATAGAAAAGGCTATCACTCACCAGGTTTGCCAGTAAACACATTAACGGTCACGGGGGTGAAGGGAGAGAAAATGGATACCTCGGGCAATTTTCACATTCACTATAACAGATATATTTAATTTTATTATATTATTTTCATTACAGTTGTTTTAGTTTTGTTTTCCCATCTGTAAGTCTCTCTCCCTTCTTCCCTTTCGCTTTTCCTTTGGAGAGGATTTAATAGAGAGCATCTGTCAGTCATCACCATTATTAGAAAGAAGTTCCTCCCCACGAGGGTGGTGGAACACTGGACCAGGTTGCCCAGGGAGGTGGTTGAGTTCCCATCCCTGGAGGCATTGCAGGTGAGGCTTGCCAGGGCTCTGGGCAAGCTGATCTAGTTGGGGATGTCCCTGGCCACTGCAGGGGGGTTGGACTAGATGAGCTCCAGAGGTCCCTTCCAACCCAACCCATTCTATGATTCTATGATCTAGTGGACATTCCTTCCCTAACCTTTGACATAAACTCATATGACTTATGCTAAAGCACTGCGTCTTGGATTTGAGTCCTTAGGAGTAGATGAAAACTACCATGATGATGCCTGAAATTAGATCTTGTGGTAAAATGTACAGGTAACTGAAATGACTTCCAAAATCATGCTGCATATGAACAATGCAAGAACACAGACTACAGCTAGATCATTTCAATCCTATCTCTAAGTCTTTTTTACCAGGAATCTCCCTCTTGCAGTGTACCTGGAAATATGCAGGAAAAGCATCTATTTCACTTGGAAAATCCCCAAATGAACACGGTTACAGCAAGCAAAACTTTGACCCCTCTCCCCAGCATTGCCTAGCACATATGTTCTTATGCTCTTTTCTTTGGGGAATAACATCCTGCCTGTATCCTGCAGGTATCCTTTCTCTCTTTGTAGTAGCATAGTTACTGGGATCAGATTAAAAATGTTCAAACTCCAAAATTCCTCAAAAGCTTGTGTGAAACTACACCTCACATGTCATTGCAAAAGCATGCAAGGTTTGATTTATTTCAGAAGTGGGATATGCCTTCACTCTCACTAAAACTTAGTTGAACACAGAGGTGGTAGTGTGGCTAAAATACAGGATTATAAAAATCCCAGTTCTTTTCTTAACTTTGCCATAGTATTACACCCAGACTCACCTCCCCCCAAATTACCCACCTGCAAGTTAGGCATCTAGTATGAATCCCTGTGGCTCTCTAGAAGATGAGCAGAGAGAATAAAAGACACAGGGAGGATGTTTATTAATATGTCTATTATTATGGATATTGATGAGTACATGCTTATTAATAAACACATGATGCATGTTAATAAACACATTTCTCCTGTAGCTTCGATGTATTATGACCTGCTACTTATCTCTGTTTACAGAAGAAGGTGTCTAGATGGCAAATTTAGGCTTCATTCCCAGCCTTAAAGTGGAATTTCACATGCCAAATCCCACTTTCCTTTAAGCAGTGTGCAGTGACAAGAGCATCAATTCCTTAGCTCTTGAGAGCATTTCACAGACCCTTTGACCCAGGTGGAGCTCCCAAAAGAACCACTGCATTTCTTGCAGCCTACTCACTCCTCTAAAATATTAAAAACCTGTCAAACAAACTTTTTTGTTGTACTTTGGGCTCCTCATTTTCCAGGCTCTGTCTGAACTGGAGCGCTGGAGCACTAGGTGGCAATGTTGTTACAATGAAAATGCTTCCCAGCTCCATAAGCCATAAGAAACCCCAGAGATGCCTCTCAGGTGATGCAGAAACTTCAAGAGCTGCCACTGCTCTTCTCTTCAGTGGTTTCATGGTTGCTCAGGCTTGCTCTGGGTTAGAAGTTGTGGGTTGGTTTGTTTGCATTTTCACTGAAAAAAATAAAAAGAAAGGAGGGTGATGATACTGATACTGATACTGTGTCCAGTTCTGGAGCCCTCAATCCAGAAAGGACATGGAGCTNCAAATTTGGTCTTCTCCACAGAATTTCCCGTGGATCTTGAAGATATTAACTAGGACACAGAGCAATGAGCTGACATTCCTACCAGTGTGGAGTTCAACTGTCTGATATGGGGAGGTGAAGAATCATCCTTGATAGGGGATGGGTGGGATCACTTGTACTTTCTCCTTTCCTTATATACTAATGCCAGTGAAATCAAAGACAAAATTCTTGGGTAGAAAATCTAGGATGCTGGCAGCTTCTGTTAAGCTTAGTGTTTTTAAAGAGAAAAGAGCCAATGCAAGGGTGTTACAGCTAGCAGTGGAACTTGTGTTTAATCCACCCCAGACAATTAATCAGTATTATCAGGTCATGATTCTGAGAAGCTTCTTCAGACTCTGAGTATTTATTTTAATCCAATTTAATCCACATTATTTACCATTATCATAACTTTTGTGAGTTGTCTCTATGGATATCAACAGGATAAACAACAGTTCTGGTCTGAGTTGACCCCATCACTACAAGAACCACGTTGAAGACTCAGGTTTTAATTTTTTTTGGCTTACATTTTAATGAAAATGCTGCATCCTGCTAATTACAGCTTTTATGGCCAAAAGCAAAAATATTTACAACACAGCAAAACTCTCCCTACTTCCCAGGGAAGAAGAATGGGCTGCTCTATCTCTCAGGCCTCCTTCCAGCTCTGCATTTCTACTAGGAAAAAGCTGGATGCCACAGTGGATATTGAGCTGAGCCATGGTGTGAGCATCTTGGACTGCCCCAGAGTTACCCAAGGGTCAGTGTAGTCCCTTCTGTGTCTTCTCAGTGGTGCACAGTGATGATCTGCCACAGTGCTCAGGAGGATGCAAAGCTACATTAGTGGGAAGGCCAAGAGTATTAACAACCTACCTACCTTTCTGCCCAAGGATGAACCTTTGCTGCTGAGTGGGAGTAAGATTATGTCAGAGTTACTTATTCCATCGGCTTTAGTTATCAGCTAAGTAGATACTGGTTTACTTCATAACTTACTTGGAGGTCATCTGCCAGGTCAGTTTCTAGATGAGATTCTCACAGTGTGTGTTTCCTCAGAGTATTAATTATACCACAAAACCACAGAAATATTGCAAAGGAGTGAGATACAATTTTATCTGACTGGAAGAAGAGGAGAAAATTACAGTTCTTACTCACAGTGTGTACTAAGGAGACATTAAAATTACTCACTGGATTTGTTTGAGGCAGTGAGGAAGAGATTCATCTTCATTATTTTGGTCCTAAAATGTCTTTGAAGTCTTATCTAGTTTATACAGAAGTCTAAGTAAAAAGAAGTAATAAAATGAATGGATTCTTAAGAGTTTTGCATGAGTATATGCACCCAAAAGTGTGAGGTTGCTTCATGCACTTGAAATGCTAAATACTTTCTTGAAGCTTTTCAGTAGGGAAAAAATGAGTAAGGCTGCTGCTCCAAAAGACAAGTACATTTTCCTTTGGAAATCTCACATTTAAATAGAATATATATATATATATATATATATTTTATTTTTTTTTCATCAAAATGCTGTCAGAATTTTTCCACAAGGATGGAAATTTATCTACTATAGGTAGAATTGGTTTTCTTTTTGGAAAAGTTTATAGGTTCTAATTTCACAAATGATATAAACATATCAAGGTGTGAGCTGCCCCAAAAGGGTTCCCTATTTTATTTTCCAACTGCCCTTTCCTTACCCTTCCTGGGGCAGCTCTTTTGCTTTGGACTCTTCTACAGTGAGTCAGAACAACAACATTACCTGTTTGAATATAGTTTTCTTGTTTATTGTGATAAATCCATGATCTGGTGATCAGAAAATACAGTGTGAGTAGAAGTGGGCAGAGCTGAGTAGCCTGTGTTTCATTGGGCTGAGCAGGCAGAAAAATCACTTTATACTAGAAAGTTCTCTTTGCTGGATGAAATTCTTATTCTTTCAGTGCCCCTTACCTAAAAAAAGAAAAATTCCAAAGTGTAGTTACCAGTCCTGAGGAGTTCTGTGGGTTTGGAGTTTGGTTGGTTGGTGGGTTGTTTTCCTTAATATGTCATTACAGAGTGGGGAGGGAGGCAAGAAAAGCTTTTAATACCATGAAAAGAGTAGATTCTTTTACACACCCAGATTGGAGTAAAAAGAGAGGGACTAAGTAAGGGAATTTGGCTTGTTCTTAGCTATGTGATCATACACAGCCTTTGAGAGCACAGCAAAGTTGTGCTGATATCTGAGGAAAAATCAGAAGCGGCAAAAAGATGGGAAGTTTAAAGAAGTGAAATGTTGTGCATTTCTGCCCTTATTCATGTCTCATTAGCTTCTGGCACAGTGAATTGCCTAGACCAGCAAAAACACTTGTTCTTCTGCTTTTTTAATGCAAATTTTGGGAAAAAATCGTTATGTCAGTGAAAAAAAGTGGTGCCCAAAAGATAAACAGGATGGACTTAACATTTTCAGAGGCATCAGATATGACAATTAAGAGTATGTATCCACCATCCCCCTTCCCAAACAGGTTTATGTTACCATAATTCCCTTTAACATAACTTACTGACAAGTTTTCCAAAGCATATTCTTGCCATTAGATTCTTCCTATTTCTGTGCTCAGTCAATAAACTAGAAATAAAGGAATTCTCCCACCCAAGACAGGGATATGAGAAAGTCTACAAAGGAAATCATTCAAAAAACATTGAAATCAGGAGGGTTTGGATATTCTCTTCTTCTTGGACCATGTCAATTTCCTAGTGTGAATTTCCAAAGGTTGTTGGATGTTGAAATATGTGGCTGAAAATTCAAGCCTTTTGGAATAATTCCTACACTTCCAGACACCAAAATGTCTCTGATCTAGTCCCAAAGATCACAGTGAAGCAACAGCCAAATAAATATTCCAGCAAGCTCCAAACCTTCCTTATTATTTCCAAAATGCATGACTTCCAAATTCCCAGATGAAAAACGTAGGCAAAGGCAATTCCCTCTTTCCTCACTTGTGGAAGACATCATGACTCAAGAGAGGCATTTTAAAGCTCAGAGGGCTTCTTTCACACATAGCTTGTTTGTGATTCCTGTGTGGTTTACCTCCTACATCCTTAAATAAATTCCCTAGGAAGAGCCCCAGTGGAGAAATGTAAGGTCGAAAATAGGCACATGAGCCCAATCAGGAACACTAGAGCTGGCTAAGTCAAGCAGAACATTAGAGCAGGTGGAACAGTCCTGAAAAATTCCAGCCTCTTTGGGAAGCCTCTAACTGGAATGGGAAAGAGACATTCCTATTTTAATTTGACTTTTTAAAAAGGACTTTCCCCATAACCACCACCTTTGTAGCTCTTTCCTATTAATAATTTTCTCCACAAAAGATATAAGGAAACACTTTGGTAGACAGTGATGTTTACTAAAAACTATGAGCAATAAAAATGTTTTCATTAATTACATTAAACATATATATATATAAAATAAGTATATATATATATATATAAATTAAGCATATCTTTAAACATATATAGAGAAATATCTCTATCACCATTTCAACAATATTGGAGTTAAAAATAAACAAACACCTAAAGTTCTTTCTTCTCTGTTTAATGACATTTTCCTTTGTTGTTGAAATAGCAGTTTATAGCTTTTAAACACAGTTATGTCTGAACTGGAATAAAGACATGGGAACCTTCAGACTGTATCCAGAGCTGGTAGGAAGTACATGGAGAGAACTAAACTTTGAGTGTTGTGTTACCTAATATGATGCCCAAATTAAACGTGTTGGAAGGAGAAAATGAAAACTAACCTGTACCTTGCCCCTTACATCACAGAAGAAATGTGGTAAAGCAAAACCAGCCACACAGATTAAGGTTATTCCAAGTAGCATGCTAGAAGTTGTTGAGGTGTCCCTACACATCTCCAGCTGAAGTAGGGTAATGAAGACAGCTGCTTTGTGATTTCCCTCCATAGGTATTGGGGTTTTTTTTCCACATGCCTGCTCTGAAAACTGTTTCAGCATTGCCTTACACTTGAAGTAGCCAGTGAGTGCTAGCTGAGTGTCCATAACCCCCAGACTGGAAGAGTTTCATACCTCTACCTACACAAGCTGCAGAATGTATGTGGGATAAAGGATGTGCCAGTGCCCTGGCATTCAGTGAAAACATCTTCCAAGCAAGCAGATGAAATTGCTTAATGTACATCAGTGACTATCTAGCTCATTCATCTATGAGTTCAAGATGTAGTTCTACTTATTGTAAGTCCGTTCTCAGGAGTAAATATACATATTACCATGAAAGAGACTATTTTTGCTGCTTCTTGCATCAAATATAGTCTTTTCAGGCTGAATTTGGCTTCCTTGAAGGCCACTTCTCTTTGGTATAAGTGTTAAAGCAAAATTTGACTGTAAACAAGTGCTAAAACTGAAATTAAATGAAGGAAAAAATAAGTAACTTCTTTTGTTTCAATGGCTTCTTTCAGAGAAGAAGCTGCACAGTCCATGACTTTCCCTAGACTCATTAAAGCAAAAACCTTAGCCTTCCTGCCCCTTTTAAAAGCATAAATTTTGCTAGAATTACATGCCAAGTTCATTTAAAATGGTTGCTCAATACAAAGAAAGTGTTGACTGTAAATTTCAATGCTTTGCAGTGTTCTAAAGCAAGATGTAATCTACTTTCATGAACAAAATAAGACTATTTCACCCTTCCAATTCAGATTGTCAAGTTTTTTTATTACTGATATTATGGAATAATCACCCTTTTGCTAGGTTTATTGGTTGATCTGGTTGAGTTTTGTTGTTTGTTTGGTTTTTTTTTTGTAAAAGGAATCACAGATTGCTCCAAAGAGAACTTAGCTTGGCATCCTTTGGAGCTTCTGTCCCACCTGTGCACCAGTTTAGGTCATCATGTATAATTCAATAATGAGGCTTACCCAGACCTGTGCGAGGCATAGAGGACTAAGCCCTTCATTCTTTGGGCACTCAAGATTCCCACTGAAGCACTGAATGTTGGATTCAGCCCTCTACAGCAAACATATGTCAATACACAGATGGTCACAACAGCAGCACTTTCCCACAGACATTCATTTGATATTTTTAAGCAAAACCCTCTTCTATTTGCCCTCAGACCTGTTGTTGTTCACCCAAATATTCCAGGCAATTTAACCTGCAGGCTGAATATTTTTTTCCCTTAGGAAGAGACACAGATATAAGAGCAAAAGGAACCCAGAAAAATAAGCTGGGAAGAAGATTAGTAAGCCAGATGGACAGACGGGCAGAAATCGTTTGTTTGAAGTGAATTCAGGAGGATAGTCAGAGAACACAGATTATAGCTTGTATCGAGTTCAAAGTGGGAACCTGGTCTTCCAAGACAGGCTTGTGTAGGCTGGCAAATAAATGTATGTGTGAAAAGAAAAGGGTTTTGTCTCATTTCCTCCTTGAAAAGTAAGAATTTAAGCTGAAAGGTAAATATAGATGGGATTGAGACACACTGAATAAGAAGAACCTCAATAGGAAGATGAAGCACCCTCTGGAGGTGTCTGCTTCCACAACCTGGGGAAGAAAATCCAGATGACCAACTGGGATGAAGGATTGGTTTTTATAAGATCCAAATAAAACACTACCAAATCAACTGGTTGAGGACATCTTGAACTGCAGGAGACAGAGCTTTGTCTGGACAGAAAAGCACTTGTGCTACTGAGGTTTTGTGGCAGTGTGAAGGAAAGCACAGGGTCTGAGATGTGAGACAGTTTTACTTTAGGCTAACTCTCCTGGGGATGGTATTTAATGGGTCATTTGGCCTGAAGAAACAAAAATAAACAGGTATGATTCTCTTGTAGAGAAACTTAGAGCACTCCATTAACACCTGGCTGTGGATGAGCCTTTGTCTGCAAAAATATGAAGAGAATTTAGAGCCAGGATGTGGTTCATTCATCCAGCTTCACTGAATTTCAGTGCACAGAGCAGTTCAATGGCTCTGCTTCACATACTATTCTGTAGATATATATACACCAGACATTCTCCAGCTAGAATATAGTCAAACACTATCCTCAAAGATTTCAACATCTGAATAACTGTGTCCCTCTGACACACTTGGAAGGTTCACAGGAACTGTTAGACCTCTTTGTCTGGCTCAGTTTTGTGGGTATATATCAGAACTGACAGCAAGAGTTGGTACGTGATATATG
Source organism: Bucco capensis (assembly GCA_013396975.1). Taxonomy (NCBI): domain Eukaryota; kingdom Metazoa; phylum Chordata; class Aves; order Piciformes; family Bucconidae; genus Bucco; species Bucco capensis. The sequence goes on from VWZO01014071.1 coordinate 19,246, forward strand.
AGGGGTTATTAGGTCAAATCTTTTGGTAATTTATTCCATTGTCTAATCTATCCAGTAATAGATTATTACCTTCAAAACTTAAAGACTTAAAATAATCAATCTCTCCAATTTAATAAAATTTAATAATAATTTAATTATTTAAAATAATATTTTTATTATATTATTGTATTATAATAGTATTAGAATTTTATTATATTATGATATTCTATGATTATATAATATAGACTAATTATATAATTATTATATTATTATATTATATTAATAATATTAATATATTAAATTTTAATTTAATAATAGAATTTAATAAAATTCTGAGTAGTTCACTAACTGATATTTCCTCTTTCAATGAAAGTTCCATTTTAACATAAGGAGGAATTTTTTTTGTACTTTGAGGATGGAGGAGCACTGGCCCAGGCTGCCCAGGGAGGTGGTTGAGTCTCCATCTCTGGAGAT
>VWZO01014071.1:19778-41359 GCA_013396975.1 Bucco capensis
CTTCTCTTCTCCAGGCTGAACAATCCCAGCTCCCTCAGCCTGTCCTCAGAGCAGAGGTGTTGCAGCCCCTGAGCATTCTCGTGGCCTCCTCTGCACCTGCTCCATCAGCTCCATGTCCTTTCTGGACTGAGGGCTCCAGAACTGGACCCAGTATTCCAGACATGGCAATGTCTGATCTAATATAAACTCATGACACTTTGCTGCTGCTTGGCTCCTGCAGGCAGTGAGGATGACATCCATGGTGTCAAGCAGCATTGCCCTATTGCCTTCAGTATAACTACCTCCAATTTACACCAGCTGAGAATCCATCCTTCTGCTGCCAGAAGTATTAATGATTTTCCAGAAATATGGGTCTCTCTCTCTCCCTCTTTTTTTTCTCCCAGCATGAAAGATCTAATTACAAATTGCTGAAGGCTTGCTACAAATAAAATAAAATCTGAAAAAAAAAGGAGGAAAAAAAATACCCTGTTGACTCTGCATTCTCTGTTACTAATTTACTGAAAGGAATTGGATCTATATTTTCACCCAAATAAATATTTCTTCTTATGAGTACTGAGAACAACTCTTCAGTGAAATATCTCAGTGGAGAGTTTCTAAACTTGTTCACACAGCTGTGAGTTTGTTCAGGCTGATACTGCTGGACAATGTGGATGACTTGGAAGAAATGCTGTGCTGATGTGGATATGGCCAGGAATGAAATCCTGTGCCTTGCTTTTACCTGAAAATAATATTCCCTCTGTAGTAATTTCTTTCCATAGTTGAATTTTAATTAAACCAGTGGTCTGATGGTTACAGACTCATTAACCTGCCCTGGAACATCTTCCTCTTCCATCCTGGGCCAAAACCAGAAATCCTGCTCACATCACTATAAATACTTCTGCCCTTTTCCTGTCAGCATGGAATAACCTATTCTCTGTCTATGGTTAATCAAACAGCCCAGATTCTTTATAGAGAAACCAAGATTCCCTTAATCCTTAGCAGTAAGCCTGCTCTTTCCAGCCCTTGAACATGTTTTGGTTTAGCAGAGATCATTGCTCATCCTCTTATGGTTTACAATGTGGGTCATGAACTTGGGAGTATAATATTGCAGCACTTACCTTTTTAAAGTGCAACCCATGTAGCATTTCAAGCAAAGTAAATACTCAATTAGAAGACAGCATGATATTCCCAGTACAATGTTATGTGACAGGGAAAACAGGACAAGTATTTGTATTTGTTTAATTTAAGAAATCAAGTGGACAAGGGTATCTAGACCTTTCTCTTACCCTTATTACTTGTTTCAATTTTTATTGCTGGTATTTTTCCTCCTGTTTAATAGGCAAGGCAGCTGACAACTGAATTAGTACTGTTTCCTTAGTATGCCACTGGCTCATGACAATAGCCTTAGGGGTAAGATATAGATAACTGAGAAGTTTTCTCACTGTTGTGATATATTTTTTCAAATGGTTAATAAGGCAATTGAAATGACATCCTGTCACAGTGCTACAACCCAGTGCATTTGTGATGTCCCTTGTGTTGCCACTAGGAGGAGGTGAGCTGTGCTCACATCCCCCCTTCTCCTCCTCTTGGAGAGCACCTTTAAAAGATATGACAGGCTGCAAAACTGAAAGAGTCCTTTAGTGTTGCTAAGGATTAGCTGCTGTTGATTATCACTAATGGGAAAAGGCTTAGGGCTGATCTGGTGTTGCCTTGCTGTGGATTTTGTTCCAAAAAAAAAAAAAACCTCACAAGAGTGCCCTCATATTCCAATCAGTGAGGTCAGCTAAAGAAAGATAAGAGAATCATTGGCAATTAAACACACACACACAAAAGCTAAATCTGCTTAAAAGGATACTTAGTAAATCACTTGTAAATAATTACCTAGTTTTCTTTTACAATAAAGCCCATCAAAGCATGTTGGGCCCAGCTCATTGCTGCAATAAGACTGTTCAGATCCTGATGCCAAATCCTGCTATTGCTGCTATAAATCAAGGTATTAGCACTGAAGGCCAGATCAACTGAAGGCTCTGCTTGGTCTGTTTGCATTCAGATGCCCTGTGCTGAAAGGTGTCAAAGGCAAAGTGAGGGACCAGTCCTGAGCACCTTGTGAGAGCAAGGCTTTTGTCAGCAAAGATCTCCATCAGCACCTTACATGGTTTGGATATGGCAAATGATTATTTCCCAGAGGCTTCTGTACCATCAGCTCAGAATCATCTAAAAACATTGCTTGGGTTCAAGCATCTTCCACAAATATAGTGACTCTGGGGAAAGAGGGAACTGGAGTGGCAGAGACTGGGATGGGCAATTGGCCCATGGCAGGACAGAAGTGGATGGTGTGTTTTTGCACAGGCACATATTGTGCGACTGGTAGTGAGTCTGGTGAAATAAACACTTGAAGAAAAGTCCAAAGCTCAGTGTTTCTAGAGCCATTGTGCTGTCTACTCTTTTCTATGGTTCCCAAGCATGGCTCATCTATCACCACCACCTACGACTCTTGGAGCGCTTCCAGCAGCGCTGTCTCCGGACAATCCTAAACATCCATTGGACAGATGCTGGGACTAATCCATCTGTCCTAGAACAAGCAGCAATTCCAAGCCTTGAGGCCATGCTGCTGAGAACACAGCTGCGTTGGGCAGCTCACGGCTCCAGGATGAAGAACTCCTGCNTGCAGGTTATTGGGAAGCACATTTAGCTAACAGCTCATAAACTGTTTATTGGAAAACTCCAAGGACAGAAATAAAAGAGATCTTTCTCCTCATCATTAAAACTGAGGCACAGGAGATGTATACATGGATATTTCTTTCTTGCTTTATTGTTGTTGAAAGTTATCAGACATCTGAAGTCTCAATGTGTCTCCCCAGCTTTGAGGATCACCACATGCTTGGATCTATCATGTGCCATGCTTTAGGAATGTTCTGCATCTATTCAGTAGTGTATCATTACATCTCAGCTTGCACCCTTTGCACAGACTCATGTCCATGTTAGCTCCTTTTCTCCCACTGTACAACCTCCCTTGCTAGTTACAGGCAGCTGGCATGCTTTTTTTAGTCAACAGCTTGTAGAGTCTGGTATATGAGGTGGAGAGGGGCAATGGTGTCAAGCAACCAGAGAGTACAACTTAATGGAAACCTTCACCAAATTACACATAATGGCCCCTTCTCACAAGGTGACCTAATGATGATCTTACAGGCTTTTTCCAACCTAAATGGTTCTATTCTAGGATTCTATGATCTCATGACCAGATCTTCCTCTGTAAATTAGTTACCTAATATAGATATTGTCATGTAGATATACTGGGCACAATTCATGGGTGTTCAACGTCACTTGAAACACCTACTGCTGACTTCTTATACCAGAAAGGAATAGGCCATCTCTTACACTGTGTCATACCTGGTCAGCCTTCTGGATGACCTAGATACTCTGGAAGGTCTAATATAACACTGGAGCCCACTGTATTGAGGTCTGCCCACTTCATCTATTTGTGCCCTTCTTTCATGTTTATTTTTGCATTATAAACCCCTGGGCTTCCTGCAAGTTTGTAGTTGAGCAGCTTAGAGGCAGGAACTGGTCAACTCTCTATATCCCTAAAAAGAACAAAACTACATACAATTTCAACTACATTCTTTAATAGTTTCATTGAAATAAAGCACTAGAAAAAAACATTAAAAGACTTAACATAGACTTCTCTTTTTCAAGTTAAATGTTTGAACGTCCCATTCCAGAAAGATGTTTTGCTTTAAAATCAACTTACATTTTTAAAGGGAAAAATTAGCCCAAGATATTTTGTATTTCATCTCTTCTTGATAAAAGCCATGATCCTACAAGCAGGTATGCAGAATTTAATATTAAGGACCCCTTCACCAATTTGACACTTCTCAGGTGCTGAGAATAACATGTCCATATTTTTGCCTATTTTTCACCAATCAGTAAAGAAATCTAAGTGTAGAAGTACAAAAACAAGTGAAATGACCCCATTCAAAGGTTATACTTGGTAAATCAAATATACTTGCCTAGTCTTGTGTTGAAACATAATTTCATAGTGGAAACACTATGTCCCGTCTCCTAAATTAACAGTGTCCAGGAGCTTTCCCTTGCAGTGGATGACTGTTGTTCATTCTCAGCCTATCAGAGCTGTTTCTCCAGGCTCTGGAGACTTGGTACCCTCTTATCAACTCTTTCCCAGGCACAGTGGCTTGGAGATCCATACTTCAGTATGAGGTACTCTACCAACCAGAAACCAAAAAAAGCAAGAGAACTTACAGTCCAAGAAGGGTTTATGTTTGTGTGAGCATTATTTAACCTGATTGGGTGTCAAGCTACAGTGTTGTGCAAGAGCTCTTTCTGAAGAGTTTGCAGTAATTGAGTTGTTCCACATTGCACAACGGTTTTTTCCACATCTTGGTTTCAATGGAACATCTCATGGAGAGGAGGAGCAGGAGTACTGAATAAAGGCAATAGATAGACCTGAACCCTTTGAAGGCTTTTAGGGCTTGTGCTGTTGACAGTTTCTTTCCTGAATTTGCTTTGGTTTTGTGCCTAGTGAGTCTCTGACTGCTGTTTTAGAATCTACTAGCATATTCTAGAGCACTAAATTTTACAGTACCCCTACAGTAACCTTAATACCTTTTATCTTGGATACTGTAGTGCATGTGCCTTTATTTATAATGTATTGTACAGCCTGTGTTGCTCACTGGTGCTGTACTTTTACCATTAGCACTCCAGGAAATGAAAGAAGTGTAGCTTACATTACAACAGGGGCAATTCAAGGCAGTCTCATTTGACAGGGCAGCTTTCATTTAAATTGGAGCCCAAAGTGGTCTATAGGATTAGGGTGAGTAAAGAGTTACTGGAACAAAATACTAGAAAAATTAAATTAGGGAATATAAGTCCAGAAAAGGATTTCATTTGGTCCTTCAGTTCCTGTTTGAGATGCAGAGTGGGAGTGGAGGTGGAAGGATATGGCAAGGCAATAGGTAGCGACTGAAAGAGAGAAGAGACCCCTCTGTTACCCAGTGGTTTAAAGAAGGGAAATAAAAATATAAGAAAGAGTAGAAAGAATAAATTCTGAAAAAGAAAGACTTGAAGGGTGGACAACATAAACTAACTCATAGCACCCAACTTAGGAATATGGCTGCTATTTAATTTATTTGTGTATCACCTAGTCCTTCTCTCGAGTTCGAGCAAAGGATGAGGTTTCTGCTGGAGGCAGTTGGGCTACCTTTCCTCTAAAAAGAACCAATGCTCTTGACTTGTAGTGAGTTTAAAGTAGGGAGACAAACTGAATGATGCAAGGTCCCTGAGGGATAGTAGAAAACAACTACCAAGGCCGTTACAAAAGTGAGATGGAGGAAAAGGAATAACTGCTAAATGCATGTGCCACAAGGAGGATGGAGGCAACTCCATCATGTACTGTGACACCAATGGTACCTAACAGCAAGGCATGTTTGCTGTATGTCTGCATCTGAGCAGACTGGCTATGGTGTACTGGTTTTGGCTGGGGTAGAGTTAATTTTCTTCACAGTAGCTAGTATGAGGCTAGGTTTTGGATTTGTGATGAAAACAGTGTTGATAACACAGGGATATTTTTGTTATTGATGAGCTTACATAGAGTCAAGGCCTTTTCTGCCTCTCACCTCACCCCACCAGCAAGTAGCCTAGGGCTGCACAAGAAGCTGGGAGAGAACACAGCCAGAACAGCTGACCCCAGGTGACCAAAGGGATGTTCCATACCATATGACATTATATTCAGCAATAAAAGCTGTGAGGAGAGAGGATGGAGAGTGGGAGACTTTCAGGTTTGTCATCTTTGTCTTCTCAAGTAGGCATTGCACATGATGGAGCCTGGCTTTCTTGGGAATGATTGAACATCTTACAATGAGAAGTGGTGAATGAATTCCTTGTTTCTCTTTGCTTGTTTGCATGGGTTTTCCTTTCAACTGTTTTTATTTTAAACCCCAAATTTTCTCATTTTTACACTTCTAATTCTCTCCCTCATCTCACTGATGGGCAGTGAGTGACTAGCTGTGTGGGGCTCATCTTCCTGCTGGGATAAGATGGTAAGACCTTGGATCACCCAACTGGGCAGTGCTGGACACATGCAATTCAACCAGAGATTTCCAGTTAGGGCTGAGTACTCTGGAGCTGGCCAACTCCACCTGAAGATTTGCATCAACACAGAGCTAAGAGAACTTCTATCATCTGAAGGAAGGTTCCATATACAATGTATTACCAGTTCTTCTGCCTTTTTTTTTGCTTTACAAACCACACCTTTTGGGAGGATCACTTTTTATTATCTACAAACCAGATTACAAGGACTACAGAGGTCCTGATCCTGCTGACACAGAGTGTGCTGCTGATCAATGACAAAGTGGCATTGACTAAAACACCATCCAGCCCAAAAGATGAAAGCAAATCAGGAACGTAATGATCTTTTTCTGTCTGCTAGCAAAGAACTATGCTATAGGAGAAAAAGTGGAGTTGATTCTGACTTCCCTTCCCAACGTGTAAATGAGAAGTAATGCCACTGAGTTCAGTGGAGTTTGGGTGAGTAAGTGGAAAATCAGATTTGGGAGCTCTATCGAACCCAACCTCACGTCTTGTAGGAGGCTGCATTTCCACTGCTTTCACACAGGAACTCTTTGTTTTTTATTTTTCCCCTCTGTGTCTCTCTTTATTTTGCTTTCCTTTGAAGTCTTAAATCCTATAGGTGACCAATCTTTCATCCATAATCTGAAGCATTCAAATTAAAGGGAATGGTCTATAGATTCTAGGATTTTCTGCACACTGTGGCTAAATCCTAGCAGAGTCTCCCATGAGCTCAGAAAGCCAGGAGCAGAGTGTGAAGTGGAATTGATCCAATCAATGTGCCACATGCAATCCTGTTGTGTTCATTGCTAGTCAACAAACAAGCTAGACCCCTAGATATATTTTTCCTCCTTAGTAAATTGTCATTTTATCAAGTGATGGTTTAGCCAAACATGTTTAGCAATCTCAGTAGTTCCTGTTCTTATTAATCATTGTGTAGCCTTGAAATTTGCAAGGTTCCATAAATCTCCCTTCAACTGACTACTTCTAAAATCTATTTTGCCAGGTTTGTGCTATGGTAGGAATAAAGATGATCATTTTTCATAGTGAACCTGTATACTGCTTTAAAGAAAATAGGTAGAATGGAAATATGTGCATTTTCCTCCAGTAACATTAAACAAAAAGGTTAAGCTCCTACTGACAGCAAAGATGTATTTGCAAGTGATTAGTTATATTTCTATCATAGTGCTTGTCTGTGTTCTCCTTTTGATGTTTAAACAAAGCTCTTGAACACACTGGGTTGTAGTCTCTGATGTTGATTTATAGGTAGGACTGAATTCCAAACACTGAACTAGTAGGCAGGCATTAATAAAAAGAAGAGACTTTTCTTCCTGCTGGTTAATATGTGACTAAGCTATCGTGGTTTAGGCCTCAATCTGTCAAGAACAGGTGTATAATAGGGGAGTCCTTGAGGCACAAAGGCTGGAGCTATACACAAAGGGTTTTGTTCAGCTGCACTCAGGACAAATGTTGAAACACCAATTTACAAAATTGTTTTGACACAGAATTATTTTATGGTTATTATGACACGGGCATAAAATTATTTAGGTTACTCCAGGCCCACGAGGATTGGTAGGAACTCCAGATGGACCTAACTAAACTACTGTAGGTAATTGGGCAACACAATGGCAGATGAAATTCAACACAGACAAGCTGAAGACAAAATGTGTTGGGAGAAGAGTTTAAGTGCTAAAAATCCCATAGAATTTCAGGGAGGTCAGATCCTTCACGAGCTCACAGGAGCTGAATAGATTTTACCTTCCCAGTCAAAATCTCTGGTTCATTATAGATGGCAAGTATGTAGAGAATAAGGATCAAAATAAATCTTTTTTTTTTTTTTTAATATCCTATTTTCAGTTGCAAATAACATCTTACATTTCAGAAGAAGGCAAAACCAAGTTATGCCCTCAAAGAAAATTCTCTCACAACAAATATCAGGCTAAAGTTCAAAAACATGAAATATGATTGTAAACATTGCCTAAATATAACTCTCTGTGCTTCCTAAGCATGCTAAGGACATACCACTGTCAATTCCTTCCAGGAACTTCAACTGAGGCATTTGGATTCCTCTTGCTGCTGCTGCAGACACAGGCCAAATAATTATTCCAATAGCTGAGTCGAAACACACAGATATAGAAAAGTCCAACTATACTTAAAGAAATCCAAAAGCCAAGTGCTTCTGCACTGCTGAAGTGTCACTAAGTCAGGTCCTCTCAGAGCTGGGAATTTCCACCTTATTTTAAAGTTGGATTTGGGTAAACTTCAGCTTCTAGCCATTGTTCCAGCCTTGTTAGCAGGGATGTCAAGCTCCTTGCTATCAAACATTTCTAAGTACCTTACATGGTGATGAACTCACCTCTACACTTTCCCTTTGATAATCCAAGTTGAGCTCCTTAAGCCTGATGTCTCAGAACTTGTTTTCCAACCCATGGATCAGTTCTGTGGCACTCCTTTGAACTCCCTGCCATGTATCTACATCCTCCTGAAAAACAGCTATGCCCTCTTAGGAAACACATTTTATGGTCACAATGTTCCACTGTCCAGTTTCTAACTGACTGAACCTTTTTGATAGATGCCAAATTCTATTTTTACACTGTTTTGGAATTGTTTACATGATTTATATTGTATCATAATGCAAAGTAGTTGTGTATCCATGACATACATAACTCTGTACCAGTTTGGTGTCTCTGCTGGAGTTTGTAATGTCTATCTAAAAGACAACAACTTCTTAGGGCAGCAAAGTTTCGTCTGTTGGATTTTTCTCAGTGGAAAAAAAAGAGTCATCTTGAGGAATAACAACATGATTGGATGGCATTCTGTAAAATATATGGGATGTGCAGTGGAAATTCTTGCATTGTGATGCCCTCCCTCCTATAAGGTTACAATATCTTACATTGCAGCCCAGAAAAGTTATTTATTTACTTTACTATCCACTGATGCTGATTTGTTAGATATACAGGTAAGAGCTCTTACAAACCTGATTTGTTTAGAATGTCAAAACAACACCATATCCTTAAAAGAGGTATGATTGCATTTGCATAGAAGTCTTCAGGCTTTCCATTTTTGTTTCTGAATCCTTTTAAACAAGACCCCCCAGTGACAAATCACAGCTTGTAATCTGAAATTTGGCAACTGCAGAGCATCCATTGTATCACCCTTCTTCTGTAAAAGTTTCTTAGCTCAAGGGCAGGAGGGTGACCACTCTTCAAATATCCATCCTGACAGGCAGAGCTGCTGTGTTTCAGAAGCCTGATCTCTCCCTTATTATGCAAAATCATGGAGATCTTTAATCTTCTGAAACTTTATTCCTGTTCAAACATATATATATATGCTTACTTTTTTACCTTTTATTTCTTTTTTCTGTTTATATGCCTTGATGCTTGTGATACTGATCCTGAGCTAGACCATCACGTGGGACTAGACAAATATGGTTCTACTGATTTCACCTGAGAAAGTTTGCATAAGATGAGGATCAGTAGTTATATTTTTTTCCAAAATGGATACTCAGAGATTTCCTCTGAGTCAGGCTAACTAAAACCAACCAGTCTGTAAGTTGCAATTGTGTTGCTATCTCTACAGTTGAGAGGAAACAGTGGTAAAATGGAGTAGAGTTGAGTTCCTCTCTCACAAAATGCTTCAGGTAGTAAGAAAAGTCTAGGAAATATTTACTTCAGTTCATTTTTTTATGCCTATTTGCTACATTAGTGAAGGAGAACAACCAGATGGATTCTGAAGGGCTGATTTGCAACCTGCTCTAGGTGACCCTGTTTTAGGAGAGGGCTTGGCCTGCAGGATCTCCAGAGGTTCCTTCCAACTTCTATCATCCTGTGATTGTGTGATTCTGATTTTCTTTGAACAAATATGCATCAGGAGTTGCTCTAGTGATGTCACTAGAGAAAAAAAAAAAAGCCTGGAAACAACATACAAATCAAGTAATGAAAATACTGCAAATGGAAGAACCTCTGGACCTGCTCAAGCATCTTTTAGCCCTAAAAATTGTTAAAACACAGCTGCACATTGATGATTTTTTTTTAATAATAGCATCAATCCATCCCCATTTTTGCTAGGGAACTCAACATACCAAACACATATCTGAATGCAGTCCTTGAGGTCCCTGTGTCTTGTGGCTGCAATCCCCTCTCACTGTCATTAAAGTAGATAGGAAAGGGTCTTGGGACTTCTAAAAAAAAGAGAGAAGAAATAGAACTGTGCTGGGAAAAAAAAAAATAATAATAATGAGAAATCAAGATGCCTTACTGAACAGCCAGAGTTGTTTTATGTGGAGTTTTCCCCTCCAGCAACCAAATGGAACCCAAACAAGTCTATTTCTCTGAAAACTTGTTCCATCTACCATTCCCCAACTAAAATAGGTTGTAATAATATCATAAAACGGGCAAGGATGAAGAGCTTATTCTGATGGACTGCTCAACACCCTCAAAGGGTAGATATTAATATACCTGGGAATCTCACAGTTGAAGCATTTTAATGCAAACTCGCAGTTTGCAGGGAATTGAAATATTTCACCTAAATAATTTATATATGTTTCTGTGTATATAAAAAAAAAAAATGGAAAAAACCACGAAATTTGATAATAGCAATAAGTCTAGGGCTGTTGTTATCAGGAGATAATCACATCCCGTGGGGGTTCTCTCACTCAGCTGTGCCTCCTTTCCCTTCTCTTCCCCACTCCTTGTCTTGCCCCTGAGGTATGATTTTTTTTCTCCTGATAATTCTTATCGTGCCTTGGTGGTTAGTAATAATAATTAAAATAAAACACTTTATTCACCACTTCCCTGGGTGCTCAGCATATGATCTAACTCCCCACCCCTAATTTTTTTTTTCCCCTCCATTATTTGATTAAGTGCTTTGGAAAGAAAGAGGGTTCTGTTTTCTGACAGCAAATGCAAAGCACTGTTGTGGCTGTATTGATCGGGCTGAGAGAGCAGCATTGCAAACAAGCATAGCTCTCCTGAGAAATAGGCACTGAAGATCCATACGTTCATTGACATTTTATAGGATGTCTAGACTTGCTAATCCACTGTGAAAAATGCAAGCTTTGTAGTATAAGAGGTTGGAGACGGGGCCGTGTCTCTTGGTCGCAGTCCTCTCATGGAGCAAATTACCAACAGTTTAATCAGGAGAAAAGGCAGGTCCAAATTAAGATTTGGTTTCAATGACTTGGACATCCCTCTGTATTTCCCACAATGCAAAGCTGCAATTAGCCTCAAGCCAGGAAAAGGTTTTGAAAGGTTGGTTGAGATGCTGGCAGGATTTTTGTCTCTGTGTGGGGAGGAGAGGAGAGTTGTAACTGAAATTTTATAAAGCAAAAAAGTCTCTGTACTAAATGTTCCTTTCCAAAGTCAGATACTTTCCTACTCTATCTATTCCCCTTTCAGAGCAACTTTTTTTCCCTCTGCAGACTGCTAGAGGAACAAGTTGTAAATATGACAAGTTCTCAGTGCCCAGCCATCCCTTTTTACTGGTCTCTGCGGAGACTTGTGTAGGCAAAGATAAAAATGAAGGGAGGCTTGGTAGAAACCACATCTAGGAATATGAGTGGAAAACTTGCCCCTCCAGTGATGGAAGGAGGAAAGCAGCTCTAGGTCACCTTTGTGGCTTCTCATATTCACATTGCTCTGAGACCAGGCAGAGCTGCAGCATGCCTTAGAGAGCTTCGAGTCTGGCTCAGTTGCTCTGACATCTCAGGGACTAAAAAAGAGCTTCAGTCACCTCGCAGTTTATCATCCTTGGAAAGAAACTCTCCCTCCCTCCTTAGCACCAGTTTCCAGCAAAATTAGTCAGAAAATCTAAAGTAAATAGTATTATTTTATCAAATTAGAGGTGGAGTTTTGATTTTGGTTTTTGAGGGTTTATTTGGTAGGGGGTTTTTTTTGTGTTGTAGCCAGGTGAGGGTTGATCTCTCAAGTGACAGGACAAGAGGAAATGACATCAAGTTGCACCAGGGGAGGTTTAGGTTGGATATTAGGTTATTATTTGTTCACAGAAAGGGTTGTCAAGCTTCCTAGTATTAACTTTCAGGAAAAAAAATATCTTACCTAATTTACTGGTCGCATCAACATTGAATGAATTTTCACCACCTGAGCGATCATAAAATGGATGCAGAATATAAATATTCAGGGCATGAAATGCAAACAAACAAAGATCTCTCACCCAAGCCATAGATTATGACTAGAAATGAGTAGTAAGCCAAATACTCCCATCTAAGTTCCTCAGACCTCTTTAGAACCAAGATTTTCCAAATGACTGATGATCTCAAAATCATAGTCTCCAAAAGCCCAACTCAAAACACTGAGATTTTAATACCTTTTTTTAAAATCAGTCTCATTTATGCTGTTTCAAGTAGGGAATTAATATATATATAATATATAATCATTTTATTAATGTATATAATATATAATAATTGTATTATATAATTAATGTATATATTATATGCTTTATATATAGATACATATAATTTATATAGAGATATATAATGTCAGGAGGAATTCCAGCTAGTAATAAGCTAAGCTGAAAAGCAGATTTGAACACTTTAAAAAAAATCAAGATAAAATACTTCAGCTAATTCTTTAGTTACAGAACTACCCCTTAGCTATTTCTCAGTTCCACCTGCCTCAAGGATCTTGTGAAATTAAGAAATGATTTTTTTTTTCTCTATATATAATATTTTCTGGAAGCTGAGTAAAGTATTTCAGGAAGTTTACTTCCCTAAGAAATTTGCAACTGCTTTCCTTTTTGATGTCCCTCCAGTGACAGGAAAGTCATTTGCCCCAGAGTGTGTATACAAATCAGAAAGAATAACCACAAAAAAAAAGAGAATTTCCACAGTTCCTATGGAAAAAGCCATTACTCAAAAGGAGTAAAGTATGCTGGATGGTGACTTGTATTCATTATAGCATCCTCAAAGGGAACTTGAGTTCAAACCCATGTATTTTTAAATTAATAGGTAAGGGATCAATACCTTTTTCTTTTTCCAATTTTGAATGCTTCTACTACAAGGATATCTTTAGGAACTTGAATATATTCCATTATATCAAAACATCTGTCTTGGACTAATACCATCAAGAGCAAGTTACAATATTTACAATATAGTATTTGGGGGTTACCTGATGAGGTCATCAGCTGTCTGTTTTAAAGCTAGGAAAACCTATTTATCCTCATTTCTAATGGAAGATCTGAGCTTTGAGGTGTTTGAATCATTGTTTCCCTTATTTCAGTAATATTTTTACCACAAAGGCATGGTAAGGAGTCAGTTTGGGATCTCTGCCTTTAAAGGGGAATGAAGACAAAACCTCTGGTATAACGTGGCTGAGTGAGTCAGTAGCTACAATTGCTAAGTGTTTGCAGGATTAGTGTCCTGATTTCTGACAAAGAAAAAAAAATATCTCAGGTTTCTCAATAAAAAATCATGATTCTGTGACTTGCACATATAGTTAGCCTTGGAAACTGAGTTAAAACCCTTGTAATATAGCTCTGAGTTACACTGACCTCCACTGAGCCCTTAGCTGAGAAAAGGACCAACTTCTGCAAATTCTGTTGTAGATGTACAAAGAAAACAGTGACCTTGGAAAAGGATTATTTATTTGGTTTTTCATCTGAACACTGCAGTTAATTTGACTCACTCTTTGTTTTAGTTCTGGACTCAGGCTCTAGCTCATCAATACTGCACATACCCTGATTCTCTCAGGGGCTCCCACGTGGAGAAAGCCAAATAATTCAGTCACAGAATCACTTGGATTGCAAAGGATCTCAGGAGGTCATCTGGACCAGACCATCTGCAAAGAAGAAACAGTACATCAGATTGTTAGATACCATGCTTCACATCCCTGCTGCAGCTTAAAGGAACAATATAAGCATGCACTTTGCAACCTTGACAAGGAGAACTGGAATTTGACTCCTCCCATCCTCCCCCAAAATCCTGAAATAAAAATATAACTTACAACAAGTGAGTATTTTTTTGTTAGCCTTCTCCATCCCCTCCTCAAGAACACTGGCCACAAGCCCAGATCTTGATGTGCAATGTACTGAATAAAAAGCAAAACAAAAAGTGCATTGCATTTGCACCACAGAACTTCAAATGACATTTCAGACTTCCCAGGTACACCACTCTCATCCAAGCTAAAAGAGTTAATTCTACTGCTGTTGCTGCTGTACCCACAGAGCAGGGCAAGTACTCATTAAAACCATAGTCTTGTTTCTTAGAATCACCCAATTTAGAGATAAAAAAGCCTTGCCAGTTCAGCTAGTCCATCCCCTTGTCAATACTGAATTGATCCTTACAAGATTCTCCAACTCTTTGCCTACTCAGATTTTAAATAATTCAAGTATCAAGGCTTCCATTACTTCTCATGGGAGAAAATTCCAGTCAAACAGACCTTGGGGTCTGGAATAGATACTTCTCTTGATCTTCAGCTAAAATATTCTTTTATACAGTTTTGTAATTTTATGGTCCTTAAGACTTTAAGGACAAAGCCAGGAGAGATAGTACTAACTCCTTTAAAAGTCATCTGAGAAAAAAAACAACATATCAGTGACAGCAGCAGCAGATAGAAACAAAGTTTATTTATACTAAAAGTTCAGGAAAATGTCCACAAACAAAGAGTCCACCAAAAGCTTGACACAAGTGACTCTGCACTGACATTTAATGCCATTTGAGCTCAAGGCTAGTTCAGACACCAACATGGGGTGCCAGCTGTGATACAAGATGTCAATGAGTTTTGTAGCCTTCTGCATGGGTGGTTGGAGGAGAGGTAGGATACTGTGGCATATTTAAAATGTTGTTAGAGGTGATGGTGTTTAAAGAACTTAACTGAGATCCTGCAGCTTTGACTTTGCTTTGGGACTGTGAACTTAGCTTCCTACTATCTAGGTTATACTGGCTCTGCAACACCTTTCTGATAGAGGTTAATACAAATATGGAATAGGATGAAGTGTTTTAACTAGAGCATTTTCCACCTAAATAGAAAAAGAAGAAGGAAAATGATGGTTTTTATCCCTAACAGTTATTTTCTAATGGTAATAAAGCTGATTTTAATAGAGAATTAGTAATGGCCATAGCTATAATGGCTTTCAGACACCAAATTACCACTGATTTTAACACAACTTAGCATCATCCTAAATGCTTTTGAAGCAAAGCCACTAGCCCAAAGTCTTACAGCAACCAAGAATTTAGCACAGTTCTTTTGATCTACACCAAATGCTTTAACTATAAACCTGTGAGAGGAGTACATATTATTTTTTATTTCTTACAAGGGGGTCACAAACTGGTTTCCCCAGGAACAGGATGAACATAATCCTTGGATGTATTAATGCTCTCATGCATGCCAGAAACAAGTCTTTGGAAGTCACTCATCTGAGAAGAGCACAGGGGCTAAGTCTCACCTAACATAGCACAGATCAGGCATGCAACATGGAATAGTAGTCAAAGTTTTGCTGTCATATGTAGGCCATTTCTCTTGTAGCTGAAGTATCTTCTGTGGACTGTAACTCAGGAAGGCTGTGCTTCTGGGTGAAAAAAGAAGATAGAGTACATGGCTGTTGGTTGAATTATTAACTTGCAAACCTTAGAGAGAAGCTAACTTATATGAAAAGTCCAAGCAGATAAAGATATCCTGGATCATTATGACAATGAAAATAGTGTAAGAATACAAGAATGAGAAATACATTACAAGGTGTAACATATGCTTTATTTTTGCTTGATTGCTTAAACGAGCTAGCAGTGGGAGACCACTATCCTGTGACAATGTTCTGCTCTGTTGACTTTATAAACCAAAAATAGAATTACCCCTAACTAATCAGAAGATAAAATTACTGTATAGATATTGCTCAGTGGAGGATAGGATAGGAATTCTTGCACTTAGATTGCCTATAGCCAGGAATACACTTCAACAAAATACTGTTTGAATTTATGAATGCAATTACAGGGTTTTTTCTCATTCTCTCTTTGTATCCAAAACCAATGTGGATGCTGCAAAATTGTTGTGGTTTTGCCTTTTTTTTTTTTCCTATTTGTTTGCATCACTGTTGTACCCATGCTGGATAGAGAAATTTTTATCACAGTATCAGAGAATATTAGAGGTTGGAAGGAACCTTGGAAATCATCTAGTCCAAACCCCCCTGCTAGAGCAGGTTAACCTAAAGCCCAGCAAATGTAAATCTCTTTGCATCCATGTGGATGTACAGTCTCATCCATGTCTGTATGTCTTCAAAAACCACTCCAGAGCTTACTGAGGAAAGCAGGGGCTGTGATCTGATTTACACATGGGGTTTTGAACAGCAGCTGGTGGAGGAGGGGGGGTGGCAGTGAAAGCAGAAGTCTCTCTGACAGGCAGTGTAAAGATAGTTAAAAGCACCTAGAATTTAAGGCAGAGCCTCTGCTAGTAAACTGAAGCTGCCAGAGCCTGCTCTCTGACCATGTTTATTAACATATTTTGGCTTTCAAAATAGAGTGGCCTCATCCTTCTGCCCCTTGGGAGTAGTGCTGAGAGCAACCACAGGACTCAGTATTTGAAGTGGCTAAGTGCTAGCTGGTCCATGTCAAAAATATCTGCCATCACTCTAATTATTTATTCCTATAAACAGTTAATTTTGGCTTCTGAGTCCCTAACACTGTTGAATTCACTAGCAAAGGAGCAACCTGCAGGTATTAGCCCCAAGGCTGATGCAATGTAATGAGGATATGGTGTGAGCAGTCCCTTGCTGTGCTACCCAGAACAGACACTTTGCATCAGGACATTCAGTGTGGGAAGGCATTTTCACAGGCTTCTTTGGAAAAAAATCCCCTCTTCAAATATATGATAAGCAGGAGCTGAAGATGACAACAAGGTGAAATTGAAATTACCAAGCATTTTCTTGGAATAGAGCTACTTAGGTTAGAGCAGCAGGTTAGAGGGACAATTTAAACACAAAAAAAGCAAATAAGGCTGAACAGGAGGAAAATGCTTTGAATAAAAGGTTGGAGATGTATGTTTTTTATATTATTGGTGAGAAATAACAGGTTCATTGTCTTCTCTTGAGACAAACTGCTTCTCACATACTCATCTTCTTTTTCCTGGATGCTTTCTCTGCCCAATAACTATTTTTTTTTTTCCAAGAGATATCAGTTATTTCATGGCTGAATGGAAAAAGAAAGCAATAATGAGAATTTCTTTTGCACTAAATCAGCTTTGATTTTCAAGGCAAGGAGTTTAAGGAAATGAGACCTGACCTTAGGCTTTGATCCTGCAAAAAAGTGTGTGTATATGCTTAAATATTTGCTCAAATATGCCCTGTGAATTCACTGGGAATTTTCACATGATGGGTAATACAGAAGAGGCTAGAAGTTTTATTTTTGACTTCAGTGGAAATAGACCATGGCAAAATGTATTTAGAATTCATGAAGGAAGTTAAATAGTATTTGTGATGTAGGAAAGTTGTATTTGAGATACCATTCTTCATGCAACCTGTCATTTTATTTGTGGTTTTAGTATCTGTAGCACAGTGAGAAATGCTCACTGGTCTGTTAAAGTTTAGAAGAGAATCCTGTTTTATTCCTTGTGTGATTTAAAGAGGAGAGAGTACATTCCTGGTGGTACCTCTAAAGCAGTTACTGTTTTGGACTTTATAGGTAGAGGTTGGTCATTACCAACATGAAGGGATCTAACCATATCAAGTGCAGTTTAGCTTAAGATGTCAAGTTTAAATTATAAACAAATTCCACAAAGAAGTTCTGCTCCTTCTCATGTCTCTCATGGGTAAATACAGAGGTGGATGTTTCCCTGTTACATCTCTATCCCATCTAGAGATGTGATGCAGTACACACTTGAGAGGCAGCTAGCAATGTACACTTCAAATAACTAATCACAGGAATTATTGTAAGGAGCTGAAGGAATATGGAACAATTTCTCTTCATTAGTGGTTATTTTAAAACAGGAAAAAATACAGCACTGTCCATTTAAGTTCTCTGCCAGAATGGAATACCAAAATCCATGTTTTCTTTCAAAGGGTTATGGCAAGGGAAAACAGGAGGAGAAGGATGTCTTTGTGTTCACACCAATGTAGAAGCACAAAGACAGGCACAGAGGAGGGGCTTGGGGGGTTGTTTTTAAAAGAAATGGGTGTACCTGCATATGCAAATACACCCTTGTCTGCTTTGGTGTTTACACCTGATTCCAATGTAGACAAACACGTAACAGACAGGCCATTACATATTTTTGCATATATATGTATTTATGCACATGCACACAGACACACACAAGCATGTGCTTGACAGATCTAAGGAGAAATAATGCCTCAGCTCGTTGACTCATCCAGTGTTGCTCTCTCTGTTGATGACAGATTTCCTTTTGCTGTTCCTAGTCTTTTTTCTCAGTAGTAAACACACTACTACACTGATAAAAGTGGAAAAGCAACACATTTTGCTTGTCCTTTTTACACCACAGCCACTGTTAGGTTACCTTATTTAAAGGAGTTATCAGCCAATTAAATGCATTTTCCTGCACTCTTGAGAGATCAGATGAACTGAACAAAGCTGAGTTTAATCTAAGGGTCATTCAATGGGTATATACTGNTAGGATTCTATGATATCCAAGATAGATAGAGTTCTCTGCTTTTTGTGCAATACTGGGAGAAAAGCCTAGACAATGATATTAGGATTTTAGGCTCTTTCCTCATTCTTGCATCTGGGGCATAAATTGAGAATCCTGAGTGTCCTAATTCACAGACAGAATTTCTATTTTGGTTGTTACAATCTTGCTGATAGTGTTTTCCCATTTAACATTATCTACTAATCCCAAAAGATATCTTACTGTCTATCCAATGGCTGGCTGAGGTAAGATACCCAGGTCTGGAACCATTCTGCTTGGGTTCAGCACAAACCCCTAACCATAAAATTGCAGATAAACTTGTAGAATCTCAGAAACTGCCTTTTTCCCCCCGCTATGAGCTGCTGACTTATCACTCTTATGTGATTCAGTCAGATAGAACAAGCTGTAGAAATGGCATCTCTTCCTCTCAATGAGGCATTCAGTCTTGAGCCCTGAGGTGGCATCTTCCCTGGGTTAGCAGCATTTCTGACCCTTCCACATGTTCTTCTGTGAACATAAAGGAGTTCATCTTGTTGTCTGAAACTTTAGGTGGGAGGCAGAAAACTTCTCTTTCTATTTGAACTCCTGAACTAAAGTTAGTGACTGAAGGAGCTTATATAAAAGCAAGGAAATTGGATGTATATAAACATAGGGTTAACAGTCATGGAGAACAGGTAGATTAATTAAGACTTAAGTAAGTTTTAGCCAGACTGAGTTGTATTCACAATCCATTTCTGGTCACAATCTCAAACTATGCTCATAAAGAAGTGTTCACTGTAGTATTCTGACTTAATTCCAAGTTATATTCAGCTTTACCTAAAAAAGTACTTTCAGGTGAAAAGGTTATCCTTCATTCCCTCTCCAGAGACCCAAGGCACATGCTGAAGACAGTGTGGCTGCAGTGCTCTACCTCAGAAGTGGCTGCATTTCAGAGGTGAGAGAATAATCCCATTTGTTCAGCTTCTGCCAGTAGATCCACACTTGTAGGGGAATCAAACTTTAAAAATGCAGGCTGGAAAATGCTTTGGGACTTCCCAGAGTAGAAAGTAGAGTTTAAAATAAAATGCCAGGAAGGCAAGGAAATAGGAAAATGAGGAATTAATAGAGAGTGAATGGAGAATAGAATAGAAGTGGGGGCAAAAAAAAGAACTAGGAATTCAGAGTACAGGAATGATTTGAGATTTTTCTAGCTGAGCTCCAGTGTAAAGCTCAAATGTAGAGAAACTCCTAGTAAAGTCCACAAAGTTGCATCCAGTTACAGGTGATTTGGTCTCATGATGCTGGCAAAAGCAAAGCACTTTAGCCATAGTGGAATGAACCTTCTCGTTGTCAGAGATATGATTATTCCTTTTGGTACTTGCCTGACTGAATATTACAGCCTATGGCAGAGGCAGCAGAGCAAAAGCTTAGCTCTCACTCTTGCTGCTTTCCAGATAGGAAAATGAGGGTAGAGCGTGTACTGATTTAACTCTAATTTTTGGTTAAACTAAGAGTCAAGCAGACTTCTTGTTTTCTTGCTCTCAATAGAAATGAACAATTGCTGAACAAAAGCTGCTGCACCAAGTTCCAGATGTATTGAGGATATTCTTTCAGCACCAGGTCATTTGTAAGCCCAAATAGATTTGAAAGAAGAGGTAAAATTGATTTAACATAAGAAAGTCCCTGCTTTTTTTTTTTTTTCCTAGCCAGATATCCATCAAACATTAAATATACAATGCAGAGGTACAGCAATCTTGAGCCAAAGCAGACTGTATTCTCTTAAGAGACCTAACAGGCCTTTCAAATGTACAAAGTGCATCATCTCTCTGTTTAGGAGGCTGCCATGCTTTATTAGAGAGTCAGATCAGCTGCATGATGGTGTGAGTCAGGCAGAGTTGTTCCTCCCTGTGCATTGAACTGTCAGTATCCACTAAATCTCTGCAATATAAGCTGATATATAAAGACAGGCTCTAGAAATGCTCCAGAAGTCCTTGCACCCAGAACAAAGAAGCATCATCAAGAAAAAGAGAGATGGTGTGTGGGACTGAGGAGGCACCTCTAGGCTACAAAGTGGTTAAAATAATTCTAATTGCATCCTGGTCTTTTTGTCTATTGAAGCCACAACTGCCAAAGGACAAGGAACATCTCCCTGGCTCTGTGTGCATATACAGTCCCTGACACCATAGTGTCCTGGCCCTGACTGCCACAGCACTGAGGTCCTCTACCAGAACAGAATTAAGTCCAGTCACTGCTCATTCAAGCAAAACTTCTGCACACAAACTTCTAGCAAGAATTAATTTGAGAACAGCAAAGGTTTGAGGAATGATTAGGTTGGAAGGGACCCTTAGAATTCATCTAGTCCAAACTAGATGAGCAGGGACATCTTCAACTAGATCAAGCAGCTCAGAGCACTGTCCAACCTGACCTTGGAAGGTTTCCAGGGCTGAGGCATATACTACCTTTCTGGGCAACTAGTGCCAGTGCTTCACCACTCTCACTGTGAAGACTTTCCTCCTTCTATCCAGTCTAAATCTCCTCCTTTCATTCAAAACCATTACCTCTCATCCTGTCCCAACAGGCCCTGCTCAAAAGACTGTCCCCATCTTTCTCACATTTCCCTTTAACCTTCCCTTGCTCTCTAACTACAACCTCCTGCCTAGCCACCAGCTCATCACCATCCTGTCCCGTTCTCTTCCCATCCCAGCTCATCAGGGGCTGACATCCTTTGCACCAGGGTGGCAGCAGCAGCGAACCCAGTGCCCCAACCTTCTCATTGTCATTCTGCCCATGTCCTCCCTGTTCCTTTTCTCCTCTCCAAAGGTCAGCCTGAGGTCTGTGGCAGAGCGGTAACGGGCGAGCAGCTCTCGCCAGCCACTGCTGCCACTGCATAGGCACTTAGTCCCCACACAGCAAGGCGCCTGCGCTCACACACACACATACACACACACACACACACAC
>VWZO01014071.1:41900-106115 GCA_013396975.1 Bucco capensis
CACACACACACTCCTGCTCCCTCGCCCTCCCTCCTTCTCTCTCTGCTTTGCAAATGACTCTGAGGAGCAGAGGCTGGTGGATGATTTAGATGGGGGGGAGAGGGGAGGGAAAAAAAAAAAAAGCAGCACTCAATGGTTTTTTTTTTTTTTTTTAATTTTTTTTTTCCTTTTTTTTTTGAACTGGGCTCCCAGAGAGCACTCAGGGCTGCCACGCAGTGCATGACGCCTACCTGCTCAACTGCAGGGAAACAAGCTTCTGAAGGCTTTAATGGGATTTTGCCCGAGGCTGTTTTATTAAGATGTCGGCTTTTTCTGCTGCCTCTGCAGCTGACACCATTCACTGTCAGCTGCCCCCCTTTCCCCCTTCCCCCTCCTTCCTCGTCCCCCCCAACAATGCACCAAATTACTCGCTTCATTTAGTGCTCATGGCTCAGCACAGGCAAATAAGAGCAAAGAGTTGGGACTTGACCAGATGAGTCTCAGCGAGGGGAGGTGAAAAGACACTGCTGCTTAACTGGGGAGGGGGGAAGGGAGGTTGAAGCAGAAAAGGGAAAAGATCAATACCTCTGGGGCTTGCTCCCACTCTATTAGAAAGAATCATATTTCATATTAACATAGCCAATTTAGAAGCCACATTTACATTCCTAATTTGCATCCTGCCTTTAAAAACTCATTTGTAATGCATTGTATAATTATTGATGCCTTATATGTGAATATACCACACAGTGACAGGTTGGGAAGGGGAAGAAATGCTGTCTGGTTTCAATAAACAAACTAGTTACAAGTTTTAATGAATATTAGTCAGTAATAAATGACTTTTTCTTTTTTTTTTTTCCATCTTAGAGAAAGCTAGTCCAGCTACATTCCTTTTTTTTGTTTGTTTCTAATTAGAGGTTATGTATTTCAGTAGCAAGAGTAAATGAGATACGGCACAGCAGTGGAAAATGTACTGTGTAATGCCCTTTCCTGCCTTGTTCTGCATGAGTGGTAGTGGCAGAGTGAAGGATGGTTTCCTATCTGGAACAGAGCAGGCTGAGGAAATCCTGTCTGGGAGGCAAGGCATGCTTTGCAGGTGTCAGAAAACATTTTTCTCTGATATTTCTTACAAAGTTCTCCAGGTTTCCATGTAAAGTTCAGGTGAGAGAAAGAGAGGAGAGGACAAAGAAAGGAATGATGGGCGAGTCTCGCCGTAAATGTTCACACTTGTCTCTCAGTAGGTAATATTTTTGGTTGACGTAGGCTGAAGTTATCACTATATTGAGAGGAAGTTATCTCAGATGAATTAGGAAAAGTATATTTCCTGAAGCTGAGGACAAAAATCATTCATCTAGACTGAGGATGAGGAGCTGGGCTTGCTGCCTCTTCTATTGGCAGGCATGAGAGGAAGAGTGGGCACTTCAAAGTCTTTGACTTTCAACTGCAGAAGCAAAGTGACAAGACATAGAAACCCTCAAGAGAATCCTATGTTTAACCCTTTCGTGGCTGAGTCCCACTTTTTGCCTTTGGTCTTGGCAACATAAGTAAATTCCCTGGTTGAATTTCCTTGACTTTCTCAGCAATTTCATCCATTGTAGAGTAAACTTTTCACCAGACATACTGTATGAACCCTCACAGGAGGCTTGTCTGATGACAGTATTGGAAATTTCCTGGTTTACTATCCAAGGTTTTTGAATTAGGAATTGGGAGCAAAATGATGCTGCTTTACCTTAACTGAAAACCCAACCCCATTTTTTATGGATTCTAAATTTTGCAAATGGTGACATCTTTTTACTTCACCTCACCACTTCTTTGATCTGTCAGAGCAAATCCTTTCTGATTGGAGTTGCTTGGGTTTTTTCTTCAGTCTTCCTGCAAAGTGTTTTGCTGCTTAGCAAAGGACTTCAGTGACAGTTATAGACTACCATATTTTGGATATCATTATTGTCTGCATAGACAGTGTTTGAAATGTACTTTGTTCATATGACACATAAAAGATCAGATCCAAGCAGTACAGGTGGAAAACTGAAATAAAGGCAGATAAATGGAAAAATCAGCCAAATATTAAAATACATTTTTAGAAGCTACAGAAGAAGTAAAAAATTGTTCCTTTTATTCTGCCAGTGCAAATCCCCAATCCACTCTTTTTTCAGAACTATATCTTGTTATTATCAATTCGATTTACCTCTATGCAGTTTGAGAAGACTACCAAGGGCTGTCAACTTGTGTCTAAGTGCATCTTCCTCATACAGTATCAACCAACAATGTGAGTAGGTCAGAAAACATGTCTCCTTTTCATGAAACATCATGTATTTTAGCCACCTGAGATATGAAATGGCTCAGACACACACTGTGGTACAGGGATATTATTATTACATTGATGAAGGTAAAAAGTGAAACACTTCCCAGTGTCCTGTCTCTCTCAGATGCTACCAGAGACAGCTGATGGAAAGGAAGTAGTGCTGGTGGTGTTCATGACCAGCCTTCTGAAGTGAGGACACTATTTGCCCTAGCTCTGTCTGCAACCCCAGAGCATAAGGAATATTATCTACAGAATCAAACTTTGGTCATCTTCTGGTTACGTTCCAAACAAAAAAGTGACATGTAATCCTTCAGTTGTATTTCAGCAATTTCCTAGAAAGCAAGGATAGGAGATGGTTCCTCCAGCTTCAGAGTGATTGCCAGCAGAATACTAGCATCCTGTGCTATGCTCCTCTACATTTACATTACTGATGGACATCTGAAAAAGAAGACAAATGACATAGAAAAGCATTCTAAGAACACAATGAATTAAACCCTGAAGATGGGGTTGGGTGGAGGCATTGATATCTAGGCTCTTTCTCATCTAAAAGAGATAAATTGGCTTTTTCAGGTAATTATTGAATTTATCCTAAAGTAGGCATCCAGAATACATCATATGAATCCTGTCTTAAAAGTATTTATTCCTTTTGCCTTTATAAAAATCTAATTTGCATAGAAGTTGACAATCATCATATGAGATCACATGAGTCCTTCCTTTAGGGTTTAGGAAATGTCAGTGTGAGGAGAAGAGACACCAGCTCAGTGGTGGTAGCTGGCAATGTTTTGTTGCTTTCCTGGTCTATGTCTTTTTCAGGGATTAAGTTGAAACTGAAAGCAACCAAGCTTTTATAGGTGTCTGGAATGCTTATCCATGTCACCACTTGAATCAGTGCCATCACTTTCACTTGTCTCCATCTTATGATAAATAGGCAATTAGGAGACAGAATGAAGAGTGTTAACTTCTTACATGCACACAAATTCGAATTTTCTNTATCACCACATCACCTATGGGTGCTAGCTGTGCATCCTCAATGAGGATGAGCCTTTCTGCATGCCACCTGGGCTGGCTGAGGGTCTTGCTTGAGGTTCTGGGATGCCTTAAGGGTAGTAGTGGTGTTGGTGGTGGGGCAGGAGCTTCCTGGGGATGTGCTGATGATATCTGCTGTCTTGGCTAAGTAAAGAGGTTTGCTTTTAGAAGGCTGGCTGGACAAGGGCCAGATGTTTGAGCTGTAAAATGCACACTGCTGAGGTAAGCTGCTACCAATGGGAATAAGCTCAAGGCTCGAAGCAAAGAAAAAACCACCAAAAAAACTCCTTGAGGACAATGTGTGGTGAGTCTTTTCATTTTATTTTCTGTCACAACCTCATTCTGCTATCTTCCAGTAAACATTGTATATATATATGCATATGCCTATGTTATAAAGAACAATTAAGAAGTCACTAGTGCTGGTTGAGTAATCCAATGTGAACAATGCTTATTCACGCAATTTTGTTTCATTTCCTTTTCAGAAGACATCAGTGAAATCCAACTTCTACTCAGTATATTGTTAAAAGAACAACCCATAAGAATCACAGAATCATTAAAGTTGGAAAAGACCTTTGAGATCTTCAAGTCCAATCACTACCATGTCTCTAAAGCTCACATTTATTTAATACAAAGGCTCACTCATGCAATATCTTAAACTGTAACACTGTAGATTGGATGCAGGAATGAAAGGTGTATTACTTCTTTGGTTCAACAACCTCAAATTTAAGCAAGTGGTTTACATTAGTCACTAAAACCTCCTATTTAATTGAGAGAGACAGCCATGCTAGGCAAGTTGATCTTTAAGTTCCTCAGAAAAGATGAGGCCTCTTCTGGAAATATTAATCATTCTGCACTGAGGAGTTGTAGCTTAGATGAGTAACATAGACTAGATATCTAAACTTTAGATCACTAGCCTCCCTCCCCCCCTCAAATAAAAGATGTTAACCAGGATTCAGACTTGCCATTATTACTGTTGTTATTCCATTTACCTAGCTGACAGGCACACACCTGTCCTTTCCCAAGGTAGAAGTATTGATTATGTAGAGAATTTGGATACTTGAGGAAGATATGCTTTAGGATTATGACTGTAATATCCACTGGGTCTAACTACATCTGCCTAAGGAACTTAGGCTTGACAGCTGTGAGGATTAGAAAAATGATAACATTCATATAAAGTTGAGACTCTCTGAATAAGTTCCCTTGGGGTTTCACTGTGTCTGATACAAGATTGCAACATACATTGTGCTAAATGCTTTCTCTGTACTAGAGCAATGTGGATGTCCCAAAATGATTCTGCATAAATAGTGTGCTATGCTGAGAAATCATATACTCCAGAGGAATATGTATATATATGTCTCCTATATCTAAAAATATAGGTAAAAGTGAATGTACCTACATGCTATAAAAGCACACAAATATGTACCTTATCCACATACACAAGTGTAGTTGCTTAGCATCTTTTAGAGTTAGAGAAGAGCAGGTTTGCCTTCAGGTATTTCAAGTTAATGATATGAAGCACCTCAACTACGCTCTTAACTGTTAAGCTGAATTTTGTTTTGCATTTTGATTATAAATTAGAGGAATGGTACATTAACTCTGTTTTGAGGATAAGATTTAAAGAAGGCCCTGTTTATTAAGCTGCTACTGTGGTGATATTTCCAGCATACATTACATTTATAATTGACTTATTAAAACTTATACACTGCAAATTATAGTGATAGTACCCACAGGCTAAAAAATCATCAAAATATATAATGGTAATTTAAGAAGGTTTGTATCCACAAATGGGAATTTTTATCTGGTGTTCTCTTGTTCTAATGTGTTACTCACAGGTTTTGCAATATTCAACTATGTAGCTGAAATGCTTTAAAGAGATATTGAAAGGGAAGTACAACAGAAAGATTCAGAAGCACATATTGGGTGATAACACAGAAAGGAGCCAATGTAAGAGAGTAGTTCAGGCAACATTTACTTCAAACTTAATGGAAAGGTAGGAGAGTCAACTGGGTTATCTTTTACTTTAGGCTATGGATAATATAGACTAATCCCTCCCACCTTGCCTTCATGAGAAAGTATCACTCTGTCCCTATCTACACTGTTAGAACAGTGGAGATGAATGCAATAAACATTGCAACAAATTCAGAAGGAAAAGCCATCAAAAGAGCTGACCTTTTAATGAGATTTAATGAGCTCCTAATAATTGCCATAAATAAATTCACTTTCCTAAGGTAGGTTCTCCAGAAAAGCAAACAAGGAGTATGGTGATAAAGTCTAATTTGTCCCAACTTCAACTTGATATCCTTTGAACAAATTTAGAGATGACAGAATGGCATGGACTCTTTAAAGGCTTAGTGACATTGAATAAAGGTGGTTGGTAGGTTAGAGTTGGGGCTGAGGTGATGTCAGGAAAACAGAGCAAGAGAAAACTCTGTGCAAAGCTGTGAATGACAGCCTAAAAGCTGAGTTATCATATAATTCCAGTGTGTAAACAATGTCTGTAGGACTTTAGCCATTGTGTCATTGGTGACTCTGCAATGATTATCTTCCTCTAACTCCTTTCCAGGAGCTTGTCCATGTGAATAAGCAGCTAAAGATTTGTTGGTCTTTGTGCCCTAGACCTTTCCCCAGTTTTGTTGCCCTCCTTTGGACACAATCTAGCACCTCAATATCCTTCTTGTAGCGAGGGGCCCAAAGTGAACATAGCATAAGGGTAAATAATTAATGCTCAACCTCACCAGGGGAGGTTTAGATTGGATATTAGGAAATATTTCTTCACTGAAAGGCTTGTTAAGCATTGGCACAGGCTTCCCAGGGAAGTGGTGGAGTCACTGCCCCTGGAGGTGTTTAAGAAACATAGAGAAATGGTACTTAGGGACATGGTTTAGTGGCAGGTTGATGGTTGGATTTGATGATCTCAGAGGTCTCTTCCAACCTTGATGATTCTGTATAAAGTGGATGAGTCAGGGACTGAATGTATTCTTACTTCTGTGACACTGCTACAAATGTGCTCACCTGTCTCTTAACAGTGCAAGCCCTGAGATTTAAAATACAGAGTGTCTTAGACAACAAGTTACAAATGGCATCTGACACAGGTGCATTTAGATAGAGGTTTTCAAAGCCATCTGAGATATCTTGTCATGAAACTGCACCTTCCTGGCTTTTACTTTCCCTTTACATTTTGAAAATGTCTCTTGTTTTTTTTTTTTTCTCTCCCAACTCCAAAAAAAAAATCAGAAAGAAATACTGGTAAAGTTTCAGTAAGTTTCTTCTGCTGTAGGATTTTGTGCAAAGTCTATCACAGAAATGTATCAGGCTTTGAAATTTGACAGAGATATAACAAGGCTTCAGTATTCTGGGCCTCTCAGAGTCAAAAACATATTCTGAAATTATGTGACATTCACTCCACTGAGATGTTTACTGAATGTCACTCAATGTGGCAAGTCAAGTAACAAAATGCTGAGCTAGGTATGGATCAAATACAGAAATAAATGCACTTTAGTTCTCCTGAATGTTGGTTAACATTTCACTCCATCTCTCACTTCTGAGTAAAAGAAAACAGAAAAGCAGCAAAACCTGTAACTGTAAGGAAAATCATCAAAGTAACCTGGAATGAACATTTCACATATATCTATAAAAGAACTGAAGAGTCATAAGAGTGTCCTAAAGGAATTCTGCAAACAGCTTGGTTTTCAGATGCTGTACCAATGCTTCTGAAGAGCCACATCCTCTATTGTCCAGCTTCCTCCATCCTTTTGTTATATTCCATACTTTTGGTCTAATGGAAGTAAAGTAGGTGAAACTAACAGCACAGAAATGCCAAGTAACACCTTTCTACCCCCCAGCCACAGAACTACTGTTATTCACAGCACATTGGTCAGCTTGAGAAAATAAGTTCAGGACTGAAAAATGCATGTAGTCTAATTAAATTATATATAGGGTGAAAACTCATCAGTATAATCTGACGATACATGGCAAAAGTGTTGTCATTACACTTGACAATGAGTCCATTGGATCAGAGATACAGATTCTTATCCTTTGTTTTCTGGGCATTAGAGGTAGTTATTTTCAAACTTTATTTTGCACCACTTTGATGCAAGCTACTGTTTTTATTCTGAAATTCTTATCTCCATGATTCCATGTAGCCTGGAGACCTGACTGACCTTTGGCATGTACCTTCATAACAGGTGCAGGGAGACTTAAGCCCTCCTGAGTAGCAGTACACTGCATTTTACAGCTTGCTTACTGAGAAGTAATTAGTCATATTCAGAAAATAAACACTCACAAAGAACCAACCAAGAACACAAGAGATATTTCCCTTAAAACTCACAAAGAAATATCTGCTTTTGATAGACTCTGCTTTCCCCTATAAGACATTGTGACCTGAGTCAGACTTGCTGGGCATTGGAAACAAGGAGAAAATGAAATGCTGGTGTGGTAGAAGGTGATGCACTTTCTTGTGAAAGCAAAGATGATGAAACTGTGTCTTTCTTCTCTAAGTTCTGTTCTACTTGCATTTTCACTATGGTAGGATCTGAGCTCTGGGTAAGCTGCTCTAGTTGGGGATGTCCTTGCCCACTACAGGGGACTTGGACTAGATGAGCTCCAGAGATCCCTTCCAACCCATTCTAGGATTCTAAACTGAAAGAGAGTAGATTTAAATTAGCTATTAGGAAATTCTTCCCTGTGAGGGTGGTGAGACACTGGAACAGGTTGTAAGTTATGGATGTTCCATCACTGGAAGTGTTCCAGGCCAGGCTGGATGGGGTTTTGGTCAAC
Organism: Bucco capensis; assembly: GCA_013396975.1. Taxonomy (NCBI): domain Eukaryota; kingdom Metazoa; phylum Chordata; class Aves; order Piciformes; family Bucconidae; genus Bucco; species Bucco capensis. Next base: position 49,981 of record VWZO01014071.1, read on the forward strand.
CTAGTCTAGTGGCAAGTGTCCCTGTCCATGACAGAAGCTTTGGAACTAGATGATTTTTAGAGGCTCATCCAACCCAAACCATTCTATTGTTTGCAATTTCATTAGTTCCTGATGGGATCTTTCTTATGGACAGGTCTGGGCAGGCTAAGTGGGAAGGGAAAAAAAAAATTAAAATATAGAAACCCAAAAGACATCAAATGTTTGGGTTTTTTTTAATTGAGATTGGAAGCAATCCAAGTTTGAGTTTCAAACAGGGCTTTGATTTACAGTAGTTCATGTTGGGCACATGTTGTGCCTGCCAAAAATCCAAAGTAGATCAGAGGTTTTTTTGAAACAAACACAAGCCTAATCTGATGTAGGTATTTCAAAACTCCCACTGCTTTGGTTGTAACATCATCTGTTACTGAATGATTTATAAATCATCCCTCTACAGGCAAATTTCTACCAGGCTATGGGTGATATATTTTAACTTTGGGACACAAGGACTTGTTTAAATTCCATATTACAATTGATAGAGACCCTTCACTTCTTAAAATAGCTTTTGTGAAATGGATTCTCTCTGGTTTCTTTTATATTAGGCAAAAATAGTACCTGGAGTGCAAGGATATGAAGGAGTGTTACTCCTCTGGCTTTTGCACTGAGTAGAAAAGAGACAAAAGGGCAGAATTGCTAATCAACATTTTATTTTGCTTGATTTGCAATTCTACAGGAATTCAATTCCTTTCTAGAAGAAGAAAAACCCCAACTACTCCTCCTTCCCCCCCCCCTTTTTTTAAGAAAAAAACATATTCTCAACAAGAATTTGTTCATACAATTGTATTTTTTTAGGATGGATCAGTTTATGTTAACAAGGAAGAATTTGTCTCAGCTCAGTTTAGGTATCTAAAAGCAGCATGTTACTTCTCATTTACTTTTGGGTCAATTCCCTCTAGAGTTGATCCAAAGAGATCACCTATTTGCAGAGGGCAATTCAACCCATCCTGACACTGGCAAGAGTATTTATCCTCAGGAAATACCTATCTCATTGCATTGATTAAACCTCAGATGGCTACAGAGAGGGATCTTTCTGGGACAACTTACTTAAGCAGAAAAAGGAAATACTGTTAGTCTTGTGGGACACAACTTTTGCCATCCCAATGGAAAATACTCACCTTTTGCAAATCTGATCCAGAGGAGAGAAGAGGATATACCCTGAAATGGTGGTGAGGCTGGTGAGTGCTGCCCAGCCTAACACTTCATCAGTGTGTTCAGTTTTGGGTCCCTCATTACAAGAAGGACATAGAGGCATCAGAGTGTGTCCAGAGAAGGGCAATGAGGTTAGTGAGGGGTCTAGAGAATGAGTCTTATGATGAGGAGTGGCTAAGGGAACTGAGGTTGTTTAGAGAAAAGATGACTCAAGGGTGACCTATCACAGAATCACAGTATGTCAGGGGTTGGAAGGGACCTAGAAAGATCATCTAGTGCAACCCCCCTGCCAGAGCAGGAGCACCTAGACCAGCTCACACAGCAATGTGTCCAGGCAGCTCTGCAATGGCTCCAGACAAGGAGACTCCACAGGCTCCTGGGCAGCCTGGTCCAGTGCTCTGGCACCTGCACTGAAAAGAAGTTCCTCCTCATGTTAATACTAAACCTCCTGTGNGAATATATTCAATTCTGTCACATCTGACCTTCTCTCTCTCTACAACTCCCTGAAAAGAGGTTGCAGTGAGATGGGGATAGGTCTCTTCTTCCTGGTTAAAAGAGAGAAGATGAGGAAATGGCCTCACATTGCACCAGGGGAGGTTTAGTTTGGATGTTAGGGAAAATTTCTTGTTAAGCATTGGCCCAAGCTTCCCAGGGAGGTGGTGGAGTCACCATCCCTGGAAGTGTTTAAGAAACATCTAGATGTGGTACTTAGGGCCATGGTTTAGTGGCATGGGAGTGATAGGTAGATGGTTGGACTTGATGATCTCAGAGGTGTCTTCCAACCTTAGTAATTCTGTGATCAGTGCTAGAAGCAGCAGACATAGTTTAGGACTGAGGGCATCAGCCAAAACTGACCTGGTCTTAGTCCCACAGCAACTGGTCTGAACGAAGTGCTGCAAAGACAGAGTTGAAGTGTAGCAGATGTTCATATCCACAACATTTCTTTGAAGAAAACTTTGTTCTGAAATTAAAAAAAAAAATAAATCTTAATGCTAATGAATTTATTTTTTTTTGCACAATTTAGGAAGTACAAAGAACCTATAGGACATGCCAGTGAAATTACTAACAGGCTGAACTCTGGGATAACTGTCACTGAAAATCCAGAAAGGATTAGTACTGTTTTTTCCTCTCACCTCATCTTCAGCTGTAAAACACAATCACTTTCTCTTTCAAAGTTCCATACTGGAATCCAAGTGCTGATTCTTCTACTTCTAGTATTTGTGGCTATGTTCCCTGCACAAAATGTTATGGTGTAAAAGTTTTGGCAAAAGAATAGAAGCAGACTGACAAAAAGGCATAAGTTATCATTTTGAGATTACAGCAAAAGCAGAACAGAGAAGAAAAAAGTTAACAAATTTTACATGTTTCATAAAAACACTTTAGATTTCAGCTTAGACATTCCATCTCTACAAACTGATTTTTTTTCTCTGCTTGGATATATTCAATTCTGTCCACAAAAGCAAACTGTCTGAATTCATATATACTTTATACCTAGCTGAACACAACCACTGACATTTTATTTCATTTCTTAAAATTCTTGATTTGTCGAATCTGAAGACTCAATCAATTAATTCCACAGTTTGATGGTGAGTATATGTTACACAATTCTCAAAAAAACCTTTCATAGAGCAAGTTTACAGTGCTGCAAAATTCTTCTCCAATATGTGCTGGGCTCCATGAATACACATTAATAAAGCTGAGTTTTTTGTCATGACAATCCTGGAAATTGACCTTATCTGACCCCATGACACGATGCCATTGTAGATTAGCAAATAGAGAGTGGAAGAGTAGCTTACTAAACAGAATATCATTAAAAGAAGAACCTCATGTCACCCTTTGCATTTCAATGCTTTGCCTGTTTATTCTCTTTATCTCTATTTTCAGTGAATTATTTCTTTTAGCAAGCATTTGTCAGACAGTTAGGTTGAGCTATCAGATGTCTTCTCCCTGGAAATAGTTAATCATTCATCCTTCAAACAACAAGATGGAGCCAACAGTCAAATGCTGAGCTCCCTGGTATTAGTTTGGATGAAGTAGCAGGGATGTTAGCTTTTAATTTAATATCTTAATCTAATAAAATGATGCCGTTTATTTTTCTTTATCCTAAGGGAGAGATGCTGATACTATCTCAACTTTAGATGCATCCTCACTTGCCTGTACACATCAGCCTTCCACTTTATCAGGGTGATGTTACTGCATGTGGCAATGTATAATTGGAAATGGCAGCCTGGAGATTTTCTAAAAGCTTTGGCTTTTTTCTGAATATTGTGGAATTTCATTAATTATTATTATTTTGACTATGAAAAGAGGAATTGCCCAAGGGCACTTTTGAGTCTCCTTAAAGATTATTTTCCTTCACGGAAGGTTGCCAAGATTTCAAATTTCTCTGTCAAGAAACTCAAGCTTCTTTGGTGGGAGGTGGCTGGAGTGAGCAGGAATATTTACAGCTTTGGGAAGATCACTGCTCATTCTCTTTGAGGTTATTTTACCTCCCTGGAGCAGGGGTAGCTGTCACACATTGTAGCCCACCAAACATTCCTCCCCAAGGCTGCTGCTGCTGCCTTTGCCTTTATGCAGCAAGGAAGGGAGCTAGCAACACATTTGCCTAAGCAAGGTTTACTCAGCTCACAGCAGAGTGAGTCTAAGCAAGGTGGGAATTTTTAGAACCTGTCATATGCTAGAGTATATTTTCCTTCTCCAGAAAGTACCTTCTGCCACACAGCCCAAAAGATAAGTGGAAAGGGGAAGATCATAGAATCCTAGAATGGTTAGGGTTGGAAGGGACCTCTGGAGCTCATCTAGTCCAACCCCCCTGCACTGGGCAGGGACATCCCCAACTAGATCAGCTTGCCCAGAGCCCTGGCAAGCCTCACCTGCAATGCCTCCAGGGATGGGAACTCAACCACCTCCCTGGGCAACCTGGGCCAGTGTTCCATCACCCTCATGGGGAGGAACTTCTTCCTAATGTCCAGTTTAAATCTATTCTTCTCTTACCTTCCAAAACAAGATGGTCATGTGACCATATGAGGAACTCCTAAGGTGATTTAAAGATTGAGGTGCATCTATGATTCAGTAATATTTACATGGAGGTACAAGGTCTAATTCCAGACATTTGTGACCATAGAATCATAGAACAGTTACAACTGGAAGAGAACTTGAAGATCATGAGTGCAGCCTTTGTCCTAGCCCTAGCAACCTGCTAAATGATGCCTCCCAATGCAACATCTCCCTGTCTCTTAAACCCCTCCAGGGATGGGGACTCAAGCACCTCCCTGGGCAGCCTGTTCCAATGGCTCACAACCCTTTCAGGAAAGAAATTCCTCCTAATGTCTAGCCTGAACCTCCCCTGGCACAATTTCCATCCATTTCCCCTCGTCCTATCACTCTCCACTAAGGAGAACAGACTAGTCCCTGCCTCTCTACAACCTCCCTTCAGGTAGTTAGAGAGAGCCAGGAGGTCTCCCCTCAATCTCCTCTTTTCCAGGCTAAACAGGCCCAGATCCCTCAGTCTTTAACCCAATTGTATCTCAGATGACTAAGTACTTTGGTGGACTTGGCAATTGAACTCTATATTTCATTATCTTCCAGTTTTCTCCATTTTTCATACATCTTATAGAGTAGATGATCCAAAGGGACAAAAATGAGGAAAAGCTACTGTGGTGGTTGTTCCCTGGAAAAATTATTGAAGTGGCATTTGAGCTATGACTAATTTATTTAGTATTCAGGATTTAGTGAATTCTTTTGTCACATTACCCATCATAAATAAAAGGAAAAAAATGGAAACCTGTTTGATGCCTGAGGCATGTTTTAGTTTGTTGTTCAGGTCAGTTCATTTCAGTGCTTAATTTTTAATGGTTCATTTAACATAACTGTTTAGACTAGAAAATATTATCACAGAAAACTTTTTTTTTGGGGGGGGGAGGGGTCATTTTCTGTCACCTCAAAACATTTTAAGTCTCAGTTGACAGATTAAGCATCAGTTAGAAAAGATGGTCTTCTTTGGGCACTTGAGTGGGACCCAGCAGACTCAAATGGAATTTCAATCTGCTACTGATTCTTTATGTGACCTTGAGCAAAACATTCAGGCTGCATCTCCAAAGCTTTTTTGAGTACAAATAGTTTTGTTCACCAAGTTGTTTTCACAGCTTTGTTTTTTTTTTGTTTGCCACTCAGCATCCTTCTTGTGACTAAAATGAAATGATAACTTGCTACTACATACTGAAATGAAACCCAGCAGTGTCTAAAGTATCCAAAGTATTTCACTGTTGATGGATATAGGAGCAGTCAGTAGCAATTTGTTATCTATTGCTGTTTCTCTTGGTCTGAAGTTATCCATGGTCAATAGTTATTTATTGCTCTTGGTCTGAAGAACAGAGAGTAATTTACAACAGGAATATAATTTTCCATTGATAAATTATCCTCTTTTAAGCCTGGTTTAAACATATTGCTTAGTTCATCTCTTTGCAGAGGCATTGTACGCACAAGAAATATTACTTTACATAGAATTATTGAATTGTTTTGATTGGAAGAAACCTTTAAGATCATCAAGTCCAACTATTAACCCAACACTGCTAAATCACCACTAAAATACATCCCACAGCATTACATCTATATGTTTATTCCATCCTTCCAGTGATGGTGACTCAACCACTGCCCTGGACAACCTGTTCCAATGCTTTTTAACCCTTTTGGTAAAGAAATTTTTCCTAATATCCAACCTGAACCTGCCCTGGTGCAACTTGATGTCATTTCCTCTCATCCTATTACTTGATAATTGGTAGAAGAGATCTATCCTCACCTTGCTCCAGCCTCTTTTCAGGCAGTTGCAAACCCACTTGTTTTGAGAGGGGCTTCTTAGACACTCTCAGCATGTAAGATAGATATTTCTTCCCCAAACAATCTCCTCTAGCAATTTCAGAGTGAGCAGGCAGTGCTTTTGGACACAGTCTCAGCCTGCCCTTTGCCAGAACATCACTCTACTCATTTGCTTCCTTCCCAAAACAACTCCACGGCACTCTCCTGTCCTCAGGACTCTGCACTGATTCCACAGGAGTTGGTAGTCATCAAATCACCTGACAAAGAGTACAATGGCATTTTAGCATCAAGGCTTCCCACAGGAGACATTATACCTCCAAAGGGGAGAGGCAGAAGGGGAGGGGAGAGAGCAGGAGAAGGAGGATGGATGCATAGTGGCAAGGCACCTAGGATGTCACTTCCAGTCGGTTGGCTGCAGTTGTCAGGGTTCACTTCCATTAAGCTTTGTGTCAGTTCAGAAACTTTACACATGAGGCTGTGTGAAGCATTCTGCCACTGCTGACTGCCCGGGGCTAGCCCACAGTACCTATCTTGTCACTGGTTTCCCAAAAAACCTCTCTGAGAATTAGTTGCATATGTTGGCCAGGCTAACCACAGGAGGTGAGATTTTTGTCTGTTGTTTGTTAGCTTGGGATCAGATTATATGTTATTATTATTTGCTCTTATGTTTGGATTTTTTTTACAAGGAATGGGTCTTGGTTTGGGATTTTAAGGGAGAGAGGACTGACATAAAATACTGCCAAGGTTAACTGAAAATTTAGCATCATGAAAAACAAAAAGTATGATTATAATGAGTTGATTCTCTTACCACAAACAAAAGCTCCCTTTTAACTCAGACTCTAAAAACAGCATCAAAAGTGACTGTAAGAAAGTGATGGAAGCTGCTCTGAGCCTGTATTTCCTCCACCTTAAAATCACAGTGTTTATTATTAAGAACAACTCCAATAAATTGAGCTTGCATTCAAAAAGGGAGAGACTATATTCTATTTAAATACTCCATAGGAAGTTAGGAGAAGTCTCACAATCTTTAGCCCTTGTTCTTGTAGTGGACTTCAATTTACCAGATCTCTACTGGAAATACAACAAAACAGGGAGGAAACAGTCCAGGAGGTTCCTGGAAGATAACTCCATGACACAGCTGATGAGTGAACCAACTAGAGAAGGAACCTTGCTAGACCTGTTGTTTGCAAGCACAGGACTTGTGAGTGATGTGGTGGTTGGAGGCTATCTTGGACATAATGCTCAAAAATGAATTCAATTCTTGGGGAAATAAGAAATGGGTCAGCAGAACTGCCACTTTGGGCTTCCAGAAGGCTAACTTTGGCCTGTTTAGGAGACTGGTTGACAAAGTCCCTTGAGAGGCAGTCTTGATGGCAAAAGAAGTCCAGGAAGGCTGAAGATGAGGTAATACAGGGAGAAAATCAGAAGGGTCAAACCCCAATTAGAACTTAATGTAACTCCTGTTCTAAAAGACAATAAAAAATGTTTCTCTAACTACATTAGCCCCAAAGGAGGGTTAAGGAGAATCTTCATCATTTATTGGATGTGAGGGAAGCATAGTGACAAAGGCTGAGGAAAAGGCTGAGGTCTTTAATGCCTTCTTTGCCTTAGTTTTCAACTCCAAGTACAACTCTACAGGCAACAACACAGCAGTATTACTAAAAGGATTTTTAATTCTTGTCCTTGATCTTTATGCTTTTTTTTTTCATAGAAAGGAAAACTACAATTTCTGATTTCCTTCACCCAAAATCTTCTCCAATATGGACCAACATTTAGCACAAGGCAGGGCATTTCAAAGTAGACCAGAACTGGCTTGGGAGTGGGGAGGCTACACTGCACTGGGACAAGAGAACAGCTTCTAAAAGCTGTGTAGCTGTCTTGGCAAACTATGGCATCCAATTGGCAGGTATAGAGCTAAGCAACTGTGACTGATTTTACCAAATCTATATATCATTGCAGTATTTGATCAGCCAGAAACAGTTACACAATGATTGTATGTGGAGCAAAGTTTCAAACTCTTTGTCTAGGAAATTTTAAGGTTACCTCATCACTGGTTATCTCTCATTTTCTTTCTAGTGTTGAGTTAGAAAGGAATGTACTTTTATTCTAAATTCCTTGTTTCCAAGTTGTGATTAGGCAATAGTGACTGGGATAGACCTTTCTAGACACTGTTCATATACTAAGAAACTATCTTTGTTGTGAAAAATATGTCCAGAAACAGAGAAACAAAAACAAACACAACCTGAGAATGCCAAACTGAACTTTATGTGATGACCAAATATCAAGATCTGTGCTCATACTAAACATCACCATCACTCCCCTCCTTTTGCTTTGCTCCTAGAAAGGCTGGGAAAAAAATACAGGAGGAAGGCAGGAATATATATGTACATTTAGAGCATTAACCTGGGACCTAGAAGTGATGGATTTGAGTTCAATAGCTGGCCCAGATGAGAAGAGCAAAAGCATGTATGCATGCTAAAAAAGATATTTCTCTCTCTACGGATCACAGGAATTTAAGTATGTGCCTGAGCTCTTTGCAGAAAGGAGGTCTGACACTGGCTCACTCCATGCCTTTAAATAAATATGTCTGTGATCTACCTTTCTTCATTTTCCTTGGGTGATAATAACCAGCTAATATTTATGGATCATGCTGAAAACCATTTTTACTCTGATTATAAACCTTAGGGTGCAAACTTTGTCTCCATCTCTGATCTCTGCCTTACATCTCACCAGTCAGGCTGCTTGTGTTTTAACAAGTGCGTAATGAGGCTGGCAAAAAACAAAGTCAAAACCTTTTCCTTTCTTTGTTTTTTTTTTTTTCACTCCTTTTTTTTTGTAATATCATGATTTCATAAGCCAATTCCCTGCTCCTAGGAAACATTTCTATTTGGTTTTTTTATTTATTTTAAGTTGCTCTTTTAGATTTCACATCCCAGGCCTCTTTATCTTCCCTTCCTCAGGCTTCCTTTTTAAGTTGCAAAACAAGGAAAAAGAGCAGGAAAGGAAAAGAGAGAAAATGAAAGCAGGAAATTTGCCAGCCAAATGTTTTCAAAACATAACATTTACACACTGAAGAGAACTTTCCTGTTGTTTTGTTTTTTTTTCAAGCTTCATTAAACTTCTAGGCAGCATAATGGCTCAAAAAACAATGCTTGCCTAGGGTTTGTTTAGCATCTGTGTATAGACACCCATGTATGTGCCTGGTGGGAAAGTGGTCCTTCTGCTGATGCTACTACATCCAAGGGTGGGCAGTAAGGAGGAGAAGACCCATCAGTGTTCTGATACAGATCTGCCTTCCCTACTCCACCTGCCTCCCTCTCCCTTTCCCACTCACTAAAGCACTGAAGGAACCACTATCAATTTAGGGCCAGTACCTTTATACCTTGAGTGTGATTCAAGCTTGTGGTATTTCTTTCTTGATGCTGGGGGCAGCCCCTTCCTCTAGGTTTGCACAATGAATAATAGAGTGGGTGTCTGTGGATGGTATTCCTCTGACCTTGTGGGTTTTTTAAGGTTATAGTTATACTAGCAAATCAAGTGGGCTAGAGGCTGCTCTCTTGGGTCCTGCTGGGAAGGTTTGGCTCACATCTCTGCATACAGCCAAACTCTCAGCCTCCAAAATAGGTCAGCTGCCTTCAACCTGCCTTTTGGGAACAGTCCCTACTCTGTACTAACCCTGCCCTGTGCCCTGGCTGTGCTGATAACCTCACAGTGAAGATGATCAGAGATGAAGCCTGTGCCCTTGCCTTGTTTGTAGAGTACATCACAGCCTAAGAGTCTACTGAAGATTGTCTCCATGGTGAAGGAAGAGAGCAGACATCTCCATCGTGGGCTTCATTCCTCCCATTTTCAGATTGATGGTTTAGGATGGCATTGTCCAAGGCAAAATAACTTGATCTCTGTCTGTCAGCAGCTTATTGCTAACTTTGTGTCTAGTGAAGGCATCTGCTTCCCCTCTATAATCAGTGAAGAAAAGTAGGAAAAGATCTCCCAAACTTGATGAAATCAACCTTAAGGAAAAAAAAATTACTGAGTTTTATGATTACACTGGTTGAGTTACCTTCTGAAAGTTTCTTTTTTCTTCCTGTTAAAGAGGGAGATCTTAAGTGCTCTCTTTTCAAATGAGTGAAGTTAGGAAGGTAGATCCCACCTGTTGAGAGCTCCTTTAACATCATTGCTAAAAAACCTGGGCTCTTCAGTCATGAACTAGGACTTCTATAGACACAGAGGCAGAACTTGCCATAAGGACATATCTACCCAGTGAGATCTAAGCAGTGAGAAAGAGGAACTCCTAGGGTTTATCACTCTACAGAAGAGATCTGAGACATGTCAGCTGAGTTCTCCTCTAAAAGTGGCTCTTTAGCTTTTGATTTTTAGCCAGTGGTCAAGAAAACCCAAGGTGACTGAATGACCTCTACTCAAATATAAGGTTTTATTTTTAGATGCCTGAGTGAAATGAATCTTGCCAAGAAAGTCTGTCCTGTCACAAGACGTTGACTAAAGCATCCCAAATTTTTGTAATCAGGTAGTCTTTGTGTACAAACTATACAGAATATGTATATAATCAGAACAAAAAAAGACTTCTCCAAGTCATTTGATTGGAAAGATCAAGCATTTACAAATACCTCACCTTGTTTTGAACTGCAAATCCTGGGGAATGGCTGAACTTTACAGAAGACCATGAATCAGTATGCAAGTAAGTCTGTTGTTCTCAACTTCCCTCTGGGATCTTGCCATTGCATGTCTAAATGAAAGATCATTTCTTTTGAGGGAAACTAGCAAGCTGCACTGCAATTTTCCAACATAAAAAAATTCCAGGGAAAATCTTAACTAGAGGATAAATGCTGGTGGGCTTCTGTTCCTTGTGTCTCAAATACATGCCCTGTCTGAGAGAAGGAGAAGGATGACATGGAGATGAAGACTAGATGTTAAATAAATGGAAATCCATTATGAAAAGAAAGTCCAGGTATGGAGTCTTTTAGTCCCTGAGAGGCTGAGAGAGATGTCAAAGGTATAGATACATGTCTGATCAATAGTATGCAGGTGTGACATTATAAATGTTGATGAAAGACTTCAAGGAGGGCTTCCTTTTATTTCTGTCTCCCACAGAGCAGCTCAAAAGGTTCTTTGTTGTGTACATGTGTCCAGCATTTGTCAACCATCACTAAAGCACATGCACTTCTAGAAACTAACAACTGGCACTGGCACAATTCCTCTTCACCCATGGTGGAAGGGAAACAAAAGCCTTTTAGCTTCAGTCCACAAGTATATGGGTTCATGCAAGTAGAAGATACTCACTGGTAGGGTCTCCAGGTTATAAACCAGCTGAGACAAAAGGTTTCTGGAGATATTCAGAAGGATAATACTAAAATGGATATTTCAGCCTCCACTAAAATGTCAATGTATCATCAGTTGCTCTGGGCTAGGAAAGTGCCATTTTAACAAGCAAGTTCAAATCCTACCATAAAGAAGATAGGTGACAAGTCTCCATTGGAGTTACACCAGCTCTTGTCACTCTGGGTCAAAATGGTAAATATTTGGGCTCTTGGGAGAAGTTCCCTCATGTCATACAAGAGATCCAAGGTATTGTGCAGCTATAGATAAAGGTACTCTGCCTACCTACATCATATGTGGTGAGAAATAAATTCCTACAAGTCAAGCTAAGAAGCAGCTTGTGCTGACAGATGGATTCATGTTTTAAATCCCATCTTTTGCTTCTCCTTCATAGTACCTTCACAGGTCTATCAAATACTTGCTCTGTGGCAATGGGGCATTGTTAATCCTTTTCTTTTTTCAGTGTGACTGACTGATTTTTATTTTTTTTTAGTCTTATATGAGAGCAAATAGCATTTGGGGTTTGATGGTTTATGTTTTCCAAATGTGTGAAAGACATCAGAATGTTGTGACAGGGTCACCTTAGCTTTCAGTGATAAATCAGAAGAGATCAATACACATGCTAAAAGCAATAGGTAGGGTTTTTAAAGCCCAAGAGGGACATAGTTTGCTCACTATTATAGGAATTGGAAATCTAATTGCTGTTTGTGACTTAAAACTCTCCGCTGATTGTAACAAAAAAGATTATACTGGAAGTAAAGTTGAAGGCTGGTGGGCAGCTGTGTTACTTTTTCTGTGCTACATCTATCACTCTTACAGGTTTCATGTGACATGAGTATAATTCTTTGACAAAAATATCATTTCTGTCTTCTAAGTGGAAAATCTATGCTTAAATCCTATGGAAAATGTTTGAGTATAAGCATAAAAACAGAGTTAGACTTGGGCTAAGGCTGTGGTAATTAAGTAGACTATATTTGTCCCTCATTTGGGACCTTCATGTGTTAGTGTAAGCATTCAGAGTGATTCTATAGGGGGGAAAAAAAAACAATGAATGAAGGCCTGTGATTTCTGGATTCTGTTCCTGGCCTAGCCAGATGACAGAGATCAAATTCTGGAAGTTAAATTCTCTATAAAATGAAGGGAATGTTACTGATCTCCTTTGCAATCTCTTGAGGAGCAGCAATAAACAAGAACATCACTACCCTGGGAAAGAGTGTCCTGAACTAACAGAGAAAGCAGAGGCTCCCTCATTAAACCTCTAAATGCTCTTTAACTCTTGGGAACAATGGCCTTAACAAATAACTCCCCGTTGCCTTCCCGTTATCTGCTGCTTTCATCAAAGCTTGAGTTGTGCAAGGTGGTGCTTGCAAGCCATTTATCTCCTGAAGGGAGAGATCAGAAAGGTTTTGAGTTGTTGGAGGTGTCATTGAGGCTTTAGCAAACTAAGGGCTGAGGTTAGGAAAATCTACAAATGCAGTCAAGTTTCAGATTGCAGAGCTATTTTACTTTTCTTTCAGAAAAGCAGCTGGATACTTTATGTTACACGAGCTCATGTACAAAGAAAAAGGTATGGAAATTAACTTTCTCTCTGGCTATGATAAACTACCAAGGGAAATTCATAGCAAATCTGTCTACTATAGTTAGTCCTGTGACAGAGCTATTACAGAAAAATAAATAGTGGCATTGGTCAAAAGAATGTCAAGATGCTTTCAAGTTGGCTAAACAGACACTTACATCCTCCAGGGTTTTAGTGCACTTTGTCCCGTCCCTGCCAATCTGTTAAACTACTGATGCTTCATTCTATGAGGTCAGGAGTGATGATTTCTCTTATAATGCCAAATAGCCCAGAAAAGCCTGTAGCATTTGCATTGAAAATGCTTTCTAAAGGACTAGGCACAGATGAGGTGAAAGAAGAAAGTGGGGAGGAGCTCACCTAGGCTGCATGCAGAGGCACTGAACTTCATAATATTTCTGCTGTAGTAAAAGCTCAGCAAAAATCATGGCCCAATTGACAGAAATGGTTTTTTTGAGACTCAATAAGTGGATTCTAGAAACACTGACTTTAATTGCCAGCACTTTCAACTGGGTTTTTTTTAGGGAAACTAAACAGAAAGTACTGGTGAATCACAATGTGTTAGGGTCTAAAATGTCCTGATGTAAAACCACACTGTCATCCCTAGACTTTATACATACCTGAATTCCCTAGATTTTATACACACATGAATTTCCCACACTGAACCATCAACAGTGGATTCAGTCATCCAGAATTAAAAGCATAAGTCCTTTAAAACTTGAGACAAATGAAGTCCCATAGGCAGTGGCCAAGGCTTCAGTGAAAAGCTCTAAAGAGTGAGCACAAAAGCTGTGTTTCCACTTGACCATCCATCCTGTTGCATTACCAGCATGCTTGTCAGTACAGCTTTTATCCAGGATACCTCCTGTACCCTGAAACTATTCCCAGGCCTTGTGTAAGACCTGGGATATGTCAAAGGTAGGGAGTGATAGGACAAGAGGAAATGGCCTCAAGTTGCCTCAAAGGAGGTTAACATTGGACATTAAGAAGAATTTCTTCACTGAGAGGGTTATCAGGCAATGGAACAGACTGTCCAAGGAGGTGGTGGAATCACCATCCCTGGAAGTGTTCCAAGAAGGGTAGATATGGTGCTTGGGGACATGGTTTAGTGGTGGGCTTGGTACTTTTAGGTTGGACTTAGAGGTCTTTTCCAACCTGTGATTCTATGTGTCCCTTGTAGCAAAACTTTCTCAACCTTGCTGTTGAGGTCCTGTCCAAGGCACAGCTGGCCAACAAGTATATAATGAAGGATAGATTCAGGAAGCCTATGATGTTGTTATGTTTAGGTTTTAGGAAGCTCTTAGAGATGAAGGAATAAGAAAATGTTGACCAAAGTAATCAATATTGCAATTGGAAGAACTGATATGTTTAGAGATGGGGAAAAAACTCACATTTTTTGCTAAGAAACATAACCAGACTCTAAATTATTACACTTTTGTACTAAATGTAGCTTACTCTGTGTGATAATCATGCAAAGAATATGTCTCTGAACAGTAGATTGTCAGGTACATGTAGGAATGGGAAATGAGCTTTTTTAGTTCCAACGACTAATTTCTCTAACAAAAAGAGCTATGTTGCTTAAGACAGAACTTCTTGGGAATGAAGGCTAACTTAATGAAAACGTGTAGATGATGATAAAATTTTCAGATACAGTCACAAAACTGTTCAGGACAAAATAGAGTGTCTTTCAATTCCCTCTTAAAACTCTACAGTATGACAGTGAGACTCAAGCAAAGAAGAAAATCTTACTTTCCTAACAGCATGGTGAACATGGCATCTTCTGAAATACTGAATAAAAGTATCAGTGTCAAAGCTTAGAAGCTTGTGTACAAAACAGGAAATATATCTCTGTCCATGTAATTAGAGAGAGAATAAAAAAATATTTAAATATGATAATTTGGGGGAGGGGTAGAGAATAATTTGAATATGTATTTCCTGTCAAACACCTTTCAGAAACAGAAGGAGTGATAATTAAATAACTTCTTAGGATAGCTACCAATACAGCAATATTTTCCCCTTTACAGGCAACACCTTTTCATCCTATCATCTACATGATTTTGCATCCTTACAGCAAGTACAGACTCCTTTCATCTAAAGAGCCATCACCTTGAGATACCAGATCAAAACAGAATCCACACATTCTCACAGAGAATATAATTCAAAACATACTAAAATTTAAGAAGAATCTGTTCCTTGATTTTTAGATCAGAACAATGGCCTACAAATCCCAAGTCAAGCTCTCTTCCTCCTTCTAGGTTACAATCACAAGATCACAGGATTATCCAACTTGGAAGGGACATGAGGAAGTCTCTAATCCAACCAGCTGCTCAAAATAGGATCACCTTGGGGGTCAGGCCAGGTTACTGTGTTTTGAACAACCTCCAGGGATGGAGACTGCATAACCTCTCAGGATGAGTTACTCTAATACCTAACTGTTACAGGGAAATTGTCTTTTGTTGTTATGGTTGGAATCTCTCTTGTTTTGGGTTGCACTCATTGTGTCCCATCCTCTCACCATGCACCAATGTAAGAGCCTGCCTACATCTTCTTAATAACATTTCTGTACATGCTAGAAGTTGATCTTGGGTCTCCCCAAACAGCTATTTTTCTGGGTTAAATGACACTTGTTTTTCCCTGACCAAACAAGACATACTCCAGCCTCTAAGCACCTTGATAACCAGGGTGATCTTACCCTAGTTGATCAGGGTTTTTTGTATTAGGAGCCTGAAATTGGATGCAGTAGTCTAGATGGAAGCTGTGTGTTGAATAAAAGAGGATAATCCCTTTGCTCCTTCTCCTGGGTCTGCTCTTGACTGGTGACCAAGGATAGATTTAGACACTGGAACAGCTTTCCCAGAGAAGTTGTGGATGTCCCATCCCTGTACAAGGCCAGGTTGGATGAGGCTTTCAGCAACTTGATGGAGAGGAAGGTGTCACTGCCTATGGCAAGGAGGTTGGGACTAGATACTCTTTAAGGTCCTTTCCAACCCAAACCATTCTATGTTTCTGTGATTTAGATGTCTAGGTCTCATCACAATACAGCTAGCAATAGCAATAAATGCCAGAAGTGACAATCTTAACTATCTCAAGGATTTATATTTTTTTTTGTCATATTGGTGGTTTGTTTGAGCCAAAACATTTAGAACAAGAAACATACCTAGGGCACGTACAGAAAACGATTTCTAAAGTCCCTGATGGAGCACAAACATCACTATCTAGGCTGTAAGTAGAGTATTTGACTCTAGATAATATCAAGTTGGTGGTAAGAAATGGTTCTGGCTGCCCAGTTTGATGATAGACAGTTCAGCACATTGCTTAAATAGCTAGGAGCAATGCCAATTAAACTCAAATTCTTCTGCTCTAACACTGTCTAACAAGCCCTCTAAACAAAGTGGCAAATCAAGAAAGAGACTTCACTGAAATATTTTCATGTGCAGGATTCAGAGGAACTTTGGAGGAAATTCTCCAATCCTTCATTAAAAAATACACCCAGTCTCACAAAGCATTGAAAAACATTTTTTTTTTTAGGCAGCTGGTTATAAAAGGAGGGCAGCCAGGGGAAGTCTTCTATGTTCATATTAAAGTCTGGAGCAGAAGGTTCAGCTTGCTGGTTCCATTACAGAAATATCCCCAGCTCCATCAAAAAAGTCTCTTTCTAAAGGGAGCTCTTTATTCACTGTGTTGAGATGGAAACACGGATTTGATATCTATGAAAGGCCAACAGGGTTAGCAAGAAAACAGAGAGAAAAAGGACAGAAGTCACCTTTACAAAGCACTTCTCCATCTGATACTGTTGAGTAGACTTGGCTGAATAATCCTCCTTAGATATTATTCATCTCTGTGAATGCTGGCATTTTTCTCCCCCATTTCTGCCAGAGAATGATTTGTAAATATTTCTTATTTGCAGGTAGTCTGCCAGTAATATTGCAAATGTTGGCTGTCCACATTTAAGTGTTTGCAAATAGATTATTTTTTCTTTTTCTTTCCTGTTTCTCCCTTTCTCTTTCTCTTTCTCTTTCTCTCTCTCTTTCTCTTTCTTTCTCTTTCTCTTTCTCTTTCTCTTTCTCTTTCTCTTTCTCTTTCTCTTTCTCTTTCTCTTTCTCTTCTCTTTCTCTCTTTCTCTCTTTCTCTCTTTCTCTCTTTCTCTCTTTCTCTCTTTCTCTCTTTCTCTCTTTCTCTCTTTCTCTCTTTCTCTCTTTCTCTCTTTCTCTCTTTCTCTCTCTCTCTCTCTCTCTCTCTCTCTCTCTCTTTCTCTTTCTCTTTCTCTTTCTCTTTCTCTTTCTCTTTCTCTCTCTCTTTCTCTCTCTCTTTCTCTCTCTCTTTCTCTCTCTCTCTCTCTTTCTCTCTCTCTTTCTCTCTCTCTTTCTCTTGCTCTTTCTCTTGCTCTTTCTCTCTCTTTTTCTTTCTCTCTTTCTTTTTGTTCCCTCCTACTCCTTGTTTCCTGCCAGATGCAACTATAAAAGCAATTCAAAGGGATGGAGTGGCAATGATATTCAAGTGCATATTTTCTTGGAACCATGAGGAGGAGGCTGTAGCATGGGCAATGGAAGTAAGTAGTTTGAGGGTTAAGAAGCACATTAAATGGCTAACAGCAGCAGAAGTGAAAGCTCTGGACATTAGGTACACAGACTCTGATGTCTCCCAGGAAGGGTGGGATCATTAGTCCTGGTTCACTGCCTTAGAGTTGGAGGTTCCTGATGAAAAGGACATAACACCAGGCTCAAGCTGAGACTAATGGGAAACAATACGCATCTGCAGACTCTGATGTTACTAATCCAGCTCCTGCTGAGGATGAACAATTGGAGCAAGGGAATATTCCTGAAACACTGACAAACTGCAATTGAGGATTAGCAAAGCCCCCTGAATGTCTGAATTTGTAATATGGCTCCAAGTTGGCATTATAAACAGTTGTCCCATAAAGCAAAGAATATTTTTTCACTCACAAGTCTCAAAATAAAACACAAACCATATAAGTGCTGGGGTTTTGGTGGTTTATTTCTTCCTTTATATTTTTCCTGCTGAGTTTGGTAGGAAATTTAATATGACTGTTTGTCTAGGTGCATACAAATTATGCAGGAAGAGCCCTGACACCTCCATACAGTTATTTTCATGTCCAGTGATATTTTATGTCATGACAAGCATATGCAGTGTCTTGAAGGCTCAATGTACTCATGCTAAAAACATACAGTAAAATAGAAGCATTAAACAACTTCAGCATACAGAAAGCATTCTTCTTGTGTGAGTTAAGTTGTGCCAGGTGACATCAGCACTGAAATTTGATTGTCTGGTGTATTTTTGGCTGTCTAAGTACTTCTCTCCCAGCCAATTTGTAGGCACTGTACAGGAATCAGCTTGGGCAGTGATGCTTTCCAAAAAAAAGTATTTAGGATGTGCTCACCTCTTTGGGAAAGTAAGAGAGTTCAATAGTGTGGATGTAGCCAGAATATTGCAATTGGCCTCAGGGAAGAAGCTACAAGATAACTTAATGTGCCAGTATAAACATGGCCTGATTGTTCTAGCTAACATCTAGTGTTGGTTCCAAACCCTTTGTAGCTTTTATTATAGTAGCAGAGCTATCTGGACTCAAATTAGCCTACATTTACCAGCTGTTTGCTTCAACTCAAATAGAAGGTACAATCAAGACACATCACCAAGTGTGGCATTTGCCTTCCTCCAAGACCTAGCAGAAGATTTAGCCAAAACTCTCAGAGAAGACCTAACATGGCAATGATGTTGCAGGTGTGATGATTCTTCTATTTGCAGACACATTTTTTTTGCACTGGAGTATGAGCTTTTGAATAGTGAGTTACTGCTCCAGTTTACTGCAAGAGGCAATAAACAGATTCCTTCTGTTAACTCAGCTGAGTTACAAGCCTGTAACAAAACTCACAATCCAGTTTTTGGTTTGCCTTTTTTTCCTCAGACTCAAAATGGAGATTTTGCATTGTTCTATAGAACATTTATTTTCCAGTTTTGTTTTGTTTTGTTTTTTTTCCATGATGAATATTGTAGCACTGTGGTAATAAATCATCTGTACTCATTGTGATAGACAAAGCATGTTCTGTGTAATCTTGTCATCAAGAAGAATGAACATGTAGTGGAAAGTCTGAACAACTACTAGGTACATATTTGATAAAATGTCAAGGTTACAAATCTAACTTTGTGTCCCCTTAAAGGGAATTAATTCTGCCACATATACATCCTGAGCATCTCTTTAGAACCAGGCTGTGATTCATCCCCTTCTAAGGTAGACATCTAATATAAATCAGTAACAAGTTCAGCTAAAAACGTTTGCTGCAGACATCTAATTTCTCCTAAAAAGATAAAATTAAGGGAGCTGAATTCCACCCTTTTCAACTAAATCTCTGTGTGTTGACCTAGATTCTTAGTTGTACAAACCAATCTGTAACTCCTTTTAGGAGATACACCCATTTGTACATATTGAATATCTTGCCTTTTTGTTTTTTCCTTTCCTCCTTACACCAGTGACATCAAAAGGTAAAAAGTGTAGATCAAAGCTCCTGCTGAAGATCAAAGTTAAGAGCAAAAAGAAATTCAAGAGTCACTGTCAGTTTTCTAAAATCCTGTGTGGAAAAAGGATCATCCCCTTTATTCCCTTTAATATCAGGTAAAGCTAATAACCATCCATAAACATTCAAGGTTTATATCTCTACTCTGAATTAGTAACAACAAACTGATGAGGTCTTTGTATTCTTATTATATAAGAATACAAGTCCAATATAAAAGTCCAAGCATTTTCAGATTAAAAAGTATTAAAGCAGAAAGATGTCAAAGCAAAAAACAGTGTTTATTCACCTTTCTCCCTCTGAAAACGTGTTAGATTTGAAAGAAATATTTCTTAAGTAGTTTTTACTCTCTCACTTTTTTCTATTAGCTGCGACTCAAGGAAAAGACATTGGAAAAATGATATAGAGAATATGGAAAGTGAGTGTTGTGATACTGGAGATTCTAGCAAGAGGAAAAAAGGCATAAATTTAATCAAACACTATAACTAAAATTATTATAATTAAATTATAATATGTAATAGATATAATTCTAATTAAGATTATAATAATTAATTACTGTTAATTATAATAATATATTGATATTATTATATAATTATATATTATATATCATAATATAATTGTATGATAATTATATTATATATCATATATTATATAATATATTAATATAATATATTGATATATTAATATATATTAATATATTATTATATAATATATTAATATAATGTGTAATTATACTTAACAATAATTAATTATAATTAATAATTATAATTACAATACATCTACCTATTTGATTTTTAAGACTTTGATGCTCCAAAAACTACTGCTCATTTCTCCACTCAACCCAGCCCAAAGAAGAACTTTAAATCAATTCAGATTAATTGTGTCAAATTAAGATGAGAACTTTCCAGACAGATTGTTGAAAGCAGGAAAAAGAATGATTTTCTCAGCTTCAGTCCCATTACACCTGCTTGTTTACACCCAGTTCATAAAACATAGACAACTTTGTGCTTGTCTTATCCTGATATTCAGTTAGTAAATGTGAAGAACATGATGAGTAAGGTGGCAATAGACTTCATTGCCTGATTGTTTTTATTATAATAAGTATTTTTCACTGTAGTTCATAGAAGCTGCTTGGAGAGGAAAAATTTGGGTGCCAGATTAGTCATGGGAAGGATTCAGTGGTGGAGTGGTTCTTCTAGGTAAATAGTTTATATAATTGAAAAAAATGAGCTAATGCTAAATAGAGAACAATGGATACGTAACAATTAAACATCAGAAACCTTGTGGTAGAAGTCTGAAGAAATACTCATTGCAGAATGAATCTGCAAGTAATTAGGCTCCATACCACTTTTCGCTTAAAAAATAATCTTTGAACAATAGATTATAGTTTGTGTTTATTTGACTTTCCAGTTATTAGTTGCCAAACCCCAATTGTTTTCTCATTTGGAATTTCTCTGTGGAAATTTTGATCAAATGAGAGTCTTCAGACGTAGATTTAGTTCTGTCAAAAAGTTATTTAACACTTGAGAGAGGAGGAAATAATCAAACCTTTGTATATTAGCCCCAAGTAGCATTTTCAAGTATACTTGGATCATCTCAGATTCAAAAATTATCACCTGATGTTAGGAGCTTGAGGCAAATGACTTCTCTTGAAAATTGGGATCATTCCAACCATCACATTTTCCTTCATGTATATCAATAATTGGATACAAATCCAATCAGGATTTGGATTTGGTCACAGGTAGGTGAAATAAAACCAAAAATCAATACCAGGAGAGGCATCCTAAACTTTCCTGAAACTTGACCTCAGCCATGCTGCCTTCCTACCACTGCATCTCCTACATTGTGGTCCATGGCACATATCCTCATGTTTCCTAACCCGGAGACAAAACTATGGCTAAATATCTCTGCTGAGAAGCAAGGCATATAAAAACCCTTGGTAGCATTTAAAGCATTTACTCCTCTTGCTGCTACCTTGAGGGAGGATGTTCCCTGTGGTTGTTGTACTCCTGGGTGCCTTAGGCTCCAGGATGAGTAAACTAGGAAACAGATTGGAAAAGGAATGTGTCTTTATATTGTCTAGATCCCATTTTTGACTTTTGTCTTGCCCCAACTTGATGGTTTTGTCTTTTTGTGTGTGTTGAAAGTCCCTGAGAAGTAATTTCCATTTGGGTTGTCCATTTTCATGCCACTGTGCTTTGCTTATTTATATTTTCTGGGGTTTTTTCTTTAGGTTTGTCAGGCTCCCATCAGCCTCTGAACACATCTACATAATTTAAATACAAAATGCAAACATGCTGACTAATGTCTGCCTTAAATAAACTCTCTTAGGATAAGCTAGACATGTTCCCTATCACCAACCCCTCAGGCAAAAACCTGAGAACAGAGATGAGCTTCATGTTGTGCCCTGCGACTTGATAGATTGAAAACTGATTTGGGCAAGTAGGAGAAGCCAACTCCAAAGTTCAGGACCCTCCATTGGTGATGTTTAGGCTGAAACTTTAGTTTGAGGAAAATAGGGCATTCTGGGAAAAGTCCAAACTGTTGATGATATTTGAAGTAATCTCTTGAGTTGGGGCAGGTCTCCATATCCTGAAGGATCATGTAATACATGTCAGTTTCCTCATGAGTAAAACTGTTTCCAGGCAAANGAAAGAGTGATTTTCTCATCTTCAGTCCCATTACACCTGCTTGTTTACACCCAGTTCATAAAACATAGACAACTTTGTGCTTGTCTTATCCTGATATTCAGTTAGTAAATGTGAAGAACATGATGAGTAAGGTGGCAATAGACTTCATTGCCTGATTGTTTTTATTATAATAAGTATTTTTCACTGTAGTTCATAGAAGCTGCTTGGAGAGGAAAAATTTGGGTGCCAGATTAGTCATGGGAAGGATTCAGTGGTGGAGTGGTTCTTCTAGGTAAATAGTTTATATAATTGAAAAAAATGAGCTAATGTAAGCAGATCTTGCAGTGATGTTCTTATGCAAATATATGCAAATAATTAAACTGACAGAGCAATATTAAGAAGGGAAAAAAAACCTACTCACTGAAGCCTAGCCTTTCATGATTATGAACCAGGAACCTCAAAGTTGTCTCTGTGTGATTTATAGATTGCAAAATAATATATGATACAAATTGGGAATTGAATTTTGTTTCCATATTTTTATCTCACTCTAAGTAAGTTAATAAGCTAATTTTTCTTTCTATATTGTCTTGTTTTCAGATTGAACAAATACATTTAGTACAACTATCATTAATCTAGAAAGCAAAATATGGCTTATTCATGAAATCTTTGCATTCTCTTTTGGAAAAGACAAGTCACCAAAACAATTGTATTATTATTAATAAAATTAAATAATAAATTAATAAAAAATAAAAATTAATGATAATTATTATTATTTATTATTAACAATTTTATTGTGTAGATGGTTCTTTTTCTTTTTTTTTTTTTTTGATTTCTGACTAAAGTCAATAAACACAAATAAATAAAGAACAATGGATACCTAACAATTAAACATCAGAAACCTTTTGGTAGAAGTCTGAAGAAATACTCATTGCAGAATGAATCTGCAAGTAATTAGGCTCCATACCACTTTTCGCTTAAAAAATAATCTTTGAACAATAGATTATAGTTTGTGTTTATTTGACTTTCCAGTTATTAGTTGCCAAACCCCAATTGTTTTCTCATTTGGAATTTCTCTGTGGAAATTTTGATCAAATGAGAGTCTTCAGACGTAGATTTAGTTCTGTCAAAAAGTTATTTAACACTTGAGAGAGGAGGAAATAATCAAACCTTTGTATATTAGCCCCAAGTAGCATTTTCAAGTATACTTGGATCATCTCAGATTCAAAAATTATCACCTGATGTTAGGAGCTTGAGGCAAATGACTTCTCTTGAAAATTGGGATCATTCCAACCATCACATTTTCCTTCATGTATATCAATAATTGGATACAAATCCAATCAGGATTTGGATTTGGTCACAGGTAGGTGAAATAAAACCAAAAATCAATACCAGGAGAGGCATCCTAAACTTTCCTGAAACTTGACCTCAGCCATGCTGCCTTCCTACCACTGCATCTCCTACATTGTGGTCCATGGCACATATCCTCATGTTTCCTAACCCGGAGACAAAACTATGGCTAAATATCTCTGCTGAGAAGCAAGGCATATAAAAACCCTTGGTAGCATTTAAAGCATTTACTCCTCTTGCTGCTACCTTGAGGGAGGATGTTCCCTGTGGGTGTTGTACTCCTGGGTGCCTTAGGCTCCAGGATGAGTAAACTAGGAAACAGATGAGAAAAGGAATGTGTCTTTATCCTGTCTAGATCCCATTTTTGACTATTGTCCTGCCCCAACTTGATGGTTTTGTCTTTTTGTGTGTGTTGAAAGTCCCTGAGAAGTAATTTCCATTTGGGTTGTCCATTTTCATGCCACTGTGCTTTGCTTATTTATATTTTCTGGGGTTTTTTCTTTAGGTTTGTCAGGCTCCCATCAGCCTCTGAACACATCTACATAATTTAAATACAAAATGCAAACATGCTGACTAATGTCTGCCTTAAATAAACTCTCTTAGGATAAGCTAGACATGTTCCCTATCACCAACCCCTCAGGCAAAAACCTGAGAACAGAGATGAGCTTCATGTTGTGCCCTGCGACTTGATAGATTGAAAACTGATTTGGGCAAGTAGGGGAAGCCAACTCCAAAGTTCAGGACCCTCCATTGGTGATGTTTAGGCTGAAACTTTAGTTTGAGGAAAATAGGGCATTCTGGGAAAAGTCCAAACTGTTGATGATATTTGAAGTAATCTCTTGAGTTGGGGCAGGTCTCCATATCCTGAAGGATCATGTAATACA
Organism: Bucco capensis; assembly: GCA_013396975.1. Classification (NCBI taxonomy): domain Eukaryota; kingdom Metazoa; phylum Chordata; class Aves; order Piciformes; family Bucconidae; genus Bucco; species Bucco capensis. The sequence goes on from VWZO01014071.1 coordinate 74,276, forward strand.
TGTCAGTTTCCTCATGAGTAAAACTGTTTCCAGGCAAATTTTGGTGAGCACAGAAGGCTCTGAATTCCTCCTTCATTTTCAGTGAGAAGGTAGGAGAATAATCTGCCTAAACCAAAGGATCCTTCCACAGTTCTATGCTGGTTAAATAGGATTTATTGTCTTTCTCTTCCTTCACTTCTCCATGGTGAGGCTTTCAGACAACTCTATTCATCAAGGGATTCGTTGCACTTAACTTCTGTCTTTTAGGTAGGTGGTTAAAGTTTACTCTGAAAGAGTTGTCAAGCCTCCTTGGTTTTCCATGAAGTAAACATCTCCAGAAAGCTGTGCCCCAAAGCAACTTTTCAAGGTGAGATGAGTTGAATCTCTCTCCTTTGAACAGAGGGCAAGACTTTGATGGTAGGTTCAGATCAGAGGTGAACTCTGAGCTGGTTCCAGTGAAGCACAATGAATCCCACAATGTTTCTGGATAGATAAAGAAAAGGCTTATTCTAGAAGGTCCTGAAGAGCTGTGCCCAAGAGTGACCTGCTGATATCTGATAATTTTGAAGACAGGGCTGAAGCACACTGTAAACATCTTTTAAGACAGTTTCTCTCTCTGATGTATCTAAAAGGCTTAGAAAGAGGAAGAAATGCAACATTAATTATACTCCAGAAATCATGATACAGTTGTTGGAATGTAGATAGCCTAAGCCTGGCAGAAGTGGATGTTCTCATGTCAAAAAGAATGTCCAGAAAGCTCTCTCTTCAGTATTTTTCCCTTCTGTATATAGAAAAAAACTCAAGCATCCCCTCGGAGAAAGTCAACACTAAACATATTTAGACATGTTTTGTGATATGAATTACATCTTAAATGGCTTGTCTGCTAATCCTGCTTAAGGAGACTTTCAGGCAGTAAATATATGAAAGCAAGACAGTATGATTTAGCCAGTAGACTTAGACTGTAAGTGTAGTAAGACTATAAGAAGAGTAAGTTCTAGTGGTCACTGATGATTAGAAAATGTCTAGTGTTGTTGTTGTTTGTCTGTTGTTTTGGGTTTTTTTTTAATTATTATATTATTTATTTTATTATTTATATTTTATATAATTTATTTTTTATTATTTTTTATTTTATTTTATTTTATTTTTTATTTTTATTATATTATTTTTATTATTATTTTATTTTCCATTAGATCCTAACTTTTAGCCATTACCTTGCATCTGCAGTGCTACAATTTGTTTTCTCCCATTCATTTTCTTGAGCTGTTCTTCATTTTACCAATTTCTACTGCTGATATACTATCAGTTAATTTTTCTATATTTCATTTCCCCAATATTTAATATAGTTAATTTATTATATATATATATATTATGTTTATATTATACTTACATGTAATATAGTTAATTTTCCCAATTTTGCTGTGAGAATAATTGTTTCTTGGTAGATTACAGTTGGACTCGATGATCTTAAGAGTCTTTTCTAACCTAAATGATTTTATAATTGCTGAGATCACATCAGTACTGCTTGAAACATTATAGGAATACTTATTCCAGCTCTGGTTGCCTCTGAATGCTATATTTGGAACCCAGTGTCACCATATTAGCACAGGAAAAAATGAAAATACACCTCAGCATTCTCATTGTTTGGTCTTTGACAGGTCTGTACCAAATTCCCCTGGAGTTACCCTGCAGGGTTCCACACAAACAGAGTTTCAGATAGACTCTTAAAATAAGGGAACAACTTTATAGAGCATGGCAACTTTCAACCTGTCTGGTTAAAGAAAACACAACAAATTCCTTCCTGATGACTTCATAATTCCACATACAGGATTTTTGTGCTCAGAATAAAAATAAGACTTTTTTTCCCTATAGCCCCTTTGATTAAAGGATTTCACTCACTGCAAGAAGATATTTGTCTATCTCTTGAAAGTCTGAATTCCTTCATTGTTTTGGAATATTTTGAGAACGTTGGGCAAAATATTTTCTTGTTGCAGTGTCTTAATTCATCTTTCTGTGGAGATCTTCCTCCTGCTCTGAAAGAATTTGGGAGTTGGTTCATTTATCTTGATTCTCTCTCCTCTTCCCAATGCATTTTTTAATGTATTGTATTTAGAAGGAAGAAGGAATCTGCCCAGCAGGACATGCAGGCTGCTTTCCAAGTTAACTGGTGCATACAAACATAACCTCACACTGAAGGAGAGGAAAATAACAGCAGCTCACCACATCTCTGCTATCTTTCTGACACTATTGCCTTACTCCTGGAAAGGATCTGCATCACAGCTGGATCTGGATCTTCCACTTGTGTTGAAATCTTGAGTAGTGCTAGTCCAACAGCAAAGGAATTGCAGCTTAACATCCTTCAATACAAAATTGCTGTGCCTACCCAGGGTTCTTGGCACATTTACAGGCAGCTAAACCATCCTTAGAGCTGCTTCCCTTATCCCTTTGATGCTCAGATAAGCACTTGAAACTGCTTTATTTTTTCTTCCATACACTCATCACCAATATTATCTTCTCAGTTGCAGAAATGCTGATTGAAAACTTTAGCCCCATTGCCCTCAAACTAGTCTAGATTCCTCTTTTCTCTTTAGGAACACTGGGAAGATGCAAAAGTAATTGGTAGATCTTGGTGCTTCTTCTCTGGAGCAAGCCTCAGTGAGGTGCATAAACACTCTAACCCACTTAAAGCACTTTAAATGCCTGAAATGACTCTCTGGGTATCAAAGAGAGAGAAAAACACTGGAAAAGAAATGTCCTGGGGTCCTGTGTGGTCATTGATTTTAAGTTCACCTTACTTAAACAGACAAAACAAAACTTTATCAGCATCTGGAAGATAGTCAAGCAAATAAAAGCCTAATCTGAAATAATATCACTTGCTCAACACTGGGACAAATTCCCCAAAGAAATGATCAATTTTTCACTTTCTTTAAGATCTCCAGATAAAACCATCACATTTTCCTTGACAAGTGCTTTGATAGCACAGAAGCTAGCAGATTTAAGATCAGAATTGCTAAATACAATTCTAATTTAGAAAGTCCTTTGCAGGTATATCCCAAAGGTAATTTGTTCTGCTTTCTATAACTCTTTCTCTGAAGAACTGATGATTATTTTGGGAGTGAATTCCTTTCTCTATTGACTATAAATGGAAGTCAGGAAAGTAGAATTACTTGGACACCTTCATGTACATGATTAATGCCAATATAAAACTTATCATAAGTGTTGATTCTGTTTTGTTTTACTTGAAATAATAAAGAAACCTGGAAAAAAAACAGAAGCATGAAGTGATTTATCAAAAGTCACAGAATAAGGAAATGGCAACAACAGAACCCAAATCAACTTAATTGATCTTGAAAACAGGTAGAGTTATGGTACAGGTAAGCCTCCAGTGAGAATGAAGCATCTTACTAGGAGCTGGTATGACACTGCAGGTAAAAAAGAGACACATAGATCTAAAAAATAAATAAAAATAAATAATAAAAATGCTCTATTCTGTTAAATTGTGCAGGTCTGGAATTCTGAGAACTCAACCTGAAGACAAATCTTTAGGATTCTAAGCATCATTATTAGTTCACCAATTGTCTAACAGTGGTATAATTGTCAAATTGAGCATTGTCTAATAGCCAAATCAATGTAGAGGAAGGTTCTGAGAGCTGCACCTGAAGTGAAGAAGTTGTGTATCCAACAAGAAGTGCAAGGAATTTTTGATTCTGCAATCAGCTTTTATAATTGCCCTTACTAAAATTTATTGTAAGAGAGTGAGCAGAAAAAATAACCTGTGCTCAGGTATTTAATTCATTTCCAAGGGAGTTTATTTATTTCTTTTAATCAGAAGGCTGATAATTTAAGTCCTAGGAAAGAATGCAGCTATATACTAGTATAAAGATGCTTCATAAGAGTATTCCCTTTTGGGAGTCAACCATATTGGATAAATAGTTCTATTACTGTGCTCTGGCTAGGGAGGTTGTCCTGATGCAATTACACTGGTATAATTGGTCCTGCTTTGGTGTAAAGGCAAGGCTTCATTGTGGATAATTTGTTGACAAAATGATGAATCATTTATCATTTGACTGTTAATCTGGAAGTCTATTAATTCCCTTCTTACTCCTCCCTAGCCTCTCTCCCCAGCCCATACCCTGCACCAATCATCCAGACTGGTAAGCCACTTGCAGAGACACCACTGGGAATTTTAAACTCACTTGCCTAAAAAAAAAAAAGACCCAAATCTGCTTTCTTTTTTTTTTTTTTTCCCCTTGCCTTTATTTTTTTTTTTTTGACTGATTTTTCCATTTTAATATAGTGCTTTCAAGTCTGATATATTCCACACAAAAACTGGCCTTCTGACCTCATCTTTCAAGTTGATGTATGAGGCAATATCTGACCAATTAGGCTGAAGTTACAAGGCCTATGTAAATGAAGTATTTCTCAATATGTGGATAGAAGGTAGTAATATTTCCCTTTATGTTTAAATGGCTCTTTAACTACTTAGAGATTAAGTGGCTGCATATAAAGGGGGAGACCAAAAGAAAAACAAACCCAAACTTTAAAAGATGTTAAATTTATCATGTGCCATAAAAGAAAAGCTAGCTAATAAGCTACCAGTACTTCTTGGGTGGTTTTTCAGTTTCGTTTTTTGCACTTTTGAGATTAAAAGCTACAAGGAAAAATATGTACAAAGCACCTTTTAGAAACTTTGGGAGAGGTCAAGGAGAAAATAGCTGGATTTCAAAAGCTGAACTTTTCAAGGATTTCCTCTGATTTCTCTAAAACAAGATAGCCTCCTCCTCCTCTTAATAGTTCTTCAATGCCTTTTTGGTAGCCAAAATCTTTGTTCTTCCCCCCCCCCCCCCCTTTTTTTTTTTTTTAAGCAGCTTTGTAAAAGAAGAACTAAAAATTAATTATGGCTATGGAACTTTTGCACAGAAGAGTTTAAAAAGCACAGACGTAAAGAAGGCAAAAAGATGAGGGCCCATTTATCTTATATTGACAGGACTAGCTTCAAAAGATGACCTTGAATCGTAATCATCCTAATGAGCTGAAAATATTTCACTTTAACAAGTGAAACTATAATCAAATCAGTTTCTGAAAGCTCTACTAATGAGCATTTCCTTTGATGAAAACATGGTTCACTGTCTTAGTCTGCAGGAGGTGCACTACAGTAAGAGGCCAGCTCCTGACAACTCATTAGCTGACCTGGGGAGAGACTCATTTGAATGCTTTTGATAAAAATTTCAAGGCTTTTTACTTAAATTACAATTTATGCACTTTTATAAACAGTCTAAATTTTATAAGTTGGGGGGAAACTGCTTAGGAAGACTTCAAAGTCACGGAACAAAGTTTGTTTACAACATTTATTCTGTAGGATCTACAGAACTTTCAGGGGAGAATATTTTTAGCTAATACTTCATTTTTTTTGTTGTTGTTAATTTCTTTTCACGAGAAACAAATCTTGTGAATTCCATCATTCTTATGTTTGTTTATGCATAGAAGAAGAGGTCTACCCTCCCCAGCTCCCTTCTTTCCTGACTGATGAAAACACTTGAAACTTTACAGCGTTTAGCACTGGCAATATTTAAAGTCACTATTATTTACTGTGAGCTACTATATCAATTATCTCAAGGAAAACAGGGCTTGTCTCATTAGAAATCTCAGTAATTCATTCCATTTCTTTAAAGTAGCAGCAGAGCTGAAATGAGAAGCGATTACACAAATCTGGTTTACTACCAAGCAACTCCCCTCCAGGGGTTATTCATTAGGATTATTCATCATTTTAACTCCTACTCTGCTCCACACAGAGGAACAGTTTTCTGTTTTCCTTCCCTGCACAGCAGACTTTCTATCAAAGTCACACTTCACCCTGAAGTGTTCTTCATCTGTTTTAAGTTTCACTCCCAGTCAGATTGTGATTTTTCAGAGAGTTTTCCCTCTCTAGCACTGCTTTTGCTCTAGACTTTTAAGGCTGTTCCACTTTTCTCTGTGTTAGGTGTCTATTTTCTCACCTTCACCTCTGTGTGCTGTGAAAAGTACAGAGACATACTGTGAGTGCAACTTGTCACTGTAATATATATATATATATTTTTCACAGAATCATTAAGGTTGGAAGAGACCTCTAAGATCATCAAATCCAACCATCTACCTTTCACCACCATGTCCCTAAGTACCACATCTATAGGTTTCTTAACCACTTATCTATCCTATATTATCCTTACTGCAATTAAAGAAGAGAACATGATGCTTCCAGTTGATGTTCCACTCAGTAGGTGACTTTTTCTGTAGTACATGCAGCATAGTTTGATATGTTGAGTATGAAAATCCAGCATAAATCCATGCTTGGCTGCCTTGGATGAACATTACAGATCTCAAAGTATCTAAGATCAGCTCATTAGAAGTAGGTGTGGAACCACAGAATCATTAAGGTTAGAAGAGACCTCCGAGATCATCAAGTCCAACCATACCTATCACTAGCATACCACTAAACCATGGCTTTAAGTAGAACAACTATACTTTTCTTAAATCCCTCCAGGAATGGTGAATCCATCACCTCCCTGGGCAGCCTGTTCCAAGACTTAACCCTTTCAGAAATGAAGTTTTTTCCTGACATCCAATCTAACCCTACCCTGGTGCAACTTGAGGCCATTTCCTCTTGTCCACTCACTGTTAACTCAGTAGAAGAGATCTACCCCATCTCACTCCAACCTCCTTGCAGGGAGTTGTAGAGAGCAAGAAGGTCTCTCCTGAGCCTCCTCTTCTCCACACTAACCAACCCCAGTTCCCTCAGCTGCTCCTTCTAAGACTTACTCTCCAGACCCTTCACTAGCCTCATTACTCTTCTCTGGCCACACTCTAATGCCTCTCTGTCCTTCTTGTACTGAGGGACCCAAAACTGAACACAGTACTCTAACCAGAGACAAAGAGCAATGAAAATGCTCTTTATTGGTGTGCTACAGCTGGAAGTTATGGTCTGGATTCAAGGCTTACAATGAGATCTCCCTGATGTTCCCCCAAGTCACACTGCTATTTGGACAGGAATTTTCAATGGTTGTGCTAACTTGGTAGCTCATGGTTTGGGTGCTTGCAAGTGTCATTAACAAAGCCAGACTTTAAAAATGATCAGAATAAGTAATGGAAAGGGTGATGTAAACAAATGGGAAGGAAGATGGAGTCAGTGCTCGAGCCACATTTTTCTTTTTATTTGCAATCTTGGTGCAAACTCAGAATAGAAACTGATCTATGCTTGTAACGTCATAAAAATGATGGTGTGATGCTCTTGGTCCCCAACTGAAACAAACAAACAAAAAACCCTCAAAATCCAAACATCAGGCCTTGGTTTTGAATCATTTCTATTTTGGAGCAGGCTTCATGGTATTTTACTGAATCTGAACAAGGCAAATCATAGAATCATAGAATGGTTAGGGTTGGAAGGGACCTCTGGAGCTCATCTAGTCCAACCCCCCTGCAGTGGCCAGGGACATCCCCAACTAGATCAGCTTGCCCAGAGCCCTGGCAAGCCTCACCTGCAATGCCTCCAGGGATGGGAACTCAACCACCTCCCTGGGCAACCTGGGCCAGTGTTCCACCACCTTTGTGGTGAGGAACTTCTTCCTAATATCCAAGGCAGATCTTGTCAAAGCTTGAAGTGGAAGAAAGCAACATGGAAGAGCAAACACACTGCCTCACCTCTGCACGAGTTAACAACCAGAAAATGACAGAAAGAAATTCTAAATCCATAAACGCCCAAAATGATCCATTTGACTTCACAATTCATGTACTTTTGGAGCTGCTTTCACAAAAGATAGGTACTCATGGGAGATCCACAGGTTTGTTCTGCCACAAATCAAAGGTGGGAGTCCAGCTTTAGATGGCTTTTGCTTAAGTTTTTGTGCAAATCAACTGGATTGAATTAGTGAGACCCAGGAGAGTTTACCACTTAAAAATTAAGCCAGCAGTTGGAAGCTTTAATCATTTTATTTTAATCTCTTGGGCTCTGCTAATCTTTGTGACAAGGTTTCCATCAAGGGGAAAAGAGAAAAAAGTAAGAACTTTTCTTGCTCCCCTGTAGGACTATCTAATTTTTTAAGTCCTTGCAAATGTAAAATAGAAGCAGTGGTAATTTGACAGAAGTGAGAAGCTAGGGAAAGAAAAAAACCTGCCCAGAAGTCTCCAGTAGTTCAGGTGGTGAAGAGGATGTGATGGAGGTTCAAACTGAATCAAGCAAAGGGGTGGCATAAATTCCTCTCTGGAGAAGGGGGAAAGTAGACTAGCTAAAGAATCTGACTGATAATCCCTTTCAAATTTAGTTGCTGTGACTGAGGAATTTGCCAGCTTATCTGTCAGCTGTAGTCATGGGCTACAGCTTGCTGCTTTTTTACCAGAGGCAGAGGAACAGGTTTATACTCCTGGAATAGCAATTTCAAGTCCTTTGGTTTCAGTTTAAATCTTGTTGAAACTGACAGGGATTGAGCCTTAAATTTGGAGGTGCCAATTTTTATTGCTCCAGCATCTTCTTGCAAACCTCTTGAAGCCTTTGTACCTCTTGTGCTATCATACCTTGTAGTGTGATCACTACACTAGCTTCCCAGAAAAGTCATATTTTGAGGTGGGATAGTCCTAGTCATAAGGAGGAATCACTCACCTCACTGACTGACAAGATTGCCTTTTACCTTCCTTTCCCCCCTTTCATTAAATAAAAACAGAATTCCACATCCTTGTTTTCTGGGGATTTTACACTCATTTTTGTCAACTACTTGCAGCCCTCCCCTGAATCATAGAATCATCATGGTTGGAAAAAACCTGTGAGATCATCAAGTCCAACCACCCACCTAACACTATCATGCTCACCACTAAAGATCTAATATTCCACCACAGTAACACTGATATATCTGGTGGGACAATTCAAAGACTCTGAAGATAAACAGGAATCTTTCAGTTCCTTTGCATCTTCTTTCTTCTATCAGGGCTTAATTCTGGTAGTATCAAAAAAATGTTTTTTTCCTTTGACAGATGTGAGAACATTAAAAAAAAAAAGGAACTAAAACACACATAAAAAAACCCCCAAACAAACTAAAAAACAAACAAGAAACTAGTCACAATATAAAGAATAAAAAGCAACTCGGTTGAAACAGATTTCTAATATTTTCTTTTTCCTCTTACAGAACTCCTAGTGGGAGAAAAATCAAAGGATAGTAAATAGTGAAGGAAAATAGAGTTAATTAGGAAAGCTTTGTGGCTGGCCCAGCATCCAACTGTTCCAATTAAGAGAAGAAACACTTCATAAAATGAAGCAAGCAAACTCACCACAAAAATGTGGAGTGCTAGAAAGAATTATTAAAACTTCCAATTTGTGAATGTTTTCATATGGAGAAAAGGCTTATGCTGAATTTAAAATAAATGCTCATTGTACCTTTTTCCTTATATATATATATTTTTTTTTACCATTTTGACTTGGCAGAGCCTAGAATACACCATCATGATGAACAAGAAAATAATTCTGAATGTGCTTGAAGCTGCAGAAGCACTGAATAAAAAAAAATCAGTGAGTGCTCAGATGGACTCTGAGTGAGCATTTGTATAATCTTCCATAAATCCTGAATTTCTCACAAACGTTAGTACAACAGAATATTCTTCCAAAGATTTTTAAGAGACATCATTATTTGCCATCTACTTTAAGGAAAAAAAAATATCTCTGAAGGAAGAATCAGAAAGAATTATGCATGACTTGCACATCTAATCACACAACTTGAATAACAAACATCAAATAGTTGCAGCAAACAGCTCATGAGCAACCAAATGGCTGAAAATTATTCATCAAAATCATTCTAGGAACACTTAAGAATCATGCTGGAAAAAAAGAAAACCCAATCACAAACAGCAAATAAAAATGGAGTGAGTCTGCGAGCATTAGAAACAATAATTATGCTACTGAAATATTGTTAGATTAGGACAATTGGGTTCAGGGACAGTGGATGAGTTCCAGAAGGCTGCAGAGGGCCTGTTTGCAAAGGCCTGCAGTGAAAGGACAAGGGGAAATGGTTTTAAATTGGAGAGGAGTAGATTTCAACTGGATATTAGAAAGAAGTTCCTCCCCACGAGGGTGGTGGAACACTGGCCCAGGTTGCCCAGGGAGGTGGTTGAGTTCCCATCCCTGGAGGCATTCCAGGTGAGGCTTGCCAGGGCTCTGGGCAAGCTGATGTAGTTGGGGATGTCCCTGGCCACTGCAGGGGGGTTGGACTAGATGAGCTCCAGAAGTCCCTTCCAACCCAAACCATTCTATGATCCTAGGATTCTATGATATTACAAGTTGTGCTTTTTGAAAGGGATGATCCCAATCCTGCCACTCTCTCCCCTTTCCTTCTGGCTTCATGAGCCTGCATGTTCTCTTCCTTCTCTCAACTCCAGCATCCTCACTGACAGGATTTACTTCTTAAGACAGAAAAAAATCTAGCCCAAAAAGAAGCATGGATAGCTCTTGCTCTTTGAAGTGTGGCAACATGAACAGAAATTCCAATATATCACTGGAGAAGGCAGGCTGCATGGAGAACAAAGGTGGAAATCAGTGGCCATAGGAAGAGGGAAAGAGGAATTCATTGCAGCTTGATGACTGCCAATGTTTTTCTGTTGTGAAGCTACAGTATAATATGGATATAGATGAGCACAGATAATGGTGACCATATCTTCCACAGTGGGATATTAAAAGAAAAAAGATAAAAGCAACAGAAAACAATGTTTCCAAAATGAGAACTATGTGAATGAATTGTATCTTCACTCCTGGTTGCTCAACAGCTAGGATTATGTTGCTAAGACATTCAGAAATAAAAAAACAGTACATCAAATGTGAATTATGCAGAAGATTTTCTGAGTAATTGGAATTTTCCACTTGGTAATATCAATATTAAAGACAAATGTATGCAGGTATGTATGTATATGCAATGCTAATACGTAGATATCAAAATGTGTTTGTATCTCTTTTAGGATGCAAAATGAGACATTAGGAAGTGTATATGTGTATGTTTATATATATATGTTCAGAATTAATTTAACTGAGGAGATACTTTTTATGGCTAATTTTATATATATATGTTCAGAATTAATTTAACTGAGGAGATACTTTTTATGGCTAATTTTATATATATATATGTTCAGAATTAATTTAACTGAGGAGATACTTTTTATGGCTAATTTTATATATATATGTTCAGAATTAATTTAACTGAGGAGATACTTCTTATGGCTAATTTTATATATATATATATGTTCAGAATTCATTTAACTGAGGAGATACTTTTTATGGCTAATTTTATATATATATGTTCAGAATTAATTTAACTGAGGAGATACTTTTTATGGCTAATTTTATATATATATATGTTCAGAATTAATTTAACTGAGGAGATACTTTTTATGGCTAATTTTATATATATATATGTTCAGAATTAATTTAACTGAGGAGATACTTTTTATGGCTAATTTCCACATAATCAGAATGTTTATTTTATTATTGTTATTAAATTGCTATTTTTAAAGACTCTTTATTCTTTTTAAAGATTCTTTTTTTCCTACCAAAAGCTGTTGAAAAATGAATTTGATAGGATCTCATGCTATGTTTTCACTTGAAAAAGAAAAGTGATCCAGCTGACAATGTTGCTATGCTTTTGATATTTAGATCTGTTCTGGCCTTACTCAAATTTCCAATGTCTCACTGAGACAATTATTTCCTGATGAATGTTCTTTTTAATGCTTCTTTGCACTAATGTGTCTCTTCTGCTTCATGGCTGGTATGTTAGATGGCAGTTGGCTTGACTGGTGAGTTAAGAAGCAGTATCTGGCTTGGAGGGTCAAGGATGGAAGGCAAAAGCTGAGGAGAACAGGGACCTGATGGGACCTTGTCCTGTAGATATCTCCTTTAATGCACACCTCCTGCTTTGTGACTTAGCTCTGTGGCTTCTCCCCAGTCAGATGATCTCCTGCTTTCCTCTGCCTCAACTTTACCTGGTTCAGGTGCCTCAAAGGCTGAGAGAGAAGGAATTTCAGAGGTTTGCCTGAGGGTGTAAGGCAGGAAGCCACGTCAGACAGAGCATGCTGTCTGACCCAGCTCTAATGTGGTGGCTTGCTGCCTGCAGGATGCCTGTAGCATGTCTACTGGTGGCCACATGGTTCTGTTAGCTCTCTGAGCCTCAAATACAGTTTAGTCCTAGTTAGTGGGAGCAGCACAAAAAGGGGACTCTGATTCAGAGAGCTGCTCTAGAGAGGGAACAGATCACTTTGAAACCCTCTCTGAAGAATCCTTGCTTGTCTCTCTGCTTGCCTCCCTGTCCTCATGACTTTGGCAATTAAGAGAGCTGTTTCCTAAAATACATTTTGTACTTAAAAAGAAGAAAAAGTGAAAAAAAAAAAAATTCTTTTGCTTTGAACAATTTTCCCTGACAATTCTGTTCTCCTTGAAGAAAGAACTTTTCTAAGTGAAAATTCAACCTAGGTTTTGAAATAGTCACCTAAATTTTGTCCAGAAAACATTGTATTGGCTTTTTCCCAACAGTATGGATTGATATTCCTTTTAGGGGTCCATATACCTTCCAAATAGACTGGATAAAATCTAGTATATATTGATACAAAATATATTCCTACCTAACATGACTTAGAATATGAAGGAACTGAGAAAACAGATGATGCTTATATGGTGTTTATATGGAGCTTAAACCCCATTTTTAGCTTGTGTACTTACTGCTTCCTAGGATTGAAAGACTTCTTGATGGCCCACAGCCAGACAGCATTAAAACTGACAGAAGTGGCTAGAATTTAGCTCATTCAAACAAGTCCTCAAGGCCTTGCAAGTCACTGTTAGGAAAAGTGCAAAGGATAATGTACTGATCCTCTGCCTCAATACTGTTCCTCTGCCTCCCTAAAATAGACTTCAGATTCCTTTCTTGATACCTCTTTTCTTCTGGAAAGAAACTAGCCCATGACATGGGCAGCTTGTTGCTGAAAGAAGCTTTCACAGTCTTTTCCTTATAATCTAATCATAGAATGGTTTGTACTGGAAGGGACCAACAAAGGTCATCTAGTCCAACCTCTCTACAGCCACTAGGGATATCTTCAACTAGATCAGGTTGTTCAGAGCCCAGAAGAACCTGACCTGGAATATTTCAAGTGATGGGACATCTACAATATCTCTGGGCAACCTGGGCCAGTGTTTTATCATCCTCATTGTAAAAAATGTCTTCCTCATATCTAGTCTAACTCTACTCTCAGTTTAAAGCCATTCCCACTCATCCTATCATTACAATCCCAGATAAAGAGTCTGTCCTCATCTTTATTATAGGTCCCTTTAAGTATTAAAAGGCTGCAAGAAGGTCTTGCTGGAGCCTTCTCAGCTCCAGGCTGAACAACTTCAACTCTCTGCCTGTCATAGAAGAACTGTTCCATCTTTCTAACCATTTTTGTGGCCTCCTCTGTTGCTGCTCCAACAGGTCCATGTCTTTCTTATGCTGAGGACTCCAGAGCTGTCTTGAGGACAATAGGTGGGGTCCTAGTAGAAAAGAGTAGAGCAACAGAATCATCTCTACCTCTCAGTGCATCTCCATTGAGTGACTTCAGTAAAACATGTTGTTTACAGAGATCTTCCTTTGTATTGCAACATCCAAGAGGCTTGAGACAGTTTTGTTCCTACCAATTTTATTCTGTTGATTCCTAGAACACATTGTGTATCATTCACTGTAATGGAAATGTTGGAAAAGTTAAATCAGAAAGATGTCTGCTTATTTTTTCCCTTTAAAGTGGTGATTAAATATTGATACACTTCTATGCTTTTCAATCAAATCTTTTTTTTCTGGCAGCAAGTTATTCACATTATCAAATCTCTCTTCCTACTTATACATGGAAATGCCTGTGATCCTAGAGGAGGAAAACTAAACCCTCACAAGCCATATGAGCTCTCACATTCAGACCTTTTCACTTTGTGTAGAATAAATGCAATTTTAAGCCCTGTCACCTCTAAGCTGCTCTGTCAGTGACCTTGGCTAGAAGTTAATTATCTTACCTAGAGGTAGTAGAAAGTACTCTGTGAATAGTCCTCACCTGCTTCAATGCAGTGTTAAGTTGTCCTCCATACAAATCACAACAAGAATGATTTTTAGCTCATTTGACTGACTTTACTGTGGCACAGATGAAGATATATTGGCATAGTACCTTCTGGGAGCAAGATTGTGGGACATTAATCTCCAAGAAACTGAAGACACTGATGTCTTCAGCAGCTATAGCAGCAAGTGGAGTTGGTGAGGTAGTAGTAAAGGGTGCTGAGAGATCATTCCAGTCATCCAGACTGGATGATTTTATTGCTTTATTAAATAAAATAGAATGATGAAATGATTTCAACAAGATTAAGAACTTGTTTGCTCTCAGTTTTTATGACCAAGGTGCAAACCACAAGACAAAGGGGATTCCTCTATCTCAAAGTTTCCTTAGTCTTAATTTTTCTGCCTTTCTAGCTGAGCTCAATCTTTAGCTTTTTATCTCAATATAGTTACACCAAATTGACTGCTTTCAACTTTTCTTCTCAGGGAAGAATACAAGTGAAATTGATTGCTGGCTACTGTTTGTCTGTGATGCTTTGTTTCTGTCATAGTAACACTCTGTTTTCCTTTTTCTCATGACTATGTGCTCACAGCATCCCCAAAACAATAATCAACAGTCCAATTGCCTTCACACCATGCTATTGATTCCTTTAGATTGAAGGGTCAAAACAAACAAACAAACCAAAAAAACCAGGGAGAAATTGAGATAGTCATCTGTTCAAGTCAAGTTAGATCTAAATATATATATAAAAATGAGTTTTTGAGCTTCCCCCTCCTTGCCTCTCACCACTCCTGCCTGGACACATTGGGCCTGTTTGGCCACAAATATACCATTTATTTCAATCCAATTTCTTATGGTGTAAAACAGTATTATACCTGAGTAAAAAATGTAAGGGCTGACCCCAGCTTACCAAGTCAAGAAGAATTACTGATGTCCTAGGAGAAATCAGGACAAATTCCAAATTTATTAGTAAAGATGTAGCTATAACCACTCAGATTTACAGTGACAGAGAGTACATTAAATGCTCAGACAACTGAAACAAACTTTTAATCATAAAAGTTAGGGTGCAAAACTGAGATGGTTTTGGATGTTAATCTTCCTTTTCTTCTTTTTCTCTCTCTCTCATTCCCTTTTTCATAAATAATTAGTTAACCTATGGCAAGGGGAATAACCTAAAGTTCATTTTCTATGCTTAAATAAAACATTAGCTGGTTTGGCATTTTCAGATTTCAAAAGCTTTTTCAAGAGGTAAAAGAGAGTTCTGAGATATTAAAGACTAAAGCCAGTGATAATTGCCACTGGGTTAATTGGGAATGAGACAGAGCAAGCTTGGAACCCACTCAAATTAGTTATAGATTAATGAAGCCAAGGAAAATAATAAGTTAGCATTGTAATTGATAAAGCTATATCAAAGGCTTTATGTTTTTCTTAGGGTTTTTTTTCTTTGCACCAGTTATGTGTACCCAGAATTCTGTGCTCCTGCTTTCTCAGCTTACCTTTGGGCAATGGTTGAAATCTTCCTGCTCTGTAAATCCTAAATAACTTCACCTCTCCCTTCTACAAGGACAGGATTTCATCAGGCAGGCAGTCATTGGTGTTTCACAGGGAGAAAGAGCATATGACATATCCTTAATCCTTTCAGAGAGATCCTTGTTTCTCTCCCAGGCTAGAGGCAGTGCAATGCATCTCACTTAACTCTTACAAACTACAATTCTCTCAGATAAGTCCTAATTTCTAGGGTTTCTCAGGAGGCAAGGGCAAAGAAATAGGGATTACCTCTTTTTTTATAAGAATCATTATGGTTGAGATCTAGTCCAACCATCCACCCAACACTACCATGCTCACCACTAAACCATGTCCCCAAGGACATGAACATTTCTAGGGATGGTGATTCCACCACCTCCTTGGGAAGCTCCTTCCAATGCCTGATAGCCCTCTTGCTTAGAATAAGCATTTCAGTAGGAGAAAAACTCTACCTATTTATATTATAATATACATTGACATATGTTAGTTAATCACAGACTTTTGCTATCTCAAAGTTAAAGTTTCTTGTTAAAGTTAAAAAGTTCAAGTTTCTTGTCAAAGAAGAGAGAGAAGCATTGTCATGGATGTAGGTAAAAGGAACTGAATGTCTTACACCTTTGATTGGCCTAGGAGTGATACTAAATGTTTAGAATTATAGACTGGTTTGGGTTGGAAGGGACCTCTGGAGCTCATCTAGTCCAACCCCCCTGCAGTGGGCAGGGACATCCCCAACTAGAGCAGCTTGCCCAGAGCCCTGGCAAGCCTCACCTGGAATGCCTCCAGGGATGGGAACTCAACCACCTCCCTGGGCAACCTGGGCCAGTGTTCCACCACCCTTGTGGTGAGGAACTTCTTTCTAATGTCCAGTTGAAATCTACTCTTCTCCAATTTAAAACCATTGCCCCTTGTCCTTTCACTGCAGGCCTTTGCAAACAGGCCCTCTGCAGCCTGCTTGGAAGTTCCCTTTAGGTACTGGAAAGTCACTAGTAGCTCTAGTTTAGGTTAGGTGTTAGGTTAGATGTTTAACTTCTGAATAGGAAAGAGCCTACACTCTCTCACATGCATATAAGTTAGGATTTAGGTATTGGGAAGTTAGTAGTCATTGTATCTTGAGAAATGGCTGGTGATCCAGCTGGGCAGGGTTGTCTCTACATAGAACTCCTTCAAAAGGCCAATAAACTGCTAGAGCTGAAGATCCTGGGCCTCCAGTTTTGGGTCCCTCACTACAAGAGGGACATGGAGGTGCTGGAGAGGGGACAGAGGCTCCCAAGCTGCTAAAGGGCTTAGAACATAAGCCTGAGGAGGAAAGACTGAGGGAGCTGGGCCTGTTTAGCCTGGAAAAGAGGAGATTGAGGGGAGACCTCCTGGCTCCCTAGAACTACCTGAAGGGAGGTTGTAGAGAGGCAGGGACTGCTCTGTTCTCCCTGGTAGAGAGTGATAGGACAAGGGGAAATGGATGGAAATTGCACCAGGGAAGGTTCAGGCTAGACATTAGGAGGAATTTGTTTGCTGCAAGGGTTGTGAGCCATTGGAACAGGCTGCCCAGGGAGGTGCTTGAGTCCCCATCCCTGGAGGTGTTTAAGAGACAGGGAGATGTTGCATTGGGAGGCATCATTTAGCAGGTTGCTAGGGCTAGGACAAAGGCTGCACTGATCATCTCCAAGGTCTCTTCCAGCTCTAACTGTTCTTTGATTCTATGATTATATGGATGACTGAAAGACACAGGTAGCAAACTCTTTCATGATATGTGGGAAAGATCTACATTTGCAGAAGAGTTCTGCAAAGGCTTTGACTCCGAGGAAGAAATTGAGAATTCAGAAGTAGAAAGAGCACTGCCAGGCTGGAGGTCTGCAATGATATCATAGGGGAGGTCCACCTTCTCTTAAATACATCTATAGTGTAGGCAACTACATCTGAGAACATTACCTTAGGATTCCTTGATAGATGGATAGACAGACAGAAAGCAATCAAGCAAGAGAAAGGAAGAGAAATCTCCTCGGGATTGCTTTTTTCTCTTCTGCTTATAATCAGAATTTAGAGTTATTAGATCAGATATAAATATGTAAGTCATAAATGTTTAATTGGGTCAGACAAATGTTATCATGTACTCTGTCAGGATGCACCCTTAGAGATATCCTCTTCATACATAAAATTTTTCTTTAGCTGGAACATCAGAACCAAGGACATTTATTAGACGTTTCCATCCATCTCTGCTGTATTGAGCCCAAGTAAAATGGATCTCTCACTTCAGTGAGGCACTGGATTTCCTGGCCATCTACTCCACAGAAGTCAGTACTTATTCAGTACAGATTTTCTCCCCTGCTCAATGTACTGGACTGACTCAGTACAGTACACTAAACAGTCATTTTTCCAGAAATCTCAGAGAAAAACACGACAGTCTTCTTTCAGACACCATAGCCAGGAACACACTTTTTCCTGTAGCACAAATAAAACTGAAATAACTCCCTGCCTGAAGCTCTTGAAGATCAGCTAATCCTCTTAAGAAGATGTGGGAGTCCAGTCATTTAGAACTGCATGGTGACTGCAGAAGCTCTGGATAAAGAAGGATATAAATCTGAGAGCATCCCTCAGGTATGGGATCTGGAGGAAGGGCAGAGATATCACTACATTTCTCCTAAAGCCTTCCTTGTGCTTCTTGCTGCTAAATGAAGTTCCTGAAAAGGCTAATATGTAAGAGCCTGCCTTATGGTCATATAAGGAGAGTTAAGTTAGGGTACATCTACATCTCCAAAACTCACTGAAAGGATGGATATTGGCATCTCACTGGTGTGGAGATGATTGAACATCATGTCTCCAGCAGTCTTCCTCTCCAAAGTTCATATATCCTGTCCTTTGTAGTGTGCTGCACTGAAGATAATATATTGATGGAACTTTTTGTGAGGTGCTGCAGGTCTTGGTGGTTTTTTCTTGAATGGCATGTTTGAATTAACTGAAAAATTCACTCTGCACTTCTCCAGGGTTTGTTTGCAGTAAGATCAGGTTCTAGCACCTGGGCTCACTCTGAGTAACAGGTTGGAGGGTTTATGTGTAAGTAGGTTATTTGCAGAGCAGTCACTAATCACCACCATAAATCTGGATGGCAGAATCTGACCCTGAAACAACACAATGCACTTGAACAGTTGACAGCATTTAAAGACTATTGAAATCCTATTAATGGGGCTTCTGTTTAATTTGCACTTTCAAAGGAGACTGTGGTCTTGCAAAAAATTATTATCCACCAAAGACAACCTTATGGAGACATCACAATGAATATTAGTCTGGGGTAATATGTAAATCTGGATGCTATTTGCATGACAATACAGTCTATCCCACCCCATGCTTCCAACTGACAGCCCAGTAGCAATACATAGACTGTAAACAATAAAGAGGGACAGAATGCCTCAGCAGGGGTCCTGCAACATGCAACCTTGAGAGGAACAAAGCATCTTCTGCAGACACAAAGCCATATCCGTTAGTTTAATAGGAGGGAGACCAATTCAGGAGTTTTCTGGTCAAAGATCTGACACAATTTCCAAGTTAGTCCTCACTGTTACTGTAACTTCTGTTTTGGTCAGACCCAAAGAAGTTCAATCAAGCAAAATTGCTGAGATAGAAATCTTTACCAGATCACTTAGAGCTCCTTATTAAAAGTTGGCCTTCTTTCTACTGGAACTAACATTGCATGCTTCAAAAAATACTCTCTTCAAAACAGTTTTGATAGAGGGATTAGGAACAGGACAGTAGAAATGCATAAGCCTTTAATCAATAGGTCATCCGTTAAAATTTGGCTTACAATGGCAGTGTTTGCAAGCGATGGACATCTGTGAGCAGCATGTGTAAACTGTTAAGGCCTCATTGGTGTCAGAGAAACTAAGATCATTTACCCCAGTTTAATATCAGAGCCCTGAAATCTGTCTCTTAGTCACTGGGTGTGTGAGTGTGGGGGTGAAATTCTCTCTCTGATTCGTGATTCATAAGTGGATCCAAAAACTCTGACTATATTTTGGCTCTACTGAATACTGATCTCATATGCCCTTCAAATCTAAAGAATGAAAGGGTTGATACACTCTCTTGTCCATTCTCTCATCTTCCAAATCCTTTCTCTAGCCTCACTTCTTCAAAGAGGCTTTAAACTCCTACAATACAATGTAAATGAGGAGAGGAACTCTACTGAAGTTTCCAGCACCACAGAATATGAGCACTCTAAAGGTGCCCACCATGAAAAGTGAGGCACTCTGAACTAGCACTGAGATTAAATTTCATTTGAATCATACAATCAATCTGATGGATTTCCTGTATCACCACAGGTAGGATGAGGAAAAAAGTCAGCAGCTGGAGAATGGCTAGGTCCAGTAGAGCATGGACACCTGCATTGTTGCTATTGAGTGTGAAATACACTCCATAACTGAGTCTTGTATGCTGAAGTTCCCTATAGATTGAGTAGGGAACATTGTGCACCTGAGGCATGAATATCTTAATAAAAGCATTGTTGGTAGGCTGTGCACAGGTATCTGAGATCTTGTTGGTCTCTAGAGCTTGGCAGGTGGACAAAGGTGGAGTGGAGCATGTTCTTTTACATTCCACAGAGAGTGTCCTTTCTTCAGTGTTTGGACAGACAGTAGTCTCTCTCTCTCTGCTTTTAACATGTGTAAAGATTCTTCCACTCATCTTTTATATTGTAACCTGCTGGATGTAATCTTCCTTCTGAAGTAGGAAACTTGGTGTTTCTTCCCTTCTTGGCTTGATGTCAATCATGCCAGTTACTAGTTTTCAGTGACAGCTCACTAAAAGCTCTGGGTTTTTCTGTCTTTACATCAAATATCATTGCAAAAGTCATCATCTGAAAGAGCAAAATGAGCTGAGGCAGCAGCAGCTTGAACCCACCAGATGCTATGGCTTCTCTGCTGACTGAAGAGCAAGTGAATTTTTATCCATGAGAAGGAAGATGGACCTGTTTCCCACGTGTGTTTGTGCTCTAAGCATGGGCTTATAACAGGAAAGATGGACATTGTCACTCTTCTTAATAGAACATGTTTGTATCTCTACTTAATGAAGTGTGTGTCTCAACTGGTAAACTGGTAATCCAAAAACATCTGCCAGTTCAACTGCCTCAGGAGATGTTGCTGTGAGGCTGGCATCAAAGCAATCAGGCAGGAATACCTCTGAGCATGCACTGGAGTGGAATTCAAGGAGCTTCAGAAATGTTCAAATAATCTGAGAAATAGCATAATAGCACAACCTCTTCCAAGACTTCAGCTATTCACATGAACAGACAACTACAGAGTTTGGGTCTGAGCTCCTATTTTATGTATCCACAGTCTAGAGGTGAAGAACTTGAGCAAATTTTAGAAGAATTTCTCTAGCTTAACGACGAAAAAAATGCAGATGACCTTCACAGTTCATCTCTGCAGAATTTCAGTCTGATATATAGAGTTTCATCACTTTCTGCATAAAAACCTGATTGTTGGTTTGTTTGAGACATTCTGAAATTTGCTGGTTTTCTAACAAAAATATTTAAAACAAAGTTTTATTTAGAGATCTTCTGAGCTGCTCATTCTGAACCTGTTGTTTTGGCAATTGCAGTGTTTTGTTGGTTTTTTTTTCTATGTATGCTTACCTGATATAATCTACAACACATCACAAAGTGGAAGTGAAGGACCACAATCTTATTTTGGTTTGGTTTTTTTTTTCCATGAAATCAGCCATTTGAACACTTTCCCCTGAAAATTTAGACAAAATTGTCATCCTCTTGAAGAAAGTTTCATTTTGGCCAGTCAGCATTCTCCCATGTTCTTTAGGAACACTTTTTTCTTACCAGTTCTAACTAAATTCACATGAGAAAGGTAAAGGCAGCAATATGGCAAACAACGCCTATGATATTTCAGAGAACAACTGCTTGACATTTATATTAGATTTCTGGCCGACTATTACAATATCTTTGATGAGTGAGATCTTGATTTAACTCCACATGGAGGTACACATGCACCTCGCAGAGCCTGTGAAGATGCAGTGCCAAGGAGAAAGAGCAGATGGTGTTTGCCTTGTCCCTGCCTCCTGTGTATTACCCAAAGGGATGACAGCTTTACACCGCACCTTGGCTCCACGGAAACCTGATGAGGGAAGATCCCATGGGGTTGAACTGAATGAACCCATCTCCTGCTGCTCCTTTCATAAAGGTGTAGAAAACAAGTCTGGGAGGGGCTCTCAAGAGGCCATGTAATCCATTCCCTGCTCCCAGCCAGCGTCAGCACGTTCGTGGTTGACGCAACACAGTTTTTGGGGGCTGTGTCAGCTGAGTGTGGTTTCATGTGCAGTCAGCTGGAGATGAAGGATTGAGAATCTTTGTAAGAAGGTGGGATGTTTATAAGTCTCTTTCCTGAATTAGAGACTAAGCATTCACATAGACAGAGTTTGGGAACCACTGAACCTTACTAAAGGCAAAAAATTGCCTAGTGACCAAGTAGTATCATGACTGTAGTAGAGGAGCTCCTGCTGGCTGTTGATCCAGGGAAGAGGCAGGAGCCATTGCTTCATGAAGAAGCTTCATCTCCTGGCTCATAGAAGTACATTTGGATGCATGACTTTCAGTCTACTTTTATTTAATCTCATGGGATAGGGAGGTCTCGAATAAACTCTAGGCCCCAAATCAGTACTCTAAGCTGGTTTTTTATGCTTTGTTGGGTACTGTCAGCCTTCCAAATACATGAATATCTTCTAAAAAGCAATGGCTGCTGTAGCCTCAGCCTCAGTCCTGAAGTCATTTGCTTGGAGGAAAGAATGAAAGCCTTGCCGAAGAGTTATCTTACCAGAGAGAGAGATTAATTATCTTATTTCATAGAATCCTAGAATCCTAGAATGGTTTGGGTTGGAAGGGACCTCTGGAGCTCATCTAGTCCAACCCCCCTGCAGTGGCCAGGGACATTCCCAACTAGATCATTATTTGTACCCTGGATCTTTGTTTATGCCAACAGATGACGGTGTAAAGTAAAGATTAAATCAGTTCACTGCAAGTAGATCCTTCTTTTACTAGTGAAAACTGTTGGTAAAATTAATGCAGTGCTGATAACTAGAGTATTTTCCTCTCACCTGGAATTATCAGGAGAAAACATGTTGAAGGACTGGTTTCTTGATGCTTTCTCTACAATACTGAGCAAATGAACTCCTACCATGCATGAGAAAACAATAATCCACAATACATGCAATCAAGACAATAAATCTACTAAGTGTTTTCTCTCAGTTAAAAAATAAGTTGTGTATGCACTATTTAAGGATGCTCCAAAGAGCATCCTTTTTGTTTTCTCTGCCTGCTTACTGAATGATTGACTTAGATTTCAAGGAGATGAAGTTTCAGGTTGTGAACATCAGGCATTCCCTAAGGCAGAGCCTATATCCCTGTATAGGTGGGAAGGAAAGTGTAGCAATGGTTCTAGCATTGGTTGGTACTGCCACCTTTGCTGTCTTATGGGATGATGAGTGCCTGATGGTGTTTGCAGTTATCTATATTTCCTGCATTTCTTAAAGAAAATGCAGTCATTATCATGTCTACAAACCTGTATAACTGTACCAATTTCCTGGAAGTGAGAATAAGCTTAAAATTATTATAATGATCAGTATGGACTATATTGTGCCTTAAGGCACAGCCCTAAGCAAGGGCTGGTGCATAAACTGAAAAGAACAGGTTGGATTTTATTTCCTTTCCTTGGTTTCCTCCTGTTTCCCTCCTCCCCCTAAGGAAAAACAGAAGGCAAAAAAAAAAAGCTAATTGCAAAATTGTCCTCCAGCCCTTTCTGAGCATCATCATATCTCTGAACACAAGCAATGAGACATTTTGGCAACACTGGACTCTCTTTCTCCCTAGGCACTCATCCTTTCTAGTCCCTAAGGTCTCCCAGCCTCCTCAGCTCTATTCTAGCTCCCTCAGGTCACTTCCTTCTGCTGCTGCTTGAGATCACTGTAGACATCTGGGTTCTCTTTATGGCCAAGCACAACCTGACAAGTGCTTGGCATATTTGCCTACATATGTCACATCATCATTACCTCAACCTTGTTGCAGCTCTCTTTGGGCTTCTTCACCTTTCCCCCCCTCTCTTGTTCGGATAGGTGTTTGTATTACCATGAAATGGGAGCCAGGTTGCAGGGTGAACTCTATTGGCTCAGCCAGTTTTTTGATGGAACATCTGGGAGCTGAGGAAGTAGATTAAATTCCCCATATATTGCCCACCAGTTTCTGCAAATGAAGAGCTTACATTTATTTTTTTGGCTGCCCAAGTGCTCCCCCCCACAAGGAATTCACTTCACTTCACTGGGTTATGTGGTACTTTTAGGCATTTGGCTGAGGGATCTACATTACAAGCTTGATGATTCTGAGCTCCCCAAATAATCAGTGGAAAGAGATGAGCCTGCTGGAGGGAAAAATGTATCTCGGGGTGATGACTTCCTCTCTGGAGTTGCCTGTATCTCCCTGTAGGGAGGTACTGGCAGAATAGATTCTTTTTGCCTCCAGTTACATGGTGTGGATAGAATCCTAGAATGGGCAGGTTGGAAGGGACCCTAAAGATCATCTAGTTCCAACCTCCCCACACTGAGCAGGGATGCCAATCACTAGCCCAGGTCACCCAGGGCTGCATCCAGCCTGGCCTTGAACACTGCCAGGGATGGAGCAGCCACAACCTCTCTGGGCAACCTGTGCCAGTGCCTAACCACTCTCTGGGGAAAGAACTTCCTTCTAATCTCCAATCTAAATTTCCCCTCCCTCAGTTTATAACCATTCCCCCTTGTCCTATCACAGTCAGACCTGTAAAAAGTCTCTCCCCTTCTGTCCTATAATCTCCCTTTAGGTACTGGAAAAATGGATATGGATGTGGATACTTGTTTCAGACAACAAACTGACAGGCATGTGACATTGATTTGTTTGCTCTCTTTTTTATGATAGAAATGATCGTGTAGCATGACTCGTTCCAAGTTACACGAATTGCTTCACTCTTCTCTCTGCCTGACCTTTTTCATTTGATCATTGTTGATTCTTCCATTTATGAAAAGGAGTCCAAAAGTCCTGCTAAGGTCAAATAGAGTTGATTTAAACATTTAAGATCCTATCCTAATGGAAGACAAAAAGTTCAGCTCTTCACCCATGAGTGCACTCGGTGGGTCACACTATTCCTACATCAAACTGAGATTGTCTTCATGAAAAAAATAGGGGGGGAAAAAAAGAGAGAGAAAAGAAAGATTAAGCCTGGAGACTTAGTTATTGCTAGTTCCCTAGCCACATCAGTCAGCAACAAGGGATTTAAGGTGTCAGAATGACAAAGAACAGTTCAATTTGTTCTAACACTGCACCTATACTCATGTACATATTACACTGCCATAAAAATCTCAGAGAGGCTCCGTTTGAAATGATCTGTGTTAAAAAGGAGCAATTAGTGGGCAAGATGAAATGAAGGTACACTTGTAATTATTTCATATATTGGGGGGAAAAAAAAGGAATGGCTGAGATGTAATTTCACTGTTAAGGAAAAGCAAGGCTTCTAGAAAAAAAAAAAACTTTTCAGAACTAATTGCTTGGCTTTAATTAGAGAATGTAACCTTTGGAGGAATGGTGGCTGTTGAAACTCCAATTTTATTTGCATATATTAATATGTACATGACAATTACACCCCCAGAGAAAGTACTGCCTGTGCCCCAAAAGCCTACTTTTAAATTTAGAAGCAAAAAAAGAAGTTCTAAACAACATAAGAACACTTCAGTGCTTCTGTAGACTTAGGATCCATTTTATGAAACTTTGGAGTGCTGAAATGACAAACCTAATTGTCATTTTAGGTGAGAGATGCACAAGTTTAGATTCAAATGCTTGTACACAACAATCCATACCATCTATACCCATACATGTGTGTGACAAAATTGTATATATATATAATATATATATATAAAATATATATATACATATATATAATATAGTTACATAGTTTCTTATGTTAGAAATTGCAGGATTTAAGAGCTTTAACAATATTGCCTGGTAATGCATCACAACAAGTGCCAGAGCTTTAGCTAATATTTCATTCAGTNCCTATACATGTGTATGACAAAATTATATATATATAACATATATAGATATATAAAAATATATATATGTATATATATAAATATACAGCTATATATGAAAATTCTCAATATTTAGTCTATATCTGAAATGGTGTTGGCAAGGTGATTTTTCCCATCTTACCATGAAGTAAGACAGGGATGTAAAAAAAACCCATCAGTGTTGCTACCAAATTGTTGATAAATGTGGGTAAATATGACAAAATGTAGAGAAGTTGGTGTCTAAGGTAGGGCACAGATATTACAATGTCACTACTGCTAAATAAATTTCTGCTAAGGTCTAGTATATAACTTAGTAACTCTAAACTGTCACCATTGAAACCTTAGTTACATAGCTGGTGAATAAGAGATTAATTTGCTAAGAGATTAAATTAGTTATAAAGCTCATGTGGGTTACAGGTAATCATAAGGATCCAAACACCACACTGAAAGCAAAGTCTTGCTGCTGTTTCTTATCTAGATTTGCTCTAGAAAGGGTTACACAAAAGATAGGAAACCAAGTGAATGACTAGTTAAAAAGGTTAAAAAAAAAAATAGGGTTATCATTTTCTTCCTTAATAGAGAGTCTAAGAAATTTAGAAAAGGAAATATCTATGCAAGCTCTACTGGGTAGAGGCAATTCCTTCTGCATGGAGCTCTAGAAAATTCATTGGATGATGCAATATTGAGGTGACTCATGAATGAACAGCAATTTTCCCAATATATTTACAAATTGTCTGGTCATTTTAGGTTCTTATGACCTTACAACATTTCATCCTCTTTGACATGCCTTCCTCTTTATTTTTGTGTGGATGTTTGAGTTTTTTCTGTTAGCTTGTTGGGTTTTTTCCCTTTTTTTTTTTTCTTTTTTTTATATCTTTTCTGTTTTCTTTTTAATTTGTTTTTCTTCTTTCTTTTTGCTTTTTTTTCTTTCTTTTATATCTTTTCTTTTTCCTTTTTAATTTTTTTTTCTTCTTTCTTTTTGTTTTTAAGCTTNGCATATATATAAATATACAGTGATATAGATAACATATATATAACATATATTATATATTATAATATATTATATATTCATATATATAATTATATATAATATACATATTATATATTATTATATCTATTATATATGATANTTTTTGTTTTTTTTTTCTTTCTTTTATATCTTTTCTGTTTTCTTTTTAATTTGTTTTTTCTTCTTTCTTTTTGTTTTTAAGCTTCCATGGCACAGGGATAGAGCAGAGTTATTACTTCCAATAATCAGAGGTGTTGTTGCAGTTCACTGAACATCTAATCATATACACAGGATAGCTTAGGAATATTCTCCTATGTGTGTGTATGTTAGGCAAACCAAAATATAGTTTAAAAACATCAGAAAAATTCAGTTGAAGGCTTTAGAAAAATGGAAATCTCAGCTAGAAATGGCGAGCTTGCCACTGCAACAATTTATCTGGATTTTTCCAAAGGCTAAATTCAGATAAGAAGAGGCAGACCAAGGTATAGCTTTCTAAGGAGGTCCACAGTTTATGTTCAAAGAAATAGCTCTTTTTAGTGAAAGCAATATTAGTTCAGCACAGTTAAGGAGGTGTTTAGCACCACATCCATTGTCAGTTTGAGTGATGCCACAGAAACACTTGAAGTCTCCACACAGACTAAACTCTGACCATTGCTAGTTTTATTTGCACTGAAGACCAGAGTGAACCATTAGTGATGCTCATTTTTAAGGAGGAAGAATCTTGAGCCTTTCTACTGAATAATTCCTTTACCTAAGGGGGAAAAAATATAAATATGAATAAAATAACAAGTGAGAGTGCTGTTTCTGAGACTCAAGCAATGTGTCTTCATAGGAAACCAAATGCTTATTCATTTAGTGATGTAAATGATAGCATGATGTCAGAGTCAGGCTATGGCAGAAGGATCATTCACATCTTGTTACAACCAGTGATTACAGAGGAGTCATTTTGTACTCCACCAGCATTATTGAGGCTTATTCTCTGTAACAAATGATATCTTTCATTTCATTTTGTGATTATCCAACAGATCACTGAACCATAAAGTGCTGCTGTTCCCAGCTAACAGAAAGAAATACCAGGGCCATATGTCTCTCATGGAACTGTTACTGTTCTGTATATAATTATCATTTTTCCTGTCTGCCACTTGCAGTGTGCAGATCAGGCTCCAGTTATCTCTGATGTGTTTGAGGCTCAGAGAGACATGATGGGAGATAGAATTTTGGTAATAATAGATGTAATGACTAATCATTATGCTTTTCCCCAAGTCACTGTGAAAGATTGCTTTAAAATTCAATTAAAAATTTCAGCCTGACATCTGCATGATTAGAGCCATTTATTATAACATCTGACTTGCATAACTATGAATAACATCATCTTTACAATAGCAATTGTTATTTTTTATTCACTTACTAAAGCCAGCAAAGATCTATGACCTTTTTACTCAGTGACCATCTCAGACATATGGATTTTAAACCACAAAACTCTTTCATACATATGAAATATATATTTATATATATGTGTGTGTAATATACATAATATATATTTATATGATATAATATATAATATAATATATATAATATAAGCTANATATTAAATACATATTTACTAATGTGACACACAATGCATTTGACTACACTGCTGTTCCTTTCAGCTTACAAAATTTATATTATCTAATCCAAAATAATTCCTGTACTTTCAGAACTGCTCTGTACACACTTTCCTAAGAAGCACGCTTAAAGGAATTACTCATTCATCTATGCTTCCACATTAACACATGAAAAAATAATCATTACAGCCAAGCTAAAAGCACAAATAGCAGTTAGCTTTTTCCTTCTAACGTTTACAAAGACAGAACAGAGAAATTAGGGAGTTGTTTTATCAACCATAGCATTTTGAAGTCATACTCATTGCAAAATCACACAAACAATATAATTACTTCCTTTTTAGCCAGAACTAAAAACTTCTGAAAAACAGTTTCCAAGAGCAACACACAAAAGGCATTTAAATTTCTAAAGAAAAGAATAAGAAGTCATGTGAAATAAGAAGTCAGATTCAGCTGAAGTAATCTTCTCAGCCCCATACTAAGGAAGACTACTTAAAAGGCTGTAATGTAGAATACTTTAAATAGGAATCAAATGCACCATAATTTTAGGAGTTAGTGTATTTAGCCTGTTGTAGGATAGGACAGGAAAGGATGTCTCTAGGCCAATGGTTTTGAGGACCATACATTGGCAAGGTTATAAAAGATCTATTCACAGCTCTGAGGTATAGTAGATTGGGAAGGGAAAGAAGGGAAGTCTGAAATATTTGTGATCTTTTTATTTGTAAGGAAAAGACAGAGGATTCCTTAGGATATCAGTTGGGAGAATTGATGAGGCATGTATTTTTCAGGAGACCATGCTCAGAGCTTCCAGAGAAATGGGTCAAGCTCAGCCTAGAAGCACCTGCAGTCAAGAAGGATGTTTTAGCCTGGGAGAAAAAGTGAAAACAAAAACCCCAAACAACTAAACCTGCTTGGTTTTCCTACTCCTGAATATGTCCTGGGAGCAATTTGCTTCAATTTGTCCAAAGGAGTAAAATCACAAGGCAAGGAGTCAGCTGTAGGGACAGCTTGAATGAAAACTGAGACATGACACACTGAAGCTGAGTTGGAGGAGAAAGGCACCTTTACAAGCTAAAACATTTGAAGAAAACTATGTAAAAAGATGAAATTCATTGTCTGACAATTGGGATCCAGGGGAATACTCTACTGCTGATTCCTGCTCCTGTGGTCATTAGACATATTCTTTCCTTTCCCAATCTCTGTCAGTTTGTACTCATCACAATACGCAATGTCCGTTAGCATAACTATTTTTTTCTCCCTGATGTATTTGCAGAAAGATGTCATCCCTGCCATAGAAATTATCAGAAGGATGGAAAACCTCTCCTGTGAGGACAGGCTGAGGGAGCTGGAGTTGTCCAGCTTGGAGAAGAGAAGGCTCCAGGGAGACCTTCTTGTAGTTTTTCAGTACTTAAAGGGACCTATACAACAGATGAGTTATGTTCCTAAAGGAAATACAAAATCACTTTATACATTTTCCTGTGTACCTGAAAGTGACCCAAAGAACAGGTTATGTGTCATATAGAATAATCAAAATGTATTGCTAAAATAATAGAGAGTAAAACATCCAGAGGGACCTGGACAAGCTTGAGGAGTGTGTCCATGTGCAAAGGCCTTTTCCAACCCAAATCATTCTAGGATTCTGTGATTTTAGTACACTACTTTCTTCAGGGAACCAAGAGAGGTGGAACTTCCTTGTCTCGTGATAATAAAGGTACAAAGGCTTTATTTGACTGAAGTTACACAAAGGCAAGTTTCTAAACTGCCTTGACAGTGAATAAAAGGACAAAAGAAGTGTCTTTAAGAGGACAAATAATCTTGCTTAACCATAGAATGACCTATCCTTCATTCTTTCAGATAGAAATACGTACCTCTATTTCTTCACATTTTGTCCTAGAGTTTTAATTTGGTTCTGAAAATGGAAAAGATAAAAGACCAGTTTCTTATGCTGATTTCTATCCTGTGATGCTGCAGGGTTTGCAAATCAGAAAAGAAAAACCTTGGGTCTAAATCCTTTAGGGTGATATCAGCAGCTTTTTCTTTACCCTGCAAGCTGATACTCAGAAGAATAGTGTCTTCAGCTGTGCTGTAGCAGCCAATACATAGGATTTTTCCATTTAGCTGTGGAAATGTGTTTAAATTAATCTCTGGTGTGCCTCCATTCACTCCTGTGGAGCTACATCAAGCATACAATTGGCTCATGGGACTATATGTTCAATTTCTATGAAATCACTTCTCTGTCTTTAGTGAATCTACACAGATTTACTCAACTTTCTGTAGCCACTTCAGAGCTACTGAGTATTTCCAAGATAGTTTAAGTGAATAACAGAGCTCCTCTCATGTCTCCCACAGTTAGATGTTTCTACACCTATTAAACATCTACTTCATAGCTGAAATAAGGACTAATGACAGATTTAACATCATAACAGATGAGGTAGGGAATTGTGCAGTCTATTACAAAAATAGAGCCTGAAAAATCAGAGTTGACTGAGAATACACGTTATTAATGCTAAAAATGGCATAGTCGGGTTTGAAATTGAAGATATTAAAGAGAAATCACAGGGGGAACAAACAAACAACAGATTTCTTCACCTGCAGTGGTTTCATCTGCCTTTATAATCTAATTTAAAGTGATCTTTTAATGGGTAGTGAATTGGTTTTTACTGCTAATGCAGTAGATATAGATTATCAAAATGAATTAACAATTGTCCTTCCCCAGCATCAGATGTAGACATTGAAAATAGATGTAGTTGAGTACGGCTGCACCCTCTCTTGCATTAAATGCAACTTGTGAGACTTTCAGAAAGGCTCCAGTTCTAGCTTAACTGCTGAAGTTAATGCCACCATCAGTCATTTCACTGGCACCAGAATTAAAGCATCTCAGAGGACTGCAATGGCAAAATTGTAACCATAAAGACCATTATGGGATTTCAGTCCTGAGAAGAGAGTCAGTGGCATGTGCCTCAGTCAAATAATTCCTTTCCTCCACTTTATTTACATGGAGAAAAAAGAAACTTCTACCTGACTTGTTTTGGTTGTTTGTTATTTTTAATCTCAGTTTTGAATGCTTACTTGCAAAGTAGTTTTCTTAAAATTAATGCAACTATTTCTGTGGGCAGCAGAGCATCCATGAAGGAGATGCTTTTTCTGGTTCTCAGCTTTCTGTACTCCAACACCATGAGATGACTCTCATATTCACAGAATCACAGAACATTCATGGCTGGAAATGACCTCTCAGATCACTGAGTCCAACCAAAAAGAAAAGGAAAAAACAAACAAAAACCAACCACAAAGAACCCATACAACCCCTGCCCTCACTACAGCATGTTCTGGAGCACCACATCTACACATTTCTTAAACACCTGCAGGGATGGAGACTCAAGCACCTCCCTGGGAGGCTGTTCCAGTGTCTCACCACTCTTTCTGTAAAGAATTTCTTCCTAATATCCAATCTAACCCCACCCTGTCTAACTTCAGACCATTCCCTCTGGTTCTGTCATTAGTTCCTAAGGAGAAGAGGCCAACACTTAAACTAAACAATTATTTACAGTTACTCCAACATAAAAAAAATAAGCTTAAGAATGGACAACTG
>VWZO01014072.1:0-12625 GCA_013396975.1 Bucco capensis
GTGGTGCTCCAGGACATGCTCTAGTGAGGACGGGGGTTGTATCGTTTGTGGTTGTGGGGTTGGTTTGTTTGTTTGTTTTGTGTATGTGTTGTGTTTTTTTTTGTTTTGGGGTGGGGTTTTTTTGTTGGTTTGTGGAGGGTTTTTTGTGGGGTTTTTTTTTTGTTTGTTTGGATTGACTCAGTGATCTGAGAGGTCATTTCCAGCCATGAATATTCTGTGATTCTTTGAATTTACACCTAGGTGATGGATGGGAATTCCTAGATATGAAATGTTTGGATGGGCTTTCCTTCCCCAAATCTATCAAATCTATCTATCAGCTAAACCAAATCAAGGCATGGACCTAGGCACTGAGCCATGGCCAAAGAGATTGTTATGGGCCAGGTATCTTTCCAGGAAGAAATTTAGGTTCCTTCACTCAGTTCTGGGTTGAAGAGATTTTTAGTTAGGTGGCTGAAAACTGCACTCTGTCACTTGTTCCTTGTGCCAGAAAATGGGCTTTGGCTGGTTTAATTTACTAGTGTAGATAAAGGTTTTAAGATTGGTTCGTGTGGTAATGATAACAGGACAGCAACATGAAAGTTTAAAGATAACAATATCTTCCTCAGTCCTGCTAACAGCTCACTGAGACTCTTCTGTATCTTATTCTTATTTATTTTCCCTATCTTCCTTCCTTCCAACACAGCCAACATGTACTATGTTATTTCTTACTGGATGCCTGGAAATGGGTTTGAAAAGAACTAGGTTCTTCTCTTAGAAGAACTGTGGGACTTCGTTGTATTCAGCACAGCCTCTGCTCCAGCTGAACCAAATATTCAGCAGCACAGTGGATATGTGAACAAGTGGTTGTAAAACCATGATGCAATCCCTGCTTGTCACATCTGATTTAGTAAACAAAGTCAGATGGTCTTACAAAAAAAAAAAAAAAAAAAAAAAAAAGAAGTATAACCAGTGCTTCTATGTTGGAACAGAAACATTAACTGTCAGAGGGCAGTAATGAAGCAGTGTAGCCAGCACATTCATCTTAGGCGCGTGAGACCAGATAGAAATCCATGGCCAATAGATACAAGAAGCCTAAATACCTCGGTGTTGGTAAGATAGACTCAGCCTGATTACAGGAAAGTTGGTGAGGTGCCAAGCTAGGATCATAAATCTGGCATGGAGAATGTGATGAAGGCAGCTTTGGGCAGGGGCTGGGATTCAGGACTGGCTTAGCTGAGTGAGGCAGAGAGAGTTAGGAAATGTAAGTCTTCTTGTAAGTCTTCTTGCAGTGAAAGGACAAGGAGCAATGGTTTTAAATTGGAGAGGAGTAGATTTAAATTGGACATTAGGAAGAAGTTCCTCACTATGAGGGTGGTGGAACACTGGAACAGGTTGCCCAGGGAGGTGGTTGAGGCCCCATCCCTGGAGGCATTCAAGGCGAGGCTTGACATGGCTCTGAGCAACCTGATCTAGTTGGGGATGTCCCTGCTCAGTGCAGGGGGGTTGGACTTGATGACCTCCAGAGGTCCCTTCCAACCCTAACCATTCTATGATTCTATGATTCAGCATATCCTGAATGCAACACTAAATGAATCAAGGTGTTTTTTCCAGAACTCTGATCTCTCTCTTATTGTTAATGGAATAAACTGTAATAACATGTGGAGAGGGTTCATTAAAGGGAAGGGAAACATAAGGAAAAGACACTGCAAATTATTTGCATTTATATATCTCAAAGTGACTCACCCTGTGGTTAGGATAAAGAAGCACTCCAAGTCCATTGTATTAAAAATGTGTGGCCTGAATCAGAGATATGCGAAGGAGCAATGGTCTGTTGACTTGTAAGCTCTTTCCCTGTATCAGGCAAAAATGTCACAAGAAATGCTAACCTCATCTGATTGACATCATGAAATTGGGAAGTTCCTGTGACTTTGGAGCCCAATCAATAAGATTTTGGCAATGTGGTATCACAGTATGTCAGGGGTTGGAAGGTTCCTAGAAAGATCATCTAGTCCAACACCCCTGCCAGAGTAGGATCATCTAGATGAGGTCACACAGGAATGCGTCCAGGCGGCTCTTGAATGTCTCCAGAGAAGGAGACTCCACAGCCCTCCTGGGCAGCCTGTTCCAGTGCTCCGTGTCATTCTCAGAAGTGTATTTAAGTTCAGGTTCAGCTTTGACCCTGAGTTCTCCTGAATTTTGATATAATTCCTAGCTAACATTTATTTTACATGTGTTTTACCTTGAACACAGCAACCTCTTTTTCATAAAGGTAGGAACAGAAATATATAACAGGGGAACTGAAACTTGTGTTTGTCCTGTTGGATCCAGGTAGTGTCCTTTCTGAACTGTGCTCCTATGGCTTCTGTTTGTGGAATATCTTTGCATCACTGACAAGAACAGAAGAAGCTTCATAGCACCCCTGTGAGAGGACTCAGTAATGTTAAGGGTCATTATATATGACAATACATTTTCTAAAGCTCCATCTATGTTACAAGTATTCCCCAGTTCCAATCCAGTATTTGGCCTTCCAAGGTACACATTTACTTTCCATCTCATGTAGTAATGATTTTCCATCCCTGGACCTGACTTTCCATTGGTGTAAATCTATACAGAGCCTTCTCCAGCTCATTTTGCACCAGCCTATCATCTTAGACTCCGTGATATTTGTTGTCTGGTGGTGTTGCAGGTCATTGTGATAGATGCTTGTGGCTATCTCGGGGTGGGCGGATGTCAGTCCTTATATATGGTTTGCTGCACTCAGTGGGATCTTTCAAGGTGGGAAAGACTATTTGAATGCAAAGAGGAACTGAGTGCACAGACTGTTACAACTGTTGAGCTAGAAGGCACCTAGAAAGACCTCATTTTTCTTGTGAGAAGGCAGGATCAGCTGTATCTATGTTGTTCCAGACAAACGTTTGTCTATCCTGCTCTTGCAGGGCTGGTAGTCCTGAAGAGATTTCACCTTGTTCAAACAAAGGATTTCAGCTTTTCATTGACTTTGCCTTTGTACAGCGTGTCATTTCTGGTAATAAATTTTTCCTTGTCATAAATTTTATCACTTCTAGTGATTTTTATAAAATTAGCACCTGCAATGCTGGAATGAAGTGAGTGTTATAAGCTTATTTTTATGGTAAGTTGCAAAGTGTCGTAATCACTGGACCTCCCTTTCTCTCCATTCCCCAGCTTTTGGAATTAAAAAAATTGAACAGATAAGCCAAACCATGATGCAAACTTAAAGAATGCCATATGTATCTATTATGGAACACGTCAAGATTTTAAGCAGCTTTTGTGCTTCTATGAAGCTTGATTCTTGATTTTAAACATGTGGGATTGGGGATACTACAGTGGGAACTAGCAACGAAAAACATAGACCAAGTGGTCTGCTTGATGTTCAAAATAACTGAGCATTATTTTGCCCATACTGAAAGCTGACAAGCTGCACAAAACATCAGATGACAAGAGAGGAATGCAGCTGTCACTTGGCTAACTGGGCACCGACTGAGCAGATGACAGAAGTACTCACCTCCAGATTTTGCCTGAGTCTGTGATTCACCCATCTAGGGTCACATCTTCACTCTATGGAAGATCATCCGTAGATCATATTGAGATGCTGGGGAGCCCTTCACCAGTATCTCAGAGGAAAACTGGGCATTTAATTGCCTAGCATGGCTGCATGAGAGAGGTGGATAGTAATAACAATGCAGTAAATGAGAATACTGGTTATTTGTTAGCCTTATTTCAGTTAATAATGTGACTTGGCTTGGGGAAGGGAAAAATTATTAATCTTGCCATTTTTAAGACTGATTTGCTGAGTTTTTCTGCTGAAATTCACGTCATTAACTTTCTTTGATATTTAACAAATTCCCAATTTCATATCCCTGAAAGCCTGTTTCAAGAGGCATAATAGCTAAGTGTAGGGGGTAGGAGGGATGAGAGCATAGAGCAAGCCACCATTTGGGAATTGGGTGTAAAGCAGCCTGGCACTGATTAATGTTGTTAGAAGAAAGTGGGAGGGGAAGTGTACTGAAAATAAGTGAAATAACAGTATTGTAATCTGCTTTATTGCATTCCCGAGATGCTTGACTTAGCCTCATTGTCATAGCAAGATGATGTGTACCCTATGAGTGTATAAAAATATATGAACTCCTGGGACAATATAGTTCAATCTGCTCTGCTATTACCCATCATGCTCATCTAAGCACACTACAGCTATTAGATCTGTTTGTGAAACAGCTGAGCCCATGGATGCATCTCCTGCAAATGAAGCCTGAATGTACAGTGGAGACAGGATTTGAATGTGCAATACATGGAAGGAGAAACAATGGAAATGAAAGTACAATGGGGATGACTGCACAATGGGAGGTTCAAAAGGAATGAGTTTGCTCCAACTGTGGATATGTAACAGTAAAACAGATAGATTGCCATCTATAATTCATGGTGTTTGCTTCCCCCCTTCCTCTTGTCAGATAGCCCTCAATCATTTTGACTTGCATAAGATATCATTCACTACTGAAAGTTGTAAAATGCTGTTGTGTTTAACCCCAGAGGTAGCTGCATTTAAAACACAGGAATTATGTATGTACAGAAAACGATGCATAAAAAAGATGTGGACCTATTGGAACAGGGNGTCCCATGATGTCTCCTTTTTCAGAAGGGCCAAAGTAGGGCTGCCTCCAGACAATGAACAGCAACAACAAAGCAGCTCACTGCAACATGTGTACAAAGGCAAAAGAGAACATCCAAGAAACCAGTCTCACTATTAAAATGATGTGAAAAGGTAAGAATATATACCAGAAACTTAATGTTAGTGTTCTTAAAGGGGTTCCATCATAATCCTAATAATAATTCATTTTTTAAGGCACCTAGAGACAACTATTGTGCTATACCCACTACTAACACCACTAACATTGATGGTTGGTTATCAGCGACACCACAAAGTAATTGAGTCATGGTTTTCTAATCCCATAATATGACAGTTTTTAGAGATTTTTTTTTTGTGTGTCTAATGATGGTGTAGCTCAGCAGACTGAAAAATACTCTGTCACTCACCTGCATCTTTGTAATTTCTGTTGGTAAGGAAATTTCCTGCATTCTTACTTCTTCAGTTTGGAAAACTTATAAAATGCTCCGAATAGTTTTTCTTTTCTATTCCTGGGATACTATGCTCCACCAGGGAAGGAAGAAAAAGGGGGAGTGGGGGAAGGAGTTGGGAGGAGAGAACAGATTAAAAAAGCTTGTCTTATTATTTCCTTCTCTGGGTAATTGCATTTTCTGTACCTCCCCCTTCAGAGGCATTTACAGTGAGTTCTTCCTTCCAATGCTCCTATTGATTTGTAGCTCTGCAGGGTGAAAGCCAGACCCTGGCAAAGCCAAAGGGAGTTTTAACTTCATTCTTTAAGAACAGATCCACTGGTGTGCTCAATCAATGCGAAGAGTTAGAGTGCTGGCCTGTTAAGCTAGATTTGTAACTGCTGCACACAGTTACAGCCATGTGAGCAGCCAAACTGTACCACTGAATTTAGCCTTTCTTTTTTTACTACCTTTTTACTGTCTGGGTAATGTGAGTTAGTGGTGGGTGAAGCTCTGGGACATCACTTTCCACTTAAAAAGTTAGTTTATACATTGAGAATTCCCCACTTAGTTTAGCCCTACAAGAAAACCAGCTTTAAAGCCACCCAAAGGGGTTGTAGGGTGTCCTGCTGTGATTAGGGTTTAGAAACAACTGCAGTGCTGCCTAGTGGTGTGAGATGCAAGGCCATACAAAGTCTCCCAAGAACAGATGTCCAGGCTGGCATGCAGTGATGGACTTTCTGTGGTAGAAGGTAGATTTGGCCTGAAGAAAGTGGCATAACTCCCAGTACAACTAGCAGAACCCTAGTAAGAGGATTCACGACAGAGGAGGGGAAAAAGCCTGTTGCATTATCTGTGAGATCATATCAAGTTTTAAAGCTGAACAAGTTGTTGACTTTGATCAGTTTATTGGTCATATCATCAGATCAATTAGATGCAACTATTAATAGCCTAATTACTTCCTAATTTCTTCAAGAATATAAGAATTCAATTAACTGTAACGAAACTGGAAGTTTCAAGTCTGAGCTATTCTCTTATTGGCATCATTTGAATGGAGATAATGTGAGCACGGATATTACATTTCTTAAAGAATTCAATTTTTAATTTATTTTAACTTATAAGCTAATGAACAGGTTTCTCTTGTAAAGTCTCTGAAAATTACTTCTGTCCTCCAAAAGTAAGAATAGTAATTTTGAGAAGTATAAGCTGCTGTTTACTTGCAAAACAATAAGACAGAACCTTAGCCTTCACTGCAAAGCAGAAAATTTTAAATTACCAAATCAAGACTGTACTCCTGCTTTTATCAAATTCCTTATGTTAATATGCCCTCAACCTAAAGGAAAAATATAAGACTGTCAGCAGCTTCTAGGTAATATATGGAATTGTGATATTAGGTAATGCTTTGCCAGATTTTCCTTCTTTTTCTCTTAGTCTTGCTGTGCTTCCTAATGGCTTGTTAGTGCCGTTCAGTGCGTAGGATCTCTAAGCCACTTCAAGGACTGCTGAAATGCATTGCACTATCTTAAGATGCCAGGGAAGGAATCTCACCAAATATATGCAGTGGAGATTACTTCTAACAATGAAGCCCTAGCACAGATAAGCCCCTGGTATCGGTGCATGGGGAACCTGCTCACTGAAGGTGCCAACAAGCAAATAGGAAAACCGGCAACCCTGCTCACTGAAGGTCCCAACAAGCAAACAGGAAAACCGACAACCCTCTTCTTATGTGATCACTTGGATGAAAAACCCACTGAACTCCAGCTGTCCTGGACAGTGCATTGGTTTACATACATACACAGATATACACAGAGAAGGTAGGTTATAAACAGTGGTTACTTTAGTTAATTATAAGTTAGAGTTGTTACTTACCTCCCAGTCCAGACAAATGGGCCAACATATAGAGGTTGTACAACCTGCAGTTACAGCTGCAACGGGGATCAAAGCTATATAATTAGCTTCCTTTAAACTTTCTGATGCTAAGAAACAGCTATATTCTCCCCTTTTACAGTTTCGTACTTAGGCAGCTATTTGGGGAGGATTATGATTTTACTGTCACTGTAGTAATAATAGTGTAACACAGACGCACTGGTTTAAAATTATTTCATGCTCTTGCCCAAGCAGGATGTAGCATTATTTGAACATGCTGAAAAGTGAAGCCAAAACAGTTCAATAAGAAGATTCTGGGATCATAGGGCACTCTACCATAGATCAGAAATAAAAATTAAATTCCAGAAGGTGAGTCTACACAGCAGAGCTCC
Source organism: Bucco capensis (assembly GCA_013396975.1). NCBI lineage: Eukaryota > Metazoa > Chordata > Aves > Piciformes > Bucconidae > Bucco > Bucco capensis. Next base: position 7,308 of record VWZO01014072.1, read on the forward strand.
CCAGGCTGGGTGTTAGCTGTGCAATTGCAGAAGCACAGATATCACTGGAGTCTCAAAAACCCCACTGAAATGCTGATGATGTCATCAGCAACTAGTCTGATGAGCTTAGTGTTTCTGCAGTGCTCACCTGCCAGTGACACCTGTGTGATGTGTTGCAACATCTGGGCCTGCTCAGTCTGGAAAAGAGGAGANGAGATGTATCCATACAGGCTGCACACCTATATTACAAGCAACAACTCAGCTTAAGTCTGACATGTGTGTTGCTTTAAGCATGGCTTCACTGCCTGACCTTACGACTCGAGAAACCCTGAGCCTTGCAAACAGATATACTCTCCATCTCGAGATTGCCAAGGAATGCAAGAGGAAGAGGTCTTGAGTACCTGACCTTACAGAATTTCCATAAGACGTGTGTGAACTCTGTAAATCCCATCTGTATACTCCTGAGTCACAGCTAGACCAAACCACTATTAACCAGACTGCATGTGAGTGACAGCTCTGCTTTGAAGGAGAGGCTGGACCACAGCCTTTTGGAAATCCCTTCTTACTAACACTCCAATAATTTCCCTATAATATTTTAGCTGATATGTCCTTGTCCTGCAAAGTGGTTGTCAGATCAGCTCTGGTTTGTCTCCACGAGCTGGCCATTCACCATGGTACACTGACATTCTCCAGAGAGGAACTCGGTCCTGCATCGAGGATTGTGCTGCCATACCAAAGCACCTCTCAGCTTCTCAGCAGTGTTCAGTATTTCATGCAACCGAGTTTAATACCCAAAAGTTAACATCCATATTTACCTATTTTCTCCTGTTTTGCTACATTTTGAGCCTAATCTCTTCAGCCATTTTCCACTCTAGAAAGGAGTGGGAAAATGGCAATTTTCCTTTTTGGAAAACTGTGAATTATGTTTGGTTTTAAGCTTTACTGCAGAAAAAGAAAGCCAGCTGGCCCTTGAACCCTGACATAGAAGCAATTCTCACTGAAGATGGGTTGGTATCTTCACTAGATTGCAGAAGAAGGAGGAGGGAGTGCAGAGACAGGCATTTCAAAATGTGGTAATGAAAATGCTCACAGGAAATTTGTTAGATCCGTAAATACAGTCTTAATGGCATTTGCACTTACTTAACATCCCTTTTACATATTCAGTGTGGCTTAAGGGAGCCTTAATACAAATGTGAATTGAGGTCATACAGAGAGAAATAGATACAAGCAAATAGGCACATTGGCAGGATACATTTGTGTAACTCAGGAGGTATGTTAGGTAAAGATCTGGCCATTCAGTATGCTCTCACAGACAGATGCAGACACACAGATGCACATGCTTTTCCTTAAAAATAGTAAGCTTTCACTGGGCCCCATTTCCTATTAAAGAAGACTTACATCCTATGAAAATTCATAAACTCTGTAGGCGTTTCCACGGCGATTTGATGGAGTAATCTCCCGTCATGTCAGCTTCTTGGTGACAATGACAAGAGGAAGATGGATTTATCAAATACACAGTGACATGTTTATGACCCTGTTTTGCATAAGCAGGAACCTGAGCCAAAGGCTGTGCAGCTTGAGATAGCAAGAGGGTTTTTATAAATATTGTGACAAGCAGAAGTGATACTTGGAAGAACATGAAAAAAAAACTTTCCATTTTTTGAGGCAGACTGCATTGTGGTCGGGTGGGGAGAGAAAGCTTTTCTCCCCACTTCTCCATAGTTCAATTTCCCTAAGAGTATGAAGCCTTAGTCTCCCTCTCACCTTGAAAAGTTTCTTTGTTAACCCTTCTCTTCCCTCTGTGCAGAACACCCTTTTTATAAAGGTTGTTAGGAAGGGGAAAGAAGGGAATGCTCTAGGAAAAGCTATAGGAACACAGATTACACCAATAACTCCATTTATAACATCCATACAAACATGCCAGGCCCATCTCCATACTCAGTGCTGCTGTCACCAGCATGGATTTTAAATGGGGAGCATCACCAGAGGGCCCACACGCTGTTAGCAGTTTTATCCTATTCTTGCACACAAAATCTTATTGTTACGGTTCTTATCACAGATCCTCAACAGTGGTGTAGATAGCTTACAGGGTACTGCATAGGGGACCCTCTCAGGTTACTTAGGGCTGCAGAATGTTTTTGTCTTTCTGAGGCAGGGCCAGACCTAGAGTGGTATGAAAAGGCTTTAGTGTCCAGGTTAAGCAGTCTTGCAGAGATGCCAGGTACCAGGTCTAGACGTCCTTTCAGTGCCACAGCCTGGGCACTGAGAGACTCACATTGTCTCTCCTGCTCAAACTTAGGGGCAGATGAGCTGTTTTCCTGAATGTCCCCTTAGCAGCCTCTGCTTGCATGAGAAATAGAGCTGTCAAGAGATGGAAAGCCCAAGGTCCCTCCGCGAGAGGCCTTGGTGATGCTCAGGACTCTGGAGTCTGCAGTATGCTGAAGTTTGCACAGCCGTGCAATGCCTGAGAGAGGATGCGCAGCAAAGGCAGGAATCAGGGAGGGGGCATGAGCGATGTTGCAGAGCCTCATTATTTTACGTCCACAAGTCCCACAGCAGGGTGTATCCTAAACACTACCAGATACTCTTCTGGAGCTCGACAGAGAGATAATAAAATGTTTGCACTGTCTTTCAACTTCTCATAAGGAAGGCTGGTTAAAAATGCAGTAAATGAACCACAGAGAAGTAAAGAAGGAAAGCATGAGTGAGAACTGTCCTTGAATGTGTTTTCCCTGTCTGGATTTCATTGTTTTTATGATATTTTCTACACCAAAATGAAAGATGAAACTAAGAGAACAACTGTGTGGAAGAAAGGAGTGTGGGTACCCAGAGATCTCATGTGCTAGACGAACTCGACCAAGACCTGCAATGCTCAATGTGAAATACAATCTTTGTTTTGTTTTTCTCCCTCCTTGCTCTTTTTTTTTTTTTCCCTCCAGATAAATATATTAATTAAATGACCCTTCTTTAGAATTACACAGAAAAGAGAGTTCAGGAACCTTTATTGAACCGACCTGTAAAACTAGAGCAAAATCAGCTTCTCTGTTGTTCTCTCTAAATGATTTTTCCATTGCATTTCACATCTTATCAGGGACTTGTTTGGGCTTGGAGCTCTGAAGCTTTTTCTGTAGGTCAGTTCAATAAGGCACTCAAAGCTGCTTTTCTCTCCATTGATTAGGATGTTGGGTATGGTTTTGGTTTACTAGTTTTTTTGAAAGGAAAATAATGATTCATTTTTCTGTCTTATATTTCTTTCATCTTTAAAGGAAAACAGTCATATTCTCATTTGTGTTCCACCACAAAAAATTTTCCCTGTCTTACAATCAACTCATCCCATTTTGTCACTTGATATCCAGAAAGAACATTGCTTTTTCACTAGCACTGCAGTGTTATAAAATTTGGCTTATAGTTTTGGATTTAAACAGTTATTTCACTAGATGTGGGATAGGAATGAAACAGCAGGTTTACCAGCTGTTCCATCATCATCATCATCATGGCTAGGCTTCGCGAACGAAGATCCAGGGAGGGCTCCACCCACGCTCCTCATCAGCGCCTTTTACAAGCACGCTGATGACTGAAAAGGCCAATGCGGGACAGACAAGAGCGGTTGCAAAAGGCACAGCAGAAGGACTCCCCGGGAGGTACAGCCTGCAAGACACGGTTCTTTCTACGCTGTCTTTTCTCCTCAAGAGTCATCCTGCGTGCCCTTTCAAAAACATCCGCGGCATTAAAAATAGCGTGTCTCCAGACCTCCCGATTGGAGGCTAGAGTAGACCAGTTAAGGTGATCAATATGACCACTGGCTGTTCCAGTCTAGGGTAAATTGACCCTCTCTGTATCAATAATTAAGAGCCTGGTACACAAAATAGTTGATTTGCCATAACTTCTATTTTTGATGTCATCATGTCTAAGGAAGATATGGACTCATAGGATGAGATTGGATGGATGACACAGCATGTGAAAGTTTTTATGCAACCTGAATTAAATAATAGTCAAGGTAACAGAAGTGTATCAGACCCAACACTGGTAGACAAGGATGACTGCCCACATCTGCCTCATGGCCCATGAGTTCCTGGGATCTTCTCAGGTGCTAGCTGGTGGCACATGTTTAGGGACGTGTGGAGCAGCAAGTATAAAATGATGCTTCTTCTGTGCCTTTTCAGCCATATGACTTCATGAATAATAGCCCACAACACAAGGTCAGAGTTGGGCTCCAGAATCCAGTCTGCTCCTTGGTGCCATTTTCCTCTGACAGCACTTTGTAGTATCTGCTCCTAATTAGTCCTGTTCCCAAAGAAGAACATAGCATGCCATGCCTTCAGACAACCCCTAGCATAGCCTCGAACAGCACCCTGGTCTACAACAATAAGAAGCCTACCTGACAACCCTGAGAAACCTCTGTGACTCGCACAAGGACTTCTCTGGGAGGATAGAATCTAAAAGACCCTCAAATAACAACACTACATGCAGACAACACAACTCTTCCCCACAATCCCTGTTCCAGCTTCAGGGAGCATTACAATACCCCAGGTAGACAAATCTGGAATTTCTATAGCTCCATACAAAAGTCATCTTTCCTTTTAGGCATTAGTAAAAATTTCCTATCTCCAGTTGACTGATTATACATTTTATCTGTTATGTTTCTCCTTCCTCACCCCTCCAGGCTCTCTCCTCACAGCAAACAGTTTCATGCAAGCCATCTAAGATTTCTGTGGGGAGCAGTAGGCAATAGAACTTTGATGTCTAATGGGACTTCCACCAGCATTTGACATCCTTTCTGGCATTTCACCCTTCATATTATAATTTATAGTGTAATGTAATTTTTTTCATATCTTGCTGTAACATAAATTATTGTCAGTTTGTCCTTAACACTCAAGAAGACAGTCTAGGGCTTTTTGAAGCAGGAAAAAGAAAGAAAGGGAAGGGAAGGTGTGGGAAGGGAAGGTGTGGGAAGGTGTGGGAAGGTGCGGNGAAGCGATACCCAAAAATCAAACCAGATTTCTAAGGACAAGCTTACTAATTAAAATAAAATAAAAATGAAATAAAATGCTCTGCTTCAGCCTAGGATATATCAATAAGTCATCAGTGGATCAGGCAGAAGAGAGTCTGAGGGAAAGACCATCATTCTGGAAAAGTAATATATATTTTAATGTTTCATTATCATTCTCCCTAGTATGTCCCTTAAATTATAAAAAGTGAAAGACATTTTAATATCACTTGGAGGATGTTTGTTCATTTTTGGTATCTCATTTAGCCTGGAGAATAACATTATAGAAGACAGTTTTACTGTCTATTTACTTTATTACTGTATGTTATTTCTATTATGGTTGCAGTTAGAA
>VWZO01014077.1:0-11557 GCA_013396975.1 Bucco capensis
ATGGGAAGCTGTTCTTTGGGCATGAACACAGCTCCAGAAGGAAGGTGGAGGCTATAGTGGCCCTGAGCTGTTCCCCAGCCCTTGCCCAGATACTCACGGGAGACACTGAAGCCAAAGATGTTCTCGTAATCTTTGAGCAGCTTCTTTAACAAAGTGCTCTTCCCTGCACCCGAGGGGCCACTCAGAACCACTGGTCTGGGTCCCTGCATGGCTGGAGAAACAGGAAAAGACAGAGCTGCTTAGAAACACCCATGAAAGAACACAGCTATGAATTCCTAGGGGTGCTCAGCAGCTATCCTTCAGCCACAGAAACAGTTCTTCAGGTACTTCTGAACTGCTGAGAAATTAGCAGCCTAGAGCTGAGAGGAAGTACCTGAGAGGACAGGAAATCCTAGGCACATGCTAACAGCTGTTAAATTAGCAAACTGGCTGCAGGCAGCAGGAGCTGCAACCTCTGTAGCTCTGCAGAAGATCTGAGCTGGGAGCTCTGAGGAGTCAGATAGTGTTTTGGAAAGCAGACAGCAGAGAGCACCAGCAAGGCAGCAGGACCTTACCTGGGGAGCAAACACCTCAGACAAATGAAGGACATGGACCACTGCAGTGTGAACATTCCTTCTCAAGGGACTGAGGCTCAACTCCTAGGACATAACCCAAAGGAGGAGGAAACTGAGCTCCAGCTGCCATTCAGCTGGGAGAATTCAAGTCAGCTTTGTTCTCTGTCACCAGGGTTGGGACCCAAATCCTAGAGGAAAGTTTCTCTACGCAGAGGAAAATGCTGTCTGTGCCTGGTGCCATCTGGAAACATCAAGGGACACCTCCCCACACTGGGCAATGCCACCTTAACACTGGGCCTTACTGACAGAGGGAGAGTCACAGCCACTTCCCTCACATGGGGAGAGGGTTTGCAGGAGATGCTGGCAAGAAAAAGGAGCAGAAAGCAGCCAGTGTTACATGCACACAGCTCCAAGTGAGGGGTGGGACATCCAGGAGGTCACCAAACCTCTTGTGCTGTCTGTTTACATCCTAGCAAGTACAAACCACAAGCCTATGATGGACAGTGCAATGTTTCCTGCCAGTCCTGGCATAAAGATCCACGTGCAAAGCCTTTCCCATAAGCACACAATACACTGAAGCCTAGACCCAGAAGCCCAATGTGTCATAGAATCATAGAATCATAGAATGGCCAGGTTGGAAGGGACCTCAAAGATCATCTAGTTCCAACCCCCCCGCCACAAGCAGGGATGCCAAAACACTAGACCATGTTGCCCAGTGCCACATCCAGCCTGGCCTTGAACACTGCCAGGGATGGGGCAGCCACAACCTTTCTGGGCAACCTGTTCCAGTGCTTAATCACTCTCCTGGTAAAGAACCACCTCCCAATCTCCAGTCTAAACCTCCCCTCCTTCAACTTAAAACCATTCCCCCTGGTCCTATCACACTCTGATCTCCTAAAGATTCTCTGTCCCTCTGTCCTATAATCTCCCTTTAGGTACTGAAAGACTGCTATCAGATCCCCTCGAAGCCTTCTCTTCTCTAGGCTGAACAACCCCAACTCNTGTGTCCTCCACCACTAAACCCCAGGGCTCTCAGCCTTTCCTCCTGCCAGAGATGCTCCAGTGCCCTCAGCATCTTCTGGGAGCACTAACTCCAGCTCAGAGTGTCTCATGGCAAGAGAGACTGGCAGAAAGGCAGCCTGGGGCCACACAGACTCATGCCTGCCTCCCTGGGGAGGAAGAAAGGTTAATTATCCTGTGTGATAGTGCAGGGGGTACCCTCACCCATCAATTCAGCAGCTTCTAAAGCAGAGGTGATGAGGACAAATCAAACAAGTCTAATTCTACTTTGTGCAAGCAGCAAAGCTCCTGGACATGTATTTTGTTAACCTCATTGACTGTGTGTGACCTCAGGAGCAATCTTCCAACAGACAGTATAATGCCTTTCCATTTGAAATCAGATCATAGCAATGTCACCCTGACCTTACAAAGCACTTTTTAAACAGCCTTAAGCCAAATGCCATCTCTTATAAAACCAGTGGTGGCTGGTGCACAGGCTAATCTAGCCAAGCTGCCTCCCTGACCCCAGCCTGGGCGAGCTGGAGAACTCCTTAGCCCTAAATCCCTCCTGCACAGCTCTGTGGTCATGCAGACACTTCTCAAGCAACACTGCAGCTAAAGATCTACAGCAGTTTTCTCTCCATTCATTCCCTGAGGATGCTTTGTACTTGTCTGAGCAGAGTTCATCCCAGCTTGTACCAAAGGACAAGGTATTAACATACAAAGCTCAAGTAGATGCCAGCAGCAGCTAATGTGGATGGAAAAACAGAACCCCAGAGACCCACCAGGCTCAGCCATTTGGGGTTGGCTGGTCAGCCTGGAGAAGACAAGGCTCCAGAGAGACCTTCTTCCAGCCTTCCAGTACTTAAAGGGCCTAGAAGAAAGAGGGGGACAATCTCTTTAGCAGCACCTGTTGTGACAGGACCAGGAGGATGGTTTGAAACTAAAAGAGGAGATTGAGACTAGAGAGAAGGAAGACCATTATCTGACAACTGCTTGGGAAACACTCCAGACGAGTTAGAGGATGTTGTGGTGTTATTGGGTCATAGGCTGGACTTGATGATCCTGGGGGTCTTTTCTGGCCTTGGTGATTCTGTGATTCTGTGTGAGCTACACAAAGGTTAGCACTCTCAGTCATCACTGCAACATCTGCTCCTGAATGATGCTCACATGCCTCAGCCACCACCAAAAACCTCCACACGTGACATCTGGATGTCAACATGGACTCTGTCACTATCATGACTTCCTCTCCACCATGTGCTAACAAGAACTCTGGACACACAAGTCCTGATCCCAGCCAGGACACTCACATCCCAGCCAGAGGGAATAGAGCTCTCCTCTCCCCCCCCTCAAAACTTCCTCTGCCCTTTAGTACACAACAATAGGAATAGGGGAATTGAAAGCTGCCCAAATCCCTTCTAATCACTTCATTCAACCCCAAACTGGGAAGGGTTAAGAGGAATGGGCAAAGCAGCATGCTGCAAAGCATCCTTACCTTCTGCTTTCACTCCCTTTCAGCCAAGGTACAAAGCCCAGCTCCTCACTACCTGGACAGGCTCCCAGTGAGTGAGCTGGCACAGAGCTGAGCAATTAGTGAGCTGCCTAAAGCCTTAATTACTGAGCTGCAATTTAAAGATGGCCAATGAAAACCACTCCCTGGCTTTTAATCTCCTCTCCTGGCTCCCCCTCCACTCCTTGCTCTCCTGGCTGGGAAAGCTGGAGTCAAACACCACTGCTGGGAGCTTGAGCAAAGAGCAAGACTGGCCCTGTATCTGCATAGAACCTCAGGGATCACACAAAGGCACATGGGGAAGAGCCGCTAGCTGCTATCAGAGCAAACTGTGGCACCTCCTGGGCAAGACCACAAGCTCTTGCAGGTTGGAAAGGGCCTCTGGAGGTCTCCAGCCCACCCTCTTCCTCAAATGTAGCATGTCTTTAGCTGGTCAATAAGTGCTAGGCACAGTCTGAAAATCCCTTGTGGTCTCCCGTGGCCCCTGGTGCCATAACTGTGCCCACAGCAGAGGGAGCATTAAACTCATTGCCCACGGGAAAGTGTGGGGAGTGATACCCATGTTCCTAGAATCCTTGGATGGGTAGGATGAGCTCATTAGCCTTCTGGCAGTCATCCTAGGAGAAGGACAACTCTGATTCCAAACCCGGGCAGATGGAGCTCGTTTAGCCCTGGAAGGCCTTCCAGCTAATAAAACCTATGTCTTAAGGACTTTGCTCCCAGCATCCAAGCTTGCTAGGCCCTGGCAGATGAACCTTAGGACTAAAGGGTGGGTCCAGCTCTGCACATGCTGTGTCTCACCTAAAAAAAAAATCCCTAGTGCAGGCTCGAGGGTGCTATCTGCTATCCTCTTTTTATCAGCGCTTGGAAAAGGCGCTGAGGACGAGCGTGGATGGAGCCCTCCCTGGAGCTTCGTTCGCCAAGCCTAGCCATACATACATACAATAAGTGCCCACAGGCATCAAGAATGGATGGGCTTTTGGATGACTCCAGCGCGCATCGGGCATAAAACCCAGGCTGCGAAGCTCCAGTTCCACACCCAACTGTTGTGTGGTTGATGCAACAGCTCTAGGAAATCCTTCAGGCTTGGCTTTAGCCAGGATTTCACCACAGAATCACAGAATCATTTTGGTTGAAAGAGACCTCTAAAATCAACAAGTCCAACTGTTAACCAGCACTGCCAAGCCACCAGTAAAATATGTCCCACAGCACCACAGTTCCATGGCTTTTGCAACCCTCCAGGGATGGTGACTTCACCACTGCCCTGGGCAGCCTGGGACAAGGCTTGACAACCTTTCGGGGAAGAAATTGTTCCTCATGTCCAACCTGAACCTCATCTGGTGCAACCTGACGCCATTTCCTCTTGTCCTATCACTTGTTACTTGAGAGAAGAGACCAAACTCCACCTTGCTACAACCTCCTCTCAGGGAGTTGTAGAGAGAGCTAAGGTCTCCCCTGAGCCTCTTCTTCTCCAGGCTAACCAACCCCAGTGCCCTTAGCTGCTCCTCACTGTGCTCTAGACCCTTCCTCACCTTCCTTGCCCTTCTCTGGACACACTCCAGCACCTCAATGTCCTTCTCGGAGAGAGGAGCCCAAAACTGACCCCAGGATCTGAGGTGTGGCCTCCCCAGTGCTGAGTTCAAGGGGATGATCCCTGCCCTACTCCTGCTGGCCACACTACTGGTGATACAAGCCTTCTTCAGACAATGCTCCTCTCCTTTTGGACTGAAGTCTGCAGGGCTGTTGCCTCCAGCCTCTTGTTCTCCTCAGGTGAACAATTACGCTACTAACCAAGGAGGCAGCAGGGCAATTCCCTCTATTGCCCATGCAAATCTGAACCCAAACCTCCAAACAGCTTGTCCCAGCACCTCCATGGTAGAACCCAACAGGGTCTGTGCCACCCTGGTGCTGGTGGTGCTTTTCTGCCTGAAAGAACACTAGTCAGGCATCAGGGGAAGACTGAGATGCTCTCCTTTAGTCTCCTTTATTTCCCCAAGAATACTCAGAACTGAAGTGATAAAAGACACAAGAGTTGCAGTTGTAGGTCTCACTTTAGGAAATGAACTAAAAATAAACCAAGAGGCTTCCAGGTGCTTCCTCTCCAATTATATCTCTTCTCTTTTGCTGGAGATCTGAAGAGACATAATTTAGAGGGGGGGAAAAAAGCCATTTCCACTGGCAGATGAAAGGATGGCAAACACCCACCTGGCAAACTGGGCATCTGTGCTAGCATAGAGCAAAGCCAGCTGCCAGGGAGCATTTCTGGAAGGCACCTTCACCCTGGCACAGTGCACACTGCTGGGGCAGCTGCTTGGGGCCAGAGGGGTGAAGGATGAAGGTGGAATGGGAGGGTGACCAGAGGAGATGAGCTCTGCCTGCAGACACAGGAGCCCTCACCTCCACTGGTTAAACCCATGCCCTGACCCTGAGGAATCACTCCCAATGACAAGCCAGTCTGCATAACAACATCACTGCCCTCACCAGGCTTCTCTGCCCACCCCCCTCTCCCTCTGGCAACCTGAAGCCCTCAAAAACCACAAGTAAAACACCAAAGAAAAGCCTAAGAAACCAGATCTGGTGGATATGGGGCCTTGAAAATGTCCTGTTTGTTCCCAAGCCCAGCAAAGCATCTGTACCTCCCATTTTCAAACTGTTTCCAGCAGTAATGGATTTACTTTGAGCAGAAGCTGTTGGTTTTTTATCCCCTTTGCTCAGATTTTGGCATTTTCAGAGCAGCCAATGTGCAAACATCTAGCACAGAGGATCTCCTGCCTACACCAGGTTACCCCTAAGGTGGTTTTGGATCCAGCCCAACCACCACATATCACCAAAACCACAGCAAGCTAGAGTTGAACAAGACAAGAGCATTGCTAATTAAAAATATCCTTGCATTTAGGGAGCTGTCACACCTGAGGCTGAAGACCAATGGCCATACACACCTTGCTGGGCTACAAAAAAAGAAGGTAGTCACCAGAGAAGGACACAGGAGCTTGTCTCTAGGCTGAGGAACATTTAGCAGACCAAGAAACTCACCCTGGATTGGAACTGGGAGGCAGCAACACAAGCAGCAAAGCAAAGGACAGACATCACAAGAGTTAAACAAAATTAATGCTGATTAGCAGAGAGGCTTTACAGAGAAGGCAGAGCCCCTTGACAAAGTAGAAAAGAAGATTAAAGGACAGTTTCCCTGGAGCACCAAGAAAGGTCTCCTGGATTTAGCATTATAATCCCATTTCCTATTTTTAGCAGGTTGGCTATAAAGCTCCACTCCCACTTTCCCAAGTTTTGCAATGCTTTCTGCAAACTCAGCCCAGCTACCGCAACACAAGGAAGCTTAACACCATCTGAGAGCAGGCAAACACTTGGCATCTCAACATCTGTGAGGAGCTCTTGGCTGCTGAGATGGCACCAGCTGCTCCACAGACCTAGATCCACACTCAATTCAGTTGGGGAAGGGGTGGCTGGAAGCTCCAGGGCTTCACTTGCAGCTTTGCAACATGCAGGGACTGGGCGAGGCTCAGATGTCTTGCTCCAATGGCCAGCAGGTTGCTGAAATAAAGGGAATTCTTTGCAGCGCTGTATCACGAGCAGAGCATCCTCACCATTGTACCCAGAGCCAATGGGAACAACACTCAGCCACCTAATTACTCTCTTCACTGGCTGGACTGATTAGCACTCCCGCAGAGAGCAATGATGCTGCAAGAGGAGCAAGAACCACTTGTTCAAGGTCACTGCAGAAATCAGGCAGGTCCAGGCCACAGATGAGGTCAGAAATCACTCCAAGACCATGTGCTACTGCAAAACTGGACCAGTTTAACCAACCAGCTCATTTGAACCAGTTCATGCACCTGGGTAAATGCCTACAGAGATGAAGCTCAGATAGGGCTGGTTTCACCATCCACTTCCCCTCACACTGTGTTTCACCACACAGAGCTTCATTTCTGGATACCTGGAGGGTGCTTACCCCAACACCCCTATCTCATCTCACCTCACCTCCTACAGTACCCACAAACCCCAACCAATTCAGCACGCAAATCCCTGCTGGGCTTATCTGACTGTTAAAACAGGAACATCTCAGAGCCACCTCCAAACAGCACAGTGATGAGGACCTGCTGTGGCTGGAGGAATGGGGACAACAGCAGCCCAGTACAGAGTTCAAGCCTGTGCCCCCCGACCTGCACTGACAGCCATCCTGTGTGGACAGTACAGCCCCTCTGAGGGGTGATGGGGGAGCTCTGCCCCTGTGCTTGGATCAGCACCCCTGGGGCCACGTGGGCCCCCTCAGCCTGAACCCCTATGAGGGGACTCAGAGCCACCTGGGCCCCCTCAGCCCAGGATCCCTATGAAGGGTCTCGGAGCCACCTGGGCCCCCTCAGCCCAGGACCCCTATGAGGGTTCTCGGAGCCACCTGGGCCCTCTCAGCCTAGGATCCCTATGAAGAGTCTCGGAGCCACCTGGGCCCTCTCAGCCCAGGACCCCCTGTGAGGGGTCTCAGAGCCACCTGGGCCCCCTCAGCCTGAACCCCTATGAGCGGTCTCAGAGCCACCTAGGCCCCCTCAGCCCAGGATCCCTATGAAGGGTCTCGGAGCCATCTGGGCATCCTCAGCCCAGGACCCCCATGAGGAGCTGAGGTCGCCGGAGCACAGGTGGGCCTCACCCCCCTCCCTGCCCCGCCGCGCTCACCCGCCGCTCGGGCGATGGCACCGCGCAGCCTCCGCCAGCTCATGGGGGGGCTCAGGGGAGAGGGAGGGAGGTGGGACCGCTCCCAGCAGCCCCCGCGCTCCCGCGGCTGGCGGCGCGCGCCCTGACGTCAGGCGGAAGGGGCGGAGCGTCGGCGGTGCGGTCACGTGAGCGGAGGGCTGTGGGATTGGGGCTATAGGGGTCTGGGGGCGACTGGGGCTCTGAGCCCTGATGGCAAGCTTGGTGAGGGTGGCGAGTTAGGGCTGGGCTGGGCCGGGCCGGGCTGGGCTGGGCCGAACCACAGCGCGGGGGATGGAGAGGGTGGCAGAGAGAGTCATCCTGGAATGAACCATTGTGGTGCTAGGGGGGATAGGCCAAACTATGATTGGGGTGGGGGGGAGGTTGATGGGAAGAGATATAACGGGAATGAACCATAATTGGCGTGGGAGGAGATATAATGAGGCTGAACAGTGATTGTAATTGGGGGAGCATAATGGTGCTGAGCCCTGCTTGGCTCGGGATAAGATATAATGGTGCTGAGCCATGCTTGGCTCGAGGGGTAAGGTATAATGGTGCTGAGCCATGCTTGGCTCGAGGGGGAAGGTATAATGGTGCTGAGCCATGCTTGGCTCGGGGGGGAAGGTATAATGGTGCTGAGCCATGCTTGGCTCGAAGGGTAAGGTATAATGGTGCTGAGCCATGCTTGGCTCGAGGGGTAAGGTATAATGGTGCTGAGCCATGCTTGGGTGGGGAGGGAGTTAAGATACAATGGTGCTAAGCCATGATTGAGGCAGGGGGAAGACATAATGGTGCTGAGCCATGATCTGGGTGGGGAGCTATGGTGGGGCTGGTATATGGAGTGAGGACCTAGGTGGCTACACTGTGATGAGGATATGGGGCTGTCACCTTACAGCCACCCCAGGAGACGTTCTTGTCCCCAGAGGTGTCCCCAGGAGGCTACCTTATCATCTTTGGAGGACCTAATGGAGGCTCTGGCCTCACTTGCCTGGACTAAGATGGCAGCTGCGAGCCAGACACTGAGGTGAGTGTGGTGGTGGTGGTAATCCTTTGGGAGAGAGACTGAGTCCTTTATGAGGTGATGGAGGTTCATCTCCTCCACCACAATGACTCCTCACCCCCTTGACTGACTGTTCCCCTTTGCCTCCCAGCAGCGCCCTGCGCCTCAGCACCATTCCCAGGCTGCTGCTGCCTCCGCCGCTCACCACCTCCATCCGCCACAACTCCAATCGCGCCTCCATCTCCCACCTTCACAGGCAGCTCTATGGCCGCCTCTACCCTGTCCTCCTGGTGGGCATTGACGGCTCCACCACCCGCCTGCGCTACAAGGAGCCCAAGAAGATCCTCATGGTAAGGTGGGAGCACTGGGGGAGGAGAAGGGAAGGTGAGAAGCCTATGCCTGATGCCATGTCCCCTTAGCTGCCCCTGGACAGCAGCACGCTGAGCGAGGCTGAGCGCAGGGCCCGGCTGCGCAGGCACTTCCCCAGCAAGCCCAAGGCTGAGGTGGAGGAGACCTTCGAGACCATCGACCTGGGCACCTACCAGCGCTTCTGGAAGAAGAGAAGATAGGGAAGAAAGTGTGAAATTAAAGCAGGGAAACCAGTCATAGTGGTGCAGTTCTCTGTCCTATTGTGATTAGGGTGGCACCAGAAATTCCCCCTCCATGCCCTCCTCACCACCTCGGTGAGCATGGTGGTAGCACCTCTGTGTATGTCCCCCAGCAACTCCATCCCTGGTCTGGGGGTACCACCTACCTTCCACACAGTACACACCCCCATGTAACTCGGTGCAGTGGTGCCATCTGCCCTGCCACACCATACATACTCCTTACCCCACCCGTGCACACACCCACACACCCCAACCCCCCCACATTGTGTGGTGTGGTGGTATCGCCCGTCCCCAAGCGCCCCACCCTCCATAACACCCACCCCACCCCCCCGCCCAATGCGGTGGTACCTCCTGTCCCCGCACATCCCCTATACAGAATCATTAAGGTCGGAAAAGACCTCTAAGATCATCAAGTCCCACCATACCAATCACTATATATATATATATATATATACACATATACATACAAGTCCAACCATACCTATCTATATACATATATATATACATACACATACATACTGGCACTCCCCCGCGCCCCTCTCACCTCCCGCACATCCCCTATTCGTGGGGTGGTATAACTCACCCCGCACAACTCTCCTATCCCCCCTCCCATCTCTCGATGCGTGGTGTGTCCCATCCCGTACACACTGCACACCCATCCTTCGGTGCGGTGGTACCGTCCGCCTCGCACTCCCCTCCTATTTCTCCCCCGTAGCTCGGTGCGGTGGTACTGTCCGGGGCGGGGCGGCAAGAGCGTGAGCACGGGCCCCGCGGAACGGCGGGAGAGGTGCGTGAGGGAAGGGAGGGGAGAGCTGGGGGTTAGAGGGCTGGTGTCGTGGTGTCCTGGTGTCCTGTGGTTTGCAGGCGCTTAGTCCTTACCCTCTGAGTGTGCAGTGACCCGGGGACCCCTGCCCCGGGCCTTGCAGTGATACCAGCCCCTGAGCCTGCGGGGACCCCTCTTTGGGCCGGTAAACCTCCCACCCCCCCACCCCGGACTATGCAGCCTATCTTCCTCTTGTAGCTGTGCGATCACACCCCCCGCTGCCCCCANCTTGCAACCCCCTCCCCAGCCTTGCAAACCCCTCCCCAGCCTTTGCACCTCCTCAAACCTTGCACCACCACCCTCCTCCGGGTTGTGTACCACCACCTTACACCTTCCAGGCTCTGCAACCCCCCTAGGGCTTTGCTTCCCCCACCCATTCCAAGGGGTACCCCATTTGCTTCCCCTCCCCACCTCCAGGAGAACCCTTCCTCCCCTCCCTGCCAGGGTTGCATGGAGGAGCTGTGGGAGTGGGACACACATACAAAGCCAGGGCCGATGCCTTCTCTGCAGGTCACCAACCCCTTCCCTGTGACACCCCTGTGGGATCTAGCACCATGTTTGGCTCATCCCGAGGGGGGGTCCGGGGTGGCCAGGACCAGTTCAGCTGGGAGGATGTCAAGACAGACAAACAGCGTGAAAACTACCTGGGTAAGGGCTGTACCTTGACCAAAATCCTCCCATGTCCCCATCCTACTTGTCCCCTGAGCATGATTTTGGGGTTCAAATGGAGGTTTTGAGGTGTGAGGACATTCCGGGGGATCTTGCTCCCCACAGGGAACTCCCTGATGGCACCAGTGGGCCGGTGGCAGAAGGGGAAGGACCTGACCTGGTATGCCAAGGGCAAGAAGGACATGACCACCCCGATGTCCCGCGAGGAGGAGCTGGCTGCTGTCCGCCTGGCTGAGCAGGAGGCCATGATGGCAGCCCTGTGAGTCTCCAGCACCCCACCCCAAAAACCAGGGAGTGCAAAGCATTGCCTTCCACCCATCACCCAGTTTTCACAGAATCCCAGTATGGAGGAGGTTGGAAGGAACCTCTGGGGATCATCCAGTCCAACCTCCCTGCTCTAGCAGGCTCACCCACAGCAGCTTGCCCACCATCACCTCCAGGTGCCTTTGGAATCTCTCCACACAAGGAGACTCCACAAGCTCTCTGGGCAGCCTGGGCCAGGGCTCTGCACCCTCACACCAAACAGATTTCCCCTTCTGCTCAGATGGAACCTGCTGGCTTCGAGTGTGTGCCCATTGCCCCTTGGCCTGGCCCTGGGCACCACTGAGCAGAGTGTGGCCCCAGCCTCTTGCCCCCTGCACCCTTCAGTTCTTGCTCAGCATGGAGCAGCTCCCCTCTGGCTCTGCTCTGCTCCAG
>VWZO01014077.1:11615-38251 GCA_013396975.1 Bucco capensis
TCCTCCCAAATATGCTCCAGTGCCCTCAGCATCTTCCTAGCCTCTGCTGGACTCTCTCCAGTTGTTCCTTGTCTCTCTTCAACTGGGGAGCTCAGAACTGGACCAGGTGCTCCAGCTGTGACCTCACTAGAACAGAGTAGAGGGGAGGAGAACCTCCCTCAACCTGCTGGTAACACTTCTGAATGCCAAGAGGAGACCATTAGCCTTCTTGGCCACAAGAGCACTTTGCTGGCTCATGGTTACCTTGTCCACCAGCACTCCCAGCTCCTTCTCTGCAGAGCTGCTTTCCAGCAGGGAAACCCCTACCTGTCCTGCTCCATGGGGTTATTCCTGCCCAGATGCAGGACTCTACACTTGCCCTTGTTGAACTCCCTGAGGTTCTTCTCCCTCAACTCTCAGCCTCTCCAGGTCTCTCTGGATGCCAGCACAGCCTGACAGGTGTCTCCCCCTCCTCCAGTTCTCTATCATCATTTTGGTTTCACAGGGGCTACAAGAACGTGAAGAGGCAGCCCACTGGTCTCAGCAGGGAGGTAAGGAGGCACCACACATTCCTCTCAGCACCTTGCCATGCTGGTGTCCCCCTCTGGGGTTCTGTTGTGTTTTGGGGGGGTCACAGGATGCTCTCCTCCCACCCAGGACCTGGCTGAGGTGTGTAAGAGGGACGGAGCTGAGCGGGACGAGAAGGATGTGGACCGTGTGGTGGGCTTGGGCAGCTCCAGGTACTTGGGGGGTGGCCTGCAGCAAACCACTCCCTGGCAGGCAGGGCAATGAGCTTTGTTTGTTATTTGACCATTTTGATGGTTTTTTTGGTGGGATTCTGTTCCATTTGGTGCTGTGTCTCTGCAGTGGCAGTGCTGGCCGGGTGATGCTCTCCAAGGAGGACAAGGAAGCAGCCAAGATGGGGCTCTCAGTCTTCATGGTATGGTTACATCTGCCTTTAGTTCATTTCAGCTTTCCACATTTTATTCCTTTTTTTTATTTATTTTTTTAAGTTAAATGTAATTTTCATGTTGGTTTCCTTCTTTTTCCAAATGAAGCTTAGCTTTTATTTCATTTTCATTCTTTTCCCCAAAGTAATTTTCATTTTCAAAGGCAGTAAGTCTCTTTCTCTTGTCATTCAAAGCTAAGGGCTCAAACACTTGCTCCATATATTTCCCCCTCTTCCAACCCTAGCACCAGAAAGTCTCCAGCAGCCCTGAGACATCAAGCTCCAAGAAGAAGCAGGAGAAGGAGGAGAAGGAGGAGGAGAAACGGTGAGGATGGGGAGCACCACTTCAGTGGGAAACCACCAGAAATGGCCATTTTTAGGGGGGCAGTATTTTCTTCTCTGGCTCCATTTGGCAGTGTGTTTGTTCTGCATCTGCCTGAATCAACCCCAAAACCTCTGCTTTACCCCCAAAACCTATTTGGTTAGGAGCTTCTCCTTGGCCCAGAGGCACCCAGAGGGAGGGATGGGGCTGAGTTTGTGGAGGGATGTGCAGGGCAAGGATCCTCACTGTGATCTCTTCCCTGCAGACCAGAGAGTGGCAAGAAATCCAAAAAGGAGAAAAAGAAGAAGAAAAAGAAGAAACATAAGAAGGAGAAAAAGAAGGACAAGCACCACAAGAGGGATGCTGCCTCCTCATCCTCTGATTCTTCTCCAGACCAGGAGGAGAGGTAAGTGGGTTGGGAAAATTGAATGAAGGATTTAGGAGAGCCACATGGTTGTGGCTGGCATTAGGATGTCCTGTTGGCATCTCCTGTCTTCCCCAAATCCCTTTTTTATCATAAAATCAAAGATTGGTTTAGGTTGGAAGTGACCCTAATGATCACCTAGATCTAAGCTCCCTGCCATGGGCAGGGACACCTCCCACTGGACCAGGTTGCTCCAAGTTCCATCCAACCTGACCTTGAACACTTCCAGGGATGGGGCAACCACAGCTTCTCTGAGCAACCTGCTCCAGTGTCTCACCACCCTCACAGTGGAGAACTTCTTCCTTGTAACTAATGTAAATCTACCCTCTTGCAATTTAAAAGCATTACCCCTTGTTCTTGCACTACACTCCCTGATCAAGAGTCCCTCCCCAGCTTTCCTGTAGTCCCTTCAAGCACTGCAAGGCTGCACTAAGGTCTCCTTGGAGCCTTCTCCTCTCCAGGCTGAACAAGCCCAACGCTCTCAGCCTGGCCTCACAGCAGAGAGGTTTCAGCCTGTGATCATTTCTGTGTCCTCCTGTGTCCCTGCTTCAGCAGCTCCATGTCTCTGCTGTGCTGAGCACTCCAGAGCTGCCCCAGCACTGCAGCTGAGGTGTCCCCAGAGCAGAGCAGAGGCACAATCCCCTCCCTCCTGAAGGTCGTGGTCTGGGCATGAGCCCAGGACACCATTGGCTTCCAGGCTGCAAGCATGCATTGACAGCTCACATCCAGGTTTTCATTCACCAGTCCTTCCAAGTCCTTCTCAGGGCTGCTCTCAATCCATTTGCTGCCCATCTTATATCTGTACATGAGACTGCCCCAGCCCACGTGCAGGACCTTGCACTTGGCCTTGTTGAGCTTCACAAGCTTCACCTCTAAAGCCTGTCCAGGTCTCTCTGGATGTCATCCCTCCAGCACCTTGACCACATCACTCAGCTTGGTCTCATCTGCAGACCAACTGGGCTGGGCTCAGTTCTGGGCCCCTCAGTGCAAGAAGGACCCAGAGGCATTGGAGTGTGTGCAGAGAAGGGCAAGGAGGCTAGGGAGGGCTCTGGAGCACAAGTGTGCTGAGGAGCAGCTGAGGGCACTGGGGCTGGTTAGCGTGGAGAAGAGGAGGCTCAGGGGAGACCTTAACTCTCTCTATAGCTCTCTGACAGGAGGTTGGAGTGACATGAGGATGAGAGGAAGTGTGGATTGGGAGTCTGTGCTGTGAGATGGATTGGGAACTGGCTGAAGGACAGAGCCCAGAGAGTTGTGGTTGGTGGAGCAGAGTCTAACTGGAGACCTGTGACTAGTGGTGTGCCCCAGGGGTCAGTGCTGGGGCCAGGACTGTTCAATATATTCATCAATGATCTGGATGAAGGGGTAGAGTGTTCCCTCAGCAAGTTTGCAGATGATCCCAAGCTTGGAGGAGTGGCTGGCACACCAGGAGCTGTGCTGCCATCCAGAGTGACCTGGACAGGCTAGAGACATGGGCAGGGAGAAACTTGATGCAATTTAACAAGGGAAGTGTAAAGTACTGCATGTGGGAAAGAACAAGCCCATGGATCAGTACAGACTGGGAACTGATCTGTTGGAGAAGAGCCCTGGGGAAAAAGCTCTAGGAGTGCTGGTGGCTAGGAGGATGCCCATGAGGCAGCAATGTGCCCTTGTGGCCAAGAGGCCAATGGCATCCTAGGATGCATTAAGAGGAGCGTGGCCAGCAGAGCCAGAGAGGTTCTTCTCCCCTCTCCTCTGCCCTGGGGAGGCCTCCCCTGGAATCCTGTGTCCAGTTGTGGGCCCCTCAGCTCCAGAAGGATAGGGAGCTGCTGGAGAGAGTCCAGCACAGGGCCAGCAAGATCCTGAAAGGAGTGGAGCATGTGCCCTAGGAGGACAGGCTGAGAGAGCTGGGTCTCTTCAGCCTGGACAAGAGGAGACTGAGAGGAGACCTCAGCAATGCTTAGAAATATGTGAAGGGTGAGTGTGAGGAGGAGAGAGCCAGGCTCTGCTCCATGGCATCCAATGGTAGGACAAGAGGGAATGGGAGCAAGTTGGAGCACAGGAGGTTTAGTATTAACCTGAGGAGGAACTTGTTTGCAGTTCAGGTGCCAGAGCACTGGCCCAGGCTGCCCAGGAGGCTGTGGAGTCTCCTTGTCTGGAGCCATTGCAGAGCTGCCTGGACACATTGCTGTGTGAGCTGGTCTAGGTGATCCTGCTGTGGCAGGGGGGTTGCACTAGATGATGTTTCTAGGTCCCTTCCAACCCCTGACATTCTATGATTCTATGAAACATCCTCAAATTGCACCAGGGGAGGTTTAGATTGGATATAAGGAAAAATTTCTCCACTGAAAGGGTTGTTAATTCTTGTCCCAGGCTGCCAGGGAGGTGCTGGAGTCACCATCCCTGCAGGGGTTTCAGAACCATTTAGCTGCTCTCCTTAGGGCCATGGGTTAGTGGTATGGCAGTGATAGGAATGGTTGAACTTGATGATGTGAGAGGTCTCTTCTGTAATTGTGTGACTTGCCTGAGGGTGCCCTCGCTCCCACTGTGTCAGGGCACAGTCGATAAACCGTTTGCAGTGCCGGTTTTCTCATCCCCAGCACCTTCTGGTTGCTGTGCCTAGTCTCCCTGCTGCCTCTTGCCTCTCCACCCCGCAGGCCCCACGGCAGGACAGCGCAGCAGCGGCCCCACACGTCGCGGCACGGGAGGCACGACCCGGCTTGCTCGGGCAGCAGCCTGGACTGCGGCAGGAAGCCCTCGCAGCCTCCTGGGCGCCGGCGGAGCCGCAGCAGGGAGGCCCGCGGCCACCACCCCTCCCCGCGGCACGAGAGGAGCAAGAGGAGCAGGAGCAGGTCCCCTCTGGCCCGGGGACTCAGGCGGCGCCACGACACCGATTCGGAGGGCTGAGGGAGCCTGCTTGGCGTTGGGTTTGGTGGTTTTGTTCTTCCAGGGAGCTCTCACATAGGTTATATATATTTTTTAGGATTATTAAATGAACAAAGCCACAGAGCTGTGGCTGCTGGGGCTGAGCGTGGCATTTCGTGATGCCAGCTGCCCCTTCCCTGACTGCAGCTCACTGCCTTCAGCCTGGGGCAGCAGCAGCAGCTCCCCTGGCCTTGGTGGGGGATGGAAGGTGCCTGGTTGCCCTTCTCCTTGCTCCCTGGATCAGTCCCATCCAGGAGGGATTTCACACAGAGGGTGCTGTGGGGTTGGTGCTGTGCTGGGACAGTTCCAGCTGTGATGCTGGAGATGCTGTAGATGGCTTATGTTTACCTAAAGAGACTTTGGATGCAGTTGTAATTCATAATTATGATGGGGTTTAATCTCTTCTTTCAAAGCCAAAGCAGCTGAAGGAGAGTTCCTTTCCTTGAAGGTCTCCTTTAAGTTCATCAGCTGCAGCTTGGAGCTGATGGCTGGATGGTGGCTGGGCTGTGGGGCTCTCCATGGGGCCAGCTGTGCTCTTCATGGGGAGATGGATGCTCCTCATGGGGCTACACATGCTCTCCATGGAGCAGTGCTACGCTCCATGGGCTAGGAGTGCTTTCCAAGGCTCACAGATGTTCTCCATAGGTTGATATATGTTCCCCATGGGGCATCACATACTCTCCATAGGACACACACACATTTGTGAGCAGGGGAGCACTCAAGACACCCCCTTGGAGAGGGCAAAGCCCTGGCCAGCCTGCCCCAAGGGGACATTCACCCCACTTCATCCCCATAAAGCTTTTCATTAGAGCAGACTCCAGCAGGAGCTGCTGTGTCCCTGGTGGGACAGGAAGCAGAGGTGACTCCATCAGCCCAACTCCTGTGGGGTGGCATAAATCATCACAGGATGCCCATGCCATGGGGTCCCTGGGCACTGGCCCCATGTCTGGGTCCCTTGTGTGGAGGTGGAGCAGCTCATCCCCCAGGTGCTTTCCTGCCTCAAACTGGGGGCTTTGTGCCTCAAGCATCTGCAGATGAGAACAACAGATGTTCCTTTGGATTTCTGAGCAGAAACCACCCTAATTCAGAGGAGAACCTCTGAAATAATTCCTCAGCTGATGGGGAGAAGATGGCTGGAGCTAGGGTGTCTTCTGTAGATGTTTGCCCTGGTCCTGCTCCTGTCCAGCTTGCAGCAGGGCAGGGAGCAGCAAACTCCATTCCCAGCCAGGATTTTAAAGCTCAAAGCAGGAGGATTTATTTATATGCTTGCAAGGAAAATTTCACATCAATAAATGGAAATATTGATTCAGCTGGAAAGGAGTTGTCCCCAGCAGCTCCAGGCTGACAGAGTGGCCACAGCAAGCACAAGGGCCTCGTTTGTGTCACTAATGATGCAATTTCTCCTGCTTAACACAGGCTGCTTCTGTGTGTCTCTTGGTAGACAAAGCCCCAGGCTGGTGAGCAGCACTTTGGCAGTGCTGGGGGTTCTTCTGTCCTCTTGGCCATGGCCCTGCCCTACAGGAGGGACAGGGCTTGTGGAGCCCTGCTGCTGCTGTGGGGTGGGACCAGGTGTGCCCAGTGGCCAACAAGGGCAGCATTCATCTGGGGGGGGAACACACAGCAGATGGGGGGGGTGTGAGCTGGAATAAAGCCCTTCTGTCCTGTTCCCCTCCCTGACTGCCAGCATGTGCTTAACCCCACTGCCAGGGGCAGCAGGAGATGCTGCAGAGAGGTAAGCTCTGGTGATCCTCCACTCCAGCCAGATGGTTGAGTTTGGGGGTGACAGGATTGTTCCTCTTGGTCTGAGCAGCTGCAGCCCCAGATCCAGCCCAGGGACCCAGCATGTGGCTGCCCACAAGGCACAACTGATGTAGCCCCAAGCCCATGTGCTCTGTGGCCACAGGTTCTGAGCCTTCCTCACCAAATCTGGGGTCACCCTCCTGGAGGTCCAGGCTGTGACTGGTGAATGCTAGGAGTGCCCCAGCACAGGGCAGCAATGGGGAGCATGGAACAGGGCTTTCCTTAACAAGAACTCAGCACTGGGAGCTCCAGGCTGAAAAGGGAACTGGAGGAGAGCTGAAACACCATGGTGAGCAGAAAGAGAAGCCAGAGCCCATGCAGATCCCAGTACCCTGCTCCCTTCTTGGCCTCTTGCTTCTCCTGCCTCCATCTCCCAAGAGCTGGGCTCTGCCCCAAGGACTTGCACCTGCAGCTCTAAACATGTGTCCCAGCCAGTGCTGGAGGGCTTGATCTGCCAAGCATGATGCCAGAGGGACTGTGGCACAGCTATCCTGGAGCACTTCAGCCTGGCCTGGAGACATCTCTCTGCTCTCTCCCCAGCTTTCTCCTGCCTCCTAGAGAGGTTGCACCTCTTGCGCTCTGCTCCAGTGCCTGCAGAGCACTCACCCCCATTCAGCAGCAGCTGCAGAGCTGTGCACTGATGCCTTCCTGAGGCCACCATCAGGTGACCCCTGCTCTCACCCCTCTGAAACCTCTGCCAAGGCTGTACCCCCAGCCTCTTGGCTTTTCCCAAGCCCTGCCAAACCCTTCAAGGGACTGCAGGAGAAAATGGGATGGATGGAGCAGCATAGCCCACAGGGATGGGAGGAGACAGGGTGCCAGAGAGAGCATATGGAGGGTGAGAGATAAGCTCTCATGGTGGCTTCACATCACCCAGGCTGTCCCCTCCTTTAATCCTCACTTTTGACCCCACCTGTAGGGCTGGGTCCAGCTCTGGGTCCAGCACAAGAAAGATAAGAACCTGTTGGAACAGGTCCAGAGGAGGCCACAAAAATGATCTGAGGGCTGGATCCCAGGTTGCCCAGAGAGGTGGGAGATGTCCCATCCCTGGAACCATTCCAGGTTAGGTTGTTTAGGGCTCTGAGCAACCTGCTCTAGTTGCAGATGTCCCTGCTGGCTGCAGGGGATTGGACTAGATGATCTTTAAAGGTCCCTTTTCCCACTCAAACCATTCTGTGACTGTAAGATTCAGGGAGCAGCTCTCACCTCTTGCACTGTCTGAAGGAGGTGCCTGTGCCTGTTCTGCACTCACAGCTGAGATCTGGTAAAATAGTCTGAGAAATACAGACAAGATAAAAAAGCTGAGGCTGAGTGGGGGTGAAAGAGCCCAGCCCCATCCCAGGGCTGCACAATCCAGCTTACCTCCCTGCTCAGCTGCTGCACCACTTCCTGGGTGGACTGGAGAGGAACCACACCAGCTGCAGGGTTTGGTGCTCACCCTTTCCCCTGGGCATGAACTGCCTCCCGCCTGGCTGGATTGGTGGCTAAAATCCCCAGAGGCCTGGCTGAAACCAGAACAGAGCCAAGCCTGTGCTGCCTTGAGCAGACAGCACAGCTCCCACAGCTCACTGCTCTCAGATAACATCAGCACATTCCATCTTTTCCTCCTTCCAGCCCTGGCCAGCAGCAAATCCTGTGTGTGGAGCAACAGGATCTGCAGTGGGACCAAGGCAGCCTGGACACCACCAGGTGCTCCCGAGGAGCTTCTCCCCTTCTGCTGGGCTCAGGGTGCTGTGTGCCAGCAGTGTTAAACAGGAGATGAGAGGAGTGGGGTGCTCTGCTGCTTTCAGCAGAGCCAAGTGACACATGCTAGCAGAAGAGCTAGCCCTTCAAGTTCAAGTCCCTCCCAGAAGAAGAATAAAGAGATGGCCTGCCCCCTGACATGTGCAAAGATCCTGATTCAGGGCTTGAAACTCAAGGCATGAAGAGCTTGAAAATAACCTGATTCACAGGACTTTCGTAATCCCATTGTTTGCCTCAGACTATTTACCTTCTGCCAGTGAGTCAAGTGCAAGGAAGAGACACAAGGCTCAGGCAGCTCGGGCAAACCTGAATCAAGCTGACCTCCCCCCAGCTTGGGCAGAGAAGACACCCGCTTGAGTCCGTGAGCCCTTCCACAGGAGAGGCCAGTCCTAGAACAAGCCTGTGCTCAGGATGAGTCCTAGTCTGCGCATGTGCATTTAGCAGCTGCTGCTGGAAGGATACAAAGAAGAAACAAAAGCTGGGAAGTGATCAGGAGATCATCCAAAAGGCAGATGCCAGGCCAGCAGCCTACAGAGAGTAGCACTCCCATCTCCTCCTGGCACAGCTGCAGTCCCCTCTAATGCCCAACCACAGCCCCAGGTCTTTTCCTGGGGAGTTCACTCTCTAACCTGCACAGGAGGCTGGAAAACTGTAAGGTGAAAGGTCTTACCTCCCAGGGACCCTGCTGCCCCTCCAGCCAGGAGAGCCAGCAGCAGTGCTGAGCAGCTGTGGCTGGCAGGGGGCAGGACAGGCAGCTGGGAGGAGCTCAGTCCCTGCTCCAGAGGCCACTGCAGAATGGAAGAAAGACAAAAGAGTGTTTAGGAAGAGAGATTTTGAATCCCCCCCCCCCCCAAATCTTGCTAATTCATGGAGTTAAGTGGATGTGCAGGAAGAACAATCTGCTGTGGGCAGTGATGGGGCTCCTCAAGAAGCTCACCAGATGCCCTTGAGGCAAGGAAGGGACGCCAGTAGAAGCCAACAGAAGCAAGGAACCTGCCCACCTCTCCAGAACTGTACAGAGATGATACAAACCAACCTGAGACCAAGTGCAAGTTTCATGAAACTTTTTATTCAACAAGTATCTCATTATGATTCTGCCAAGATGATCAAATGAACAGCAAGGCATAAAAAACATGAAATAGTTAAGAGATTTTATTCTAATAGCTTTAATTACAGTGCTTGTTTGTCGAAATGAAAACTGAAAACAAGTATACAAAACAGTTGATTACTAATTGTGTATTGAAAGCAATAAAGGTTTCCACAACACTAAATAAACCAGTTCTGATAGTTCCTCAAGTTAAAGTTTCAACAGCTCCAGCTTCTTCAGTGTTTATCAAAATACAAAAGAAAAAGTAAAGAGGTCATTTTTTTGTTTTCTGATGGCAAATCTGAACCTTGCAGTATGAGGGATGCCAAGGGTTTTCACACATATACAGACATGGGATTGTTCCAGAATGAGATTGAATACTTCTAGAGTGGAATGACTCTCCAAACTCTCATGCTCGTTGTTGGTTTTTTTCCTAGATGCTATACATAGATGTTTGGTGTTGTTTTTCATGGCAATTCTTACATCAAGTACAGTACTTTCTGCCTATAGAGCTCAGAACTAGTACAGGCTGTGCTTTCTGTGGAAAGGTTTGCCTCCTGGAGTGGTTTACACACAAGAAAAGTACAAAACACTTGCTGACAAATATGACAGGCTAAAAAAAAAAATGCTGACTTCTGGAAATTGTTCAAGTTCAATGGAAGTGATAAATCTCACCTGAACCAAAAGGCATGTTTAGCATGAGTCTGCAAAGCTCATCTAAACCAGGTCCTGCACATCTCTGAACAAGTATGAACAAAGAGGAGCACACACCGTGAGCTACAGAAAGATCTAACAGTTAGGATCAGTTCTTTAACCAGATGAAGCTAAGTGGGTGTTGATCATTGCTTCACCAGTGCAAAAGAATCCAAAGCCACCATACCAGAGCTGGCAGGGCAGAAGCTATGTCAAACGTTGGTATGCTGAAGTGTTTTTACTTTTCCTGGACTGTTTAAAAAAATACACAATTCAGGTTAAAATTCAACCACCAAAACTGGATCTGACAGATCTCACAAGCCAACCCAAGCTCTACTGCACGAGGACCACTGGCAACCCTTCATGTTAACCCACTGCAATCCCTTCCGAGTACTAACCAGTGAGTTGATTCTTTACAATAAAAAAGCTGAGTAATATTGCATAGGAGTACCAGAAACTGCCTCATTGGAAACAAAAACTATTTACATTAAATAAGAAACCTAACTGTTTTCAGGCTTGGATTTGCCACATTTACAGCATGATGCAATATAGACTGTGACAAAAGAAATGAAAACAGCTTCCGGCACTCGATACCACAAAGTAGCACAGTTTGCCACATTAGAGTAAAGCGAAGGGCGAAGAGGAGGAAGAGGAGAGAAGAGGGAAGGGTGGAAAAAGAGGGAAGAGGAAGGGTTTGATGGTTTCATTTCTGGTTTCGGAGCTGATTGGACAACCAGTCCAGTCCTTCATAGAGCCCATCTCCACTAGTGGCACAGGTGGCCTGGATGTACCAGTTCCTGTGACGAAGAGAATGCAGTCCGAGTTTGTCTGTGATTTCTGCTGCATTCATTGCGTTCGGCAGGTCCTGGGGGAAGGAAGAAGAGTCACTTGCTGCCCACAGCCCTGCACTGCTGCTCATCACCAGCTCTAAAACCATTACAGGAGGTAGGGGTGCTGAGAGCTCATCTTCCAGAAAAGCTCACTGCATTATTTCTAGATTCTAGCTTCCTTCTGGATTCAGTCCATTTCCTCTCTACTGACAAAAGGTTCCAAAGGTTTAACATCTTGATCAAAAGTATGTATCACAGATTCTTTCTCCTCAGAAAACAGAAGCCTGCTGATGTGTGGATCAAGTCAGCAAGCCCCTCAGTGCTGACCCAAAACCACTTAGAATTTGAGGGCTGGTTCATTTGCCTTCCACTCAGGAGATGTTTTCTGTGACTGCAGTTATGACCTAAGCCATGAAGTAGCACTCAGCTTAGCACTGCCTTTGTTTAAAGGGTGTAAAGGAGGACCCTAGGAACTACCGACCTGTTAGCCTCACCTCTGTGTGTGCCTGGGAAAATCATGGAGCAGATTCTCCTCGAAGGTCTGCTAAGGCACATGGAGGAGAGGGAGGTGATCAGAGACAGTCAGCATGGCTTCACTAAGGGCAGATCCTGGCTGATAAACCTAGTGGCTTTCTACAATAGTGTGACTACCTCAGTAGAGTCCACCTTCCCTGCTCCTTTACCCATCACAGTTCAGCCTGGACAATCCAGGAAGCAGGATGCTAGTCCTGTTGGAAGCTTACTGCTCAGATTTAAGACCCTCAAGCCTGAGATTTCAGCTACCACAAGCAATAGAAGCCAGAAGTCTCAGCTCACTTTGTGGCCTGGAAGAGTACAGCTCCCAGATCAACACAAGTCAGCCCACTGCTTCCACCAACAGCAGCAGTGCCCTCAAACACCCTCACTGAAAAAAAACAGAGAGGTTCTAGCATTCTGACCTTACTCTTTTGGGAAGAAGCTTGGGTAGGTGGTGTACTTGAGCTAAGTCAAACAGAGTATTCATTCTTCCCTAAAGCTCAATCTACAAGCCAGGAGTGTTGAGAAGGATGCTCCTTTCAGATAAAAACAGAGACATCTAATCTACAGGTCTGTCTTCAGCAAGACTGAATGAACAATTCCTGAGAGCTAGGCATTATTATACTGAAAACATGACTGTCAAGATCAAGATTAAGCACTCACAAAGCATGTTCTACATTTCAAGAGTTCTTACACAATGAGACCTTTCTTGGGCATACCTGTTTGTTAGCAAACACTAATAAAACAGCATCTCTAAGCTCATCTTCTGCCAACATCCTCATAAGCTCTTCTCTGGCCTCATTCACTCGTTCTCTGTCATTACTGTCAACCACAAAAATCAGACCTAGGAAGAAGCAGCACACAGCAGAAGTTATTTACAAATGGTAACTACTTCTGGAGGTCAGAACTAAGCTTTGAAGAGAACATCATGCAAAACAATTCAGCATATATCAGAAAAATACCATGCTCTTACTGTAATCTGTCCAAGAAAAAGTCTGCTTTTGCTGAAAGCAAGGGTTAGCTGCAATTAGGTTAGGGGTTCATCAGCTGGAAAGCAGCTCCATGGAAAAGGACCTGGTAGACAAGTTCACCATGAGCCAGCCAAGAAGGCAAATGGTCTCCTCAGGTGCATTAAGAAGAGTGTGACCAGCAGGCTGAGAGAGGTTCTCCTCCCCCCCTCTCCTCTGTCTTGGTAAGGGCACATCTGGAGTCCTGGGTCCAGTCCTGGGCTCCCCAGTTTAAGAGACAAGGAACTACTGCAGAGTCCAGCAGAGGCTATGAACATGCTCAGAGGACTGAAGCATCTCTGGGAGCAGGAAAGGCTGAGAGCCCTGGGGCTGCTTAGCCTGGAGAAGAGCAGAGCCAGAGAGGATCTGCTCAATGCTGAGCAAGAGCTCAAGAGTACAGGGGGCAAGAGGCACAAACCAGAACCCAGGAGGTTCAATCTGACCATGGGGAAAAAATTCTTTGCTGTAAGGGTGCCAGAGCCCTGATCAGGCTTCCCAGAGAGGTTGTGGAGTCTCCTTCTCTGGAGAGATTCCAAACCCACCTGCAGGTGATCCTGGGCAAACTGCTATGGATGGCCCTGCTGGAGCAGGGGTGCTGGACTAAATGATCTCCAGAGGTCCCTTCCAACCCTCACCATGATGGGATTCTGTGACTCTCATGTTTGGAACTTGTGGGCTTCATCTGCATAACCACTTGACACTTTCCAGTCAGTAGCAACTCTTGAAATCCTGTTGACAGGACTCAAATGCATGCACGTTGTAAAGGTGCAGTAGTGGAAGGGACAAACTCTCAGTTCCTGAGGCTATTAGAGCCTGTAGTAAACACTCTGCTTTGAAGTGAAGGCAAAGCTGTGCCACTGATAGAAGCAAAACAAAATTCTGAACTCTCTGAGTCAGATGGACAAGGCAGACTGGTTTCTAGGGTTCTCTGAACTTGCACTAGCTGAACAGAAGAGCTAGAGCAGCAGGCAAGCACACCCTTTTGTAATAAATATTTCCACTCCCCTCCCCCCAAAACCCCAAACCCTTTCAGATTCTGGAAACCTGTGATTGAAGCATCTGGACTCACCTTGTGTGTTCTGGAAATAATGGCGCCAGAGTGGTCTGATCTTATCCTGACCACCTACATCCCAGACTGTGAAGCTAATGTTCTTGTATTCTACTGTTTCCACATTGAAACCTAAAATAGAAATTGTTGCAAAAATCTCAGTTAAACATAGTTGGCTCTGGCCCTATTGTATTTACCAAGTCATACTCAAAATGTCAGCACCAAAAAAAGTTATCTTGAAGTTTAAAATCTATGTTAAATAAGCAGAATCCTGTATTGAACACCTCAAAGCAGTTCTCTGGAATGCCTGCTTCCCCCACCCACTGCCATCAGACTAATGATCAGCTCTGTTATCTGAGAAGCTACAAAGTGCAGAGTAAACTAAGTTGCATCAAAATCCCCCTGGGCTTTCAGGTATGTCTCTGACCACACAGCTCTAGGAGTCACCCTCTGCTCCTCAGTGTAATCTACCTGATGCCACACCACGCATTGGGAGGGCAGACTGCCCTTCTGTGGCCTTAAAGGCTAGTTCCATCATGACTGTAGAAAGGAAATGGAGTCAAAAAGTGACATAATCTCATAGAATCTCAGAATTGTCAGGGTTGGAAGGGACCTTAAAGATCATCTAGCCCCAACCCCTGTGCCTGCCCTGGGCAGGGACACGTAGCACTAGAGCAGCTTGCTCCCAGCCCCAGCCAGCCTGGCCTGCAACACTGCCAGGGCTGGGGCTGCCACCACCTCTCTGGGCAACCTGGCACAGTGGCTCAGCACCCTCCTGGGCAACAACTTCCTAACATCCAATCTAAATCTAGCCTCCTCAAGCTGGTATCCATTCCCCCTAGTCCTATCACTACCTGACATCCTAAAAAGTCCTTCCCCAGCCCTCTCGTAGCCCCCTGCAGACACTGGAAGGCCACAAGAAGGTCTCCTCAGAGCCTTCTCTTCTCCAGACTAAATAATCCCAACTCTCTCAGCCCATCTCCTCCCATGCTGGAATATTTGGCTGTGCCATCTTCACACCATGGTTTCAGCAAGCATTTGTTCTGACAGTCAAGTCACTTAAATCAACAGAGCAGCAGCAGAGAGGAAGATACTGCTGAAAACAATAAGACCCAAATCTCAAAGGAAGCAGTTACAGAAATGTGAAACTCTTACCTATAGTAGGAATAGTAGTTACTATTTCCCCCAGTTTAAGTTTGTACAAAATAGTTGTCTTCCCTGCAGCATCCAGCCCAACCATTAGAATACGCATTTCCTTTTTCCCAAAAAGGCCTTTGAAGAGGTTAGCAAAAATATTTCCCATGCTTGAGATATGTTCTCACTGGCCAGTGAAGTCTAGAAGAAAAAAAGATCACATTATCACTCAGGAGTTACCAACAGCTGTGCTCTGACCAAGCTGCATTCAACCACCCAAATCAATAACAGTTAATGTGAAACTACCCCGGCTATCACCAGACAGGATTTTTTCCCCATTCTGAAGTAATACAGAGATAAACAGATAACCCAAAATTCAGTGCTCCTAAAGTGGTGTGGCTTTTAGGGCTTTCAATCTTTCAAATATTCTTTCAGAGATTTTATTCTCAAATGCTGTTCTCCAACTTCTAGTTGCAGAATTCATGGTTTGCTTTCCACACAACTATCCACTTCAGGTCCTTTGCCCCCCCCCCCATTGTCAGAGGGTAATTTAAGTGCAGTCTAAAGCATAGACAACTTTGTCTAATAGAGCTGCAGTTAATAAGAGTTCTAAATGTGTGCCCATCTCTTTGCTGCTTAGTGCACCAACTGCTGGTCCTTCTTTTGTGAAGGAAACTCAGAATACAGCCTGGATTCTCTCCTACTCAAAGGAGTTTCCTTCCTCTCAAGCCCTGAGGAAATGGCCTGCAAACACAACGTAAGCATAATTACTTTCATTAAGGTTGGAGGGAGACCTTCTCTAGGAAGCAAATCCACATTTACTCCAACTTCACTATTGAAAATGAACAGCCACATGAAAAGAGGCAGGTTTAGATGACTGCTGCTTCCTACACTGCAGACACACTTGGACACTTAGAAGCCATGAAACCTCACCAGGAGCTTCCTGTTCAGGAACTGGAGAAACTGCCTCTCCACTCCAGCCCTCAGAGACACTCCCTGTGCCCTTGGGACAGCACTCATCAATATCACACATCTTTCCTCTTTCCAAACTCACTACCAAATATTTGAAAGCACCAAGAGTTACTCTGCTCGTATAAAGCAGGATAAAAGGAGCCTGAAAGCTTTACAGTGAGTGAAGGGTGGATGAGGATGTTAGGTGCCAATAACAGATTCACACCTTCACTGCTGCTTTGTCTAGAAGCTCTCTAATGTCAGACTGCAGAGACTGAACCCAACTGAAAATACAAGCTGAAGAAAGCAGCAGCACATAGAGCCAAGACCTGTAACACTCAAAGGATGGGTTTCCTGCAAACCAACTCACACAATTTAAAGTACAACATGAAGCTTGAATCATCTCTTGAAGATATTCTGTATTTCACATAAAAGCTGCCTGCTTGAAGCAAAGTCTCACTGGAAGCAGACTTTACAGAACCTCTACTTAAGACAATTAAGGCAAGATTTGAACCGAGAAGTGCAGTGCAGAACAAAGATCCTGTCCTGCTCTGTTCAGCTCCATGTTAGGGATACATGAACTTGCTTGCTCAGTAACACTGCTCAAGAAGCTTTGCTGGATACAATTTTTAACCCCAAATAAGCACTGTAACATTAACTAAGTCACATGTCTTAGGAACATAAGCTGCTCCACAGCAAAGTTCAGAGTCCACTCCAGAGTTCCTGAATGACATTGTCACTTCAGCTTGCTGATGTAACTCGAGTCAAAGTTTCATTTCTTTTGTATGATTCAAGCTCAATGTGACCAAAACTTGAAAACTAAGCTCCTCTATAAGCCAGACAAAAAACTTAAGCTCCTCTCTGAGGGCAGCCTGTGGATTGCACCAAATGGGAGGTTTAAAAGTTCTATTACTCCACCATTTCCTTCATATTTCTGAAGCATGACCACGAATATTCAACTCCCTCTTGAATACAGGAAAGCTGTATAAACAGGAAAGTTAATTAGAAAGCAGTGAAAACAGTTTTGCTAGAGTTCTTATTTATCCAAATTACTCACACAGCAGGAAATCTCATCCCCCTCCAGCCCACAACAGCAGCAGTACTGGGCTGGAGGGGAGGGAGGCTGTAAAGCTTTCCTTTGTCCGCCTGCTACCTCTATCTTCTGCTTCATCTGAAAAGCAACACGCAGGGTTGAACTGTAACCTTTTACCAGAGCTGTTGTAACCCTTCAAAACGACTGCAAGAACTGTTGCAGCAAGAGAACCTTACAATCTCTGCAGAACAACACAGCTCTTTTGTTTCTGCATGTTTAAAAGTGTAGTAAGTTATTAAATGCTTGGATCCACAGCAGGAATCAGGTAATAAAGCAAAATCTTAAGCTTTTACATCCAGGACTTCTTTCAGCATCCTGGAGAAATTGCACTCTGCTGAACAAGTTGCTTAGACTTGGCACTAAGAGAGGTAAACCCCCCCTGGCAGTTATTTCCAGGTCAAGTCCACTCTCCACTGCTTTTATACTACCCATCCTCCCTGGTTTTTATTTTTTGTGAAGAACCAGATGATCTTCAAGGTCCCTACCAACCCAAACCATTCTTTGATTCGATGAATGGGAAGTTAAGATACATTTAAGCACTTGGTTTCTGTTTCCTTCTTATTCCTGTCCACATTCCTACCATCAAAACCACTTCTGTAACTTATTTGATGCTTCAGGGGAGGTGACACTGCGAAGTCCCATTTATTTCTACAGGCATTAAGTGTAGTTTCCAGCCCAGTCCTGCAAGACAATAGTGCTTTAGATGTTCACTAGAAATTAGCAGAATATTTGCTGTCTAAAAGAAAAACACTAGGAGAAACTCATCTGCAGAACTCCCACAAACTGTTGTGGGTCCCGCCAGTGATTTGCTGGATGCTGCTGGAGCAAAAGACAGTCTGTCTTCATATCGACAGGATCATCCTCTGATCAGTAGCTACAATCACATTCATCTATTGCTACAGAAAAGGAAATCATACTCTCATAATTTCTGTACATTACACTCCCCTGCCTACTCTGTCCCTGCCAGTATTCCATTACCTTCTATTATCTAAGCAAAAGCACCTCAAGTTCCTTCCTCCATACCATTAAAATCCTCAACCAAACCATCACCCCAACCATGAGCAGCCATCAGGTCTCTGCTGTTCAGACCTTTTGTGCAGTCACACAGCGTAGATGTTAGTGCAGCAGAAAGCACCCAGGACTTCACTGCTACCCGCTAATACAGCTCAGCTGAGGGTCATGAGATTGCTTCCACTGCACTTCAGAGCTGAGCTGCTCACTTTAACTTCTCAGTCCATTAGCTGGACCATGAGAACATGCACAGGCTGAAAACAAAAGGACACTTAAGACCCTTTTAGGTTAACCAGGCAATCCTGCTGCTTTTCAGGAATCTTTACCATTTGTAATCTACATCCTCTTGGCACTATATTGACTGTATTCTGTACAGAAGCTTAACTCTTTTCCTCAATGCAAATGTTGTCAGTAAGATCATTTTAGAAGCACAAGTTCAATAAAATGCCTGAAAGCAAAAGACTATGGCTGGTAAGCTTCTTGTACTTCACAGCTTCAAAAGAGGTATCTGTCAGGCTAAGTTGGAAGATTTGCGTATGAAAGGGAACTATTTGGATAAACAGCACAGATGATTTGTGCACCTTCCCTCAGTGCAAGTTCAGCTTCTAGAAATGGAAGCTCACCACCCCTCAACAAATCCAAACCACCCCAAAACTGAACTACCCATGACTCTTGGTTCTGCCTGTCCATTGTCGCTCTGAAGCAGTTTACTCCACCTCAAGATCTTCAGAGCAGTAAGAACCTGTTGGGCAGGTTCAGGTTAAGATATAATGCAACACTGGTGAGCAGTGACAGGCACATTCAGTGGCTAAGGCTGCAGTTTTGTTTCAGGAAACAAAGTATTTTCAGCAGCCTGTTTTCTAGTAAGGGATACACTCAGATAAGCAATTAGGAGAACAGGCAGCCTTTTTCAGAAAGGCTCAGTGTGATGTGTGGAAACTGAATGAGTCTCTGCAACAACTGCCAGCCTGGTGTGTGCTGAAGTGACATGGCCCAGGAGTAACGGCTAGAATTAGCTTTTATTAATTGTAGGTGGTTAGAGTAAGAGCCCTGAGGAGTATCTCAAGGCCAAAGATCACTTAATCTTCTACAGCATTTTATACTGAACCCTACATTAATGTATTTTACTGTCATTTCATTCAGGCTGCTTGTCTTCAGAAGTCAAATACACTTCCTGACCTCCAGACTTCTTGGATGAGCTGTTAGTTACCAAGCCATCCCACAGAGGTATGACCAAAAGGGGATGTAGGACACCAAAGAAAGTTCAGCTACATCTTGAAATGTCTGCCTAACCTTAATTCTGTACCTCTGGAGAAGTTTTTTTGCTCACAGAGGTTAAACTTCACTGAGCCAGGAGCTGTGGCAAATGTCACTGTTTCATTCAGGTTTACACCACTTCTTTAGACATAGTGTAACAGCCAAAATCAGAGGATGTCATATGCTCTATTTAGTCAAATTATGCCTGCAGTACAGAAATACATCTTAATTCTCTGTCCCTTTTCTGCACAGCACATTGAGGTGCAGAGAGCATTTGCTATCTCTGGGAACTATTACTGTCTTAGGACATTCTTATCTTGATTTAAATGCCCATTTCAAAGAGAGAGACAAACACACACCACCAATGACATACTGCATTACACTGTCATAATCAGACAAAATGCTAAAGCTAAAGCACAAGTTAAAACCCCTAAAAGTTGCAGGTTTACCATAAAGCTTTTCCCTAGTAGCTTTCTGCACCTCCCTCTATTTGCTTAGACACCCATGGCAACTAAAACTGGTGCCTTTACAAAGGATTTACTATCAAAAGCACATCTCCATTTAAAGGAAAGTCTATCTGACACTGCCCTAAGCATTAACTCTACTTCAAGTAGAAAGACCCCAAAATTGTAACTCCTAACCTGCTGCTAACACAGTACTTAGATCATTAAGGTTGGAAAAGACCTCCATGATTAATGAGTCCAACCGTTAACCTAACACTGCCAGGTCACTGCTAAACCTTGTCCACCACAGGCACCACACCTACATGTTTTTGAACATGGGATGGTGATTCCACCATTTCCCTGGGCAGCCTGTTCCAAGGCTTAACCACTCTTTCAACCTAAACCTCCCATGGCACAACTTGAGGTCATTTCCTCTCATCCTTTTGCTTGTTACCTGGGAGAAAGAGACTGACCTCCACAGTCAGAGGAAAACAAAAACTGATCAATTTGTTATTTACTAGAAATACTGCTTTGAAATCCAGTCTCTTATCACTAGTTGGCCTGTATCATGTTTCTACTTCACAGCATTCTAGAAGGTTTTAAATTAAAATGTCAAAAGAAGCAAAATATTCATACAAAAGGTCATAGTCACGTGTAACTAAGAGGTAAGAAAGATTTTTTTTCTCATGAAAATCAAGTTCAACAGCTGTTGCTGGTGTTACGTGCAGGAACAACTGGCAAATAATTTAAAGTGCAAATGTAACTTGGCAGCTTGTTCTTTACAATATAAAGCACAATTTAAAGGAGGATGTGAGAAGTCATCCAACAACAGAACACTGCTAACATCTAGGATTAATCCAGGATTTCACAGCAGCACTCCAGAGGCATAGTCATTTGAGTACAGCTGCCTTCTTCTGAACTTGCAGTCATTTCTTTCCTGATTAACATGTTTTGGTACAGCTGATTGTGAAAAACACTCTTGATCAAAACACTTTTCTAGTCAAGGTGGCTCAATACACAACTATTCCAGTACAGTTACATTCAACTATTTTTAGAAGCTATTTACTGGCCTTCCACATCCGATAACCTGAATTAAAGATGACTACTTATCAACTCAAGCCATTTAGCTTTGTAGCCTTAAAACTAGAATTTAGGTTAAATAATTTTCATTTGAATTACCCAAGACTTTAGGTCATTATCAACATCACCTGGCATAGACTACATGCAAAATTTAAGAGCAGCTAACAAGCAAACCAGGTTTGCTCTTCATCAGGAGATTATCTTGGACTTTAACACCCTTGTAATTTATTATTACACCTCAAGACCCTCTTCTTCAAGCTCTTCCAGAAGTCCCAGCTCCTTTATAGTTGTGCCCATTAAAACCAGGGCAGTGTTAAGTGAGGAGAACAAAACCTTCCACTGAAATAATATTCCCTACTTCATGTTGGAGGTGTTTCTGCCAAGCATGAGAAGGAAAGAGTGTCCTGAATGATCACAACCTTGTTGTTTGGCCTTCAGGTTAGAGGAAAGGTACTGACATTGAAGTGTCATGTGAAAGAAGAATTAAACACATAGAACTGTACTCCCATCTAAAGAGGAACAGCTGGATTTGGCCACCAAAGACTTGCGTGACCAACTCACAAGTGCCCAGATGCAGACTGCATGTTCAAGGCAGATGGAGGACAAGTCAACCGCAAGCAAGAAGCTAAGTGAAAGAACATCCAACACGGAGCTGCTCCTTCTGCAGCACCTTCATTCAGCCTAAGTAGGTTGAACATCCTGCTGTCTATACACATTACCCAGACACTGCATTTTCCACAGGCTGTAACATTCTCTTGGGAGTGCTGAGCTCAGAGTGACAAGAAAACAGGAAATAGTTCCACTTACAAGATCAAAACAAGGGCAAAATAAGGAAAATTTCCTTTGGGGTCATGCCTGTTTTTAAGACACAAGAAGAACTTGCTCCTACAAGAGTGGTCAGAACCAAAAAAGAGGCAGTATCAAGCAAAGAGGGGAGCTTGCTTCACTTACCACTCAGAACCTAAATCAGAGCTATTTCCTTATTCTCACCTTCAAGCAGGGGAAGCAAATTACTTCTGTTTCACAGCAAAATCTCAAACTATTTCAATCAGTTTTACACTACCCTGCACAACTCAACAGCATGCAAACCAACATGCAGGAAAAGCACTTATCTAGTCTAAAACCAGTTTATTTAAAGGACAGGCTGCCAGGTGGGAAAGCACAAAAGGAGTCACTGTTCATGATCTGACATCCATCACCTCTCTGCAGGCTCCCTGTAGATGCTCAGGAAATAAAGCTGTGCCAGTATGTCACTGTGACACCCAAGTTTGGGTAGTGACTTCATATTCACCTGTGAGAACTGCTGTGAGAACTGCTTCTTACAAAGAGTTTTTCTTTTCAGATAAGCACTGCAGTTTTTTGAAGGCTCAACTACTCAAGTTCAAAATCTTAAATTTTAAGCCAAATATCCTGTTATTCATTCCCAGTAACTGGGCAGTAAGTCAACATTTACACTCAGGAGTAGAAATGGTAAGAACTCACGGGAGAGCTTTGGTAATGAAAGTGGCTTTTGGATTGGGGGAAATGTCAAAGCAGAGCCTATGCAGCTCATTGTTAGGTACAAGACCAGCCTATGAGTAAGAGCTGTATTAGACATGAGGGCTTTGTTAAAACTGAAAGATCAGCAGAATTAGTATCACAGTCCTTCAATGTTTGCTTGTGTTAGGAACCAGAAATAAAATTGGATACTTGCAAGCAGAAAGATAAAAAATGCTGAATAACACAAAAAACCAGCTGCTGTAGTAGGAAGCTGATTATAAACTTCTTTACTCATCAGTTAAAAAAAGGGAGTAATGGCTGAAGACAGTGCTAGCTGTAACAAACCCTACAGCATTCCAGTAGCAAAACTTTTAAGAGATAAAAGAATCATGACTATTCCTTTTCTGAAAGTTACCATGTTGATTAAATTGATTCACTGTAAGGCACTCCAGATGCTTGTGAAGGCTGCTGAAATCTGTAAAAACTCTTGCTTGAAACCCATCTTTACTCGTCTCAGCAGCTCTAATTGCTGAATGGATATTTTAGTTCTAAAGAAAGGTGGTTCTTCAAATGCCACCACCACAAATTCAGCTGGCATCTTGGGTTGTGAGCTTCTCCTCCTTCCACCAATTAATGTAATCAACAGCTTATCTGACAACTGTGCCTCAGAGGTACTAACACTATTGCTTAAAGCAGGCTTTCAAACAGGTGTAACTGGAGCACAGCACAATTTGGTGAATTAGAAGGACTAAGAATCCAGCCCCCTACTCCCACACACACTTTGCCTTGAAAAGCTGTGACTAGTCCTCCCCCCCAACTCGGTCAGCATGACTAATGCAGAGGGAAGTACACTCACAGAGGAAAAACACACCACTCCTGCCCAGTCCCCTTTCAGATTCCAACTGTATTTCACAACTAGGCAATCAGAAAAATCCAGCTAATGCCTCAGACCATAAGGGCTGATGTACATTCAGGTCTTTGCCTTTTAACACCATCTAGCAGCCATTACACATCTAACACACTACCAGAGCTGCAAAGGAGGTGACATCTGCTCGAATCGTTTTCACTCCTCATGTTCTACAGCAGTAGAATAGTCAATAAACCTGGCCAAGCAATTAAGAGGTTCAAGTGAGGCAAGTTTCCTCACCCTTTCACCCAATGTAATTACTACAACAGGGAAAGCAGTTCAACAGGGTTCTGGAGCACTGCAGACATGCTTTTAACACAGGAAGTCAGCTGCATCATACCAACGCTGTAAACTTTCAGAGATCCCTTTCTGTATCTAAGATTGTGAGTACTCCAATCATTTGATTGTAAAACCCATCAACAAAAGTCAAGCTGCAATCCCCTAGTTCAGCTACCCTCCCATTTTCCTACAGAAGTGCTCCACCTCAGCAGCAAAAATAGTAATAAGAATATTGCCAAATGACCTTGGACAATTTATTCTGACTCGATTTCTCTGCCTGAAAAATAAGGTTAATCGAGTATCTTGCAAAGTGGTGTTGTAAGCCTTGCCACTTGCAAACCAAAGTTCAAAGTATTACATAAATAGTTTGTATTTCAGTTATTGAGAAAGCCACATTTTAAAACAAGACCTCTGGATACAACTCTAATCAAGCTGTGGAATTTGGTTTAGCAAGAGCTTAGCTGCAAAGCAACAAGGTCAATGTCAAACACAATATTTAGGCAGTTTTATGACCTAGCCGAGTTTTAGTTGTGCACTGCTGGAGCAGACAGACTCCTCCGTGAAAAGGTTCGCATAGCTAGCCTATCGCTTTATCAGACAGAGGTTATCAGCCCGAAGTATCACGTTAACTACTCACGGAGACAGGATATAGTATTTTCAGAGAGAATATAATATCCTCCCACCGGGAGCTGCTACACCAAGGAAAACTGATCTCGTAGCCCATCAAACAGAAGCCATGGACGGCAAACAGAGTTTGCTCCAGGGTAAAGCTCAAGTTCTTACTATCACCCCCTCAGCCCTGTAAAAAGCCCTACTCAGAAGCTAAGGGCTTACAGGAAAATAATCTCTCCCCTACGACTGGGCTACCAGATCTCCGAAGTCCGCTCCCATGGGGATCTTGGGGGTAGAGAAAAAGGAGGAAATGCCTTTCTCCTCAGCCCCGTTCCCGGGCGGGGCAGAGACCGGAATGAACGAGTTTGGGGAAGGGAGAAGCCCATCCCGCCGCATCCCGGTAGGGGGAGCGGCGCCGGGCCTTGTGCAGCTGCTGGGACTCGGAGCGGTTTCTCCCCTCTCGCCCATGCCTACGCCATCCCAGCAGGGAAAAGAAAGGGCTAGCACCCCCTAACTCCGGCCCAGCCACCCAGCCCCAAAGGCGTAATTCGGGGGCCAGATGGGGCAGCGCCCGAACCAGGCCCCGCCGCTCCCTAAGGCCTGCACTGCAGCCTGGCTGCGGCTTTCTCCTCCTGCCGGCAGCCTCCAAGCGAGGGCGGTGGAGGGGGGTGAAGGAAGGACGGAACGAAGCGTCCGGCCCCAGGCCTCACGGGCCCATCGCCCCTTCCCCTCAGAGCCAAGGCCGCAGCGCCTCCCGCCCGGCCCCAGGCCGCTGCAGGGTGTGGGCGGGGGAGCGGGGCGGAGGACAGGAGCAGGGCAGTAATGCTGCTGAAGGAAAGGGAAAGGGAAGGTGCCAGCGAACCCACCGGCGATCAACTGCTGCCCCGGGCAGTGGCTCTAGCCTGTCGTCGGACCGTCCCGCTCGGAGCCGCCTCTCCCCCTGCACCTCTCGGCCGCTCTCCGCCCAGGCACACAAGATGGCGGCGCTCAGCGGCCACGTCAGTGCCAGACCCGCGCGCGGCACCACGGGTAACCGAGGAGGGAAGCAGGGGGCGTGGGCCGGGCGGAGAGGGGGCGTGGCTACGGCAGGGAGCGGCCAATTAGGAAACGGCGCAAGCGCGGGGGCGGGGGCGTGGCGACGATAGGGAGTGGCCAATGAGGGAAAGGCAGAAGCGCGGGGAGGGGGCGTGGGCGAGGCCTGCCCTTTGGCTGCGCCCCCTCGCCGAGGGCGCCTCCTAGCGGCTTGGTGCCCCGCGGTGTGTGTATGGGGCCCAGCGTCCACCCTGGGGACCTTCAGCGAGGCCTGCATGCCACAACGTCCTCCTAGAGAAGCCTAGGAAGGGTGGGACAGCTGAGTGGGCAGTGAGAGGGCTGCAGAACTGGCTGAAGGACATTGCTCAGAGGGTAGCTGGAAGCCTGTGGCTCATGGTGTACCCCAGGGCTCAGGACTGGGTTCAGTCTTGCTCAACATCTTCATCAATGACCAAGAGGAAGGGATGGAGTGGAGCCTCAGTTTGCTGATGGTGCAGAGCTGGGAGGAGTGGCTGACACCACCAGGCTGTGCTGCCACTCAGAGAGACCTGGACAGGCTCAGAGCGGGGGGAGAGGAACATCATGAGGCTCAACAAGAACAACTGTAGAGTCCTGCACCTGGGCAGGAATAACCCCATGGACCTGGACAGGTTAGAGGCTGACCTGCTGGAAAGCAGCTCCATGGAGAAGGAGCTGGGAGTGCTGGTGGGCAACAAGTTCACCACGAGCCAGCAATATGCCCTTGTGGCCAAGAAGGCCAATGGTCTGCTGGGGTGCATGAAGAAGAGTGTGAGCAGTAGGTGGAGGGAGGTTCTCCTCCCCCTCTACTCCGTCCTGGGGAGGCCACAGCTGCAGTATTATGTCCAGTTCTGGTCTCCCCAGTACAAGAGAGACAAGGAACTAATGGAGAGAGTCCAGGGGAAGCTATGAAGATGCTGAGGAGACTGGAGCATGTCTGTGAACATCAAAGGTTGAGGTTCTTGCATGTCTGATAGTGCTGGTGTGCTCCCACCTTCCCCAACATCAGCTGGCTGTCCATGGATTTACTACGTAGGCACAGAGAGAGAGTCAAGGATAACCCTGAAAGCTCTTTGGCTGGGCTGCTCTGCTGCCACTGCAGTTCACCTTCCATACAATACAGAGAGGATTTGGTAAAATTTTCACTGCTTTTGGTGCTGGAAAAGGCTAAACAGATGGAGAGGAGCCACAGGGTAGAGTTCACTGGGTGCTGCTCCTATCCCTCTGTGCCTCAGTTTCCCTATGCAAGAAAAAACCCATCTCATTTTTCCTCCTTAATAATAGAGAGATGTGGGAGGGAAGAGGTGAACAGGGAGCCATTCTTGTAATTCCACATGGAAAAAAAAAAAACTAAAACATCACACATTTCCAAACCTGAAGAGATTGGTGCAGAAACAGCCATCAGCCAATGAACTGAGGATCATTCCCTTTCTGTCATGGAGTAATTTAAGATAAATGGAGGCCATTCCCAGCCTAAACCCTAAACACTAAATACTTCCTTCATTGAAGACAGGAAGAGGAGTTTTGAAAGGCAGCAGGAAGCCACAAAAACTGCTGATTTCTGGATTCTTCCCCCCACCAAGCTC
The DNA here is from genome assembly GCA_013396975.1 of Bucco capensis. Taxonomy (NCBI): domain Eukaryota; kingdom Metazoa; phylum Chordata; class Aves; order Piciformes; family Bucconidae; genus Bucco; species Bucco capensis. The sequence goes on from VWZO01014077.1 coordinate 37,797, forward strand.
AAAGGAAATACCTCCATTCCCCTGTCAAATGGAGCTGAAATCACCCAGCAGCTGACAACATTATACAGACAGACAGATGGACAGGAGCCCAAAAGCTTCTTGGCCTAAAAAAATTGGGTCATGCTTAAGAGAGAGAGAGAGACAACAGCACCAGGCCTGAGAACTGCCAGTGGGCTGGAGGTGAGAGCTGCCCTGGGCTGCCTCCAGGGAGGCAAGTATTGTTATTATTATCATTGTTTTCCTGAAGGAAACACCTAAGTTGCATTAAAGATCTCCCCAAAAGGTCACAAAGCAGTTGGAGAAGTGAGAGCTGGGATGGCAGACACACCAAGAACCCAAATGAGGTTTTTCCCTGTCTCTAATAAGGGATTTCAGGAAGAGATGAACTTGCTGGGAATAGATTGCTGCCCAGTGTCCAGGCATAGACAACTCCCACTTGCATGGCAGATGTCACC
>VWZO01014077.1:41216-96095 GCA_013396975.1 Bucco capensis
GGTCTCCTCTCAGTCTCCTCTTGTCCAGGCTGAAGAGACCCAGCTCTCTCAGCCTGTCCTCCTAGGGCACATGCTCCACTCCTTTCAGGATCTTGCTGGCCCTGGGCTGGACTCTCTCCAGCAGCTCCCTAGCCTTCTGGAGCTCAGGGGCCCACAACTGGACACAGGATTCCAGGTGAGGCCTCCCCAGGGCAGAGGAGAGGGGAGAAGAACCTCTCTGGCTCTGCTGGCCACGCTCCTCTTCATGCATCCTAGGATGCCATTGGCCTCTTGGCCACAAGGGCACATTGCTGCCTCATGGGCATCCTCCTAGCCACCAGCACTCCCAGAGCTTTTTCCCCAGGGCTCTTCTCCAACAGATCAGTTCCCAGTCTGCACTGATCCATGGGCTTGTTCTTTCCCAGATGCAGTACTTTACATTTACCCTTGCTAAATGTCATTAAGTTTCCCCCTGCCCATGTCTCTAGCCTGTCCAGGTCACTGTGGATGGCAGCACAGCTCCTGGTGTGCCAGCCACTGCTCCAAGCTTGGGATCATCAAGCTTGGTATCTTCTCTACTTTCTGCTGCTCTAAAGCTGCTAGTCTGCAAGGCTGTGTTGTTGTGTTGGGGATTTCTCACCTCTGAGCCTCTCCTCTTGGGGTGAGAATTCCAGTTACGCACAGGGCCTGAGAAATTGCCCTCTGACAGTAATTTGCTACCTTATCTACTGAAAAAATAGGGATTATGTCTTGTATTTGTGGTCCTGGGGTCAGCTCTCAATGAGTCTGGGCTGTTGAAAAGCCAACAGATCTAATCTTGCTACTCATGCTTTACCATGCTGGCTGCAAAAGGAAGGTGGAAGTGGAGAGAAAAGCAAGATGAACTCTAAATGGGTGCTTTAATAGGCAGCAAAAAAAGAATATTTGCAGCAAGAGCTTTTATTTTGCTCTGTTTTCTCCACTCAGAGCTCACCCAAGGGCCCACGCAGCTAGAGTGTTTTGGAGAGCATCTCAGATGTGGAGCTGAAGGCTGGAGAGCAAACAGAGCAGCTCAGCTCTTTGCTCATGACACCAGCTCCCCAGGGGTGTTGGGCAAATTGCTGCAGCTCTCTCAGCCTCACTTTTTCCTCCTTAACTCAGAAATCTCTACACTTGGTGACTCAGTGATGTGCAGTGTAACCTGTTGGTGAGCAGAGCTTTGTTGAACAGCAGCCCTGCTGATTGCTGACACCTCTGGGTAAAGCTCTCAGCTGCACCTGCAGTAAGATGAAGATGTCCTGGTTGAGCAACCTTTGGTTCCTCCACTGTCATCTACTCATCCTTCCTCCCTTCAACTGCTAAGGGCAGAAGTCCCAAATAAGCAAAGCAAGTCCTTCAGCTCTTCCTCAAGTCAATGAAGATAAAGAGGAGTGATTGACTCCTTCTTCTCCATACATCACCTCCAGTAGGTCTCCATTGCCTGTTTAGGGAAGGCTCCAGGGCAGATGTCCATGTTCAGCCAGCAGGATCTTTCCTAGGATGATGGGCAAGGATTTGCTCTGCTCCTCACATCTTTTTGACTCCCAAGCAGTTAGTTTACTCAGTGTTTAGGTTGGAAAATGCATGTTGGCAGGATGCTTTGCCTACAAAACACCCTGTGACCTGCTCAGCCTGCCCTTAGAACTCAAACAGCTGTGGCTGAGGAGCACTCACAGGTTACATCTCATTTGAAGCAGAGGTGATACCATCAGCACTGATGACATCTGACAGCCTTTTGGGCATCTGCAGCAGGAGCAGAAGTGCATTCCTGAGCATGCACCTGGGGTATCTTCACAAAGTGCTGCTGTCCTCTTCTCCCCTCCTTTTTAAGCTGCCAGACCTCCCCATGAAGGGGATGATAAGCCAAATCCACCTGCATGTGTAGGGAGATGCTGTGACCACCAACTTGCAGCAGCATCCAAACACCCTGAGGCTCCCTGATGGCAGGCTGCTTGTGTTCCAGGAGTGAGCAATCACACAGTGGTTTGGGTTGGAAGAGACCTTTCATGGACATCTAGTCCAACTCCCTGCAGCCAGCAGGGACATCTGCAACTAGAGCAGGTTGCTCAGAGCCACAAACAACCTGAGCTGGGATGGTTCCAGGGATGAGACATCTCCCACCTCTCTGGGCAACCTGGGACAGGCTCTCACCACTCTCAGTGTGAAACATTTCTTTCTCCAATCTAGTCTATGTCTCTTTTATTGTAAAACCAGCATCCCTTGTCCTATCACAACAGGCTCTGCTAAAATCATTTGGAGAGCTTTGTGCAGCTTTGCAGAGCTCCATCAGGGAAAGCTGTCTGTCCCTCACCAGGTCCCACACTGCCAACGAGGTGGCACCATTCAAATCCTTCTGCTTTCAATGACCATGCACAGCAAATGGATCTGAGATGCTTACCTGGAACATTTCTCCTCCAGCAGCACAGTGCTCTGAAATCTTTTGCTTTGCTATCAAAGCTGCCACCTCAGAAACACTAATAGTGTGTCCTGGCAGCCAGGATTCCCAGTTAATGAGCTGGAAGGGAGGAGAGAGCTCCACTTCTCCAGGTGAAGTGGCTTGGCTATGGAGATTGAGAAGCAAAAGTAGAATCCTAGAATCCTAGAGTGGTTTGGGTTGGAAGGGACCTCTGGAGCTCATCTAGTCCAACCCCCCTGCAGTGGCCAGGGACATCCCCAACTAGAGCAGCTTGCCCAGAGCCCTGGCAAGCCTCACCTGCAATGCCTCCAGGGATGGGAACTCAACCACCTCCCTGGGTAACCTGCTCCAGTGTTCTACCACCCTCGTGGGGAGGAACTTCTTTCTAATATCCAGTTTAAATCTACTCCTCTCCAATTTAAAACCATTGCCCCTTGTCTTTCCCTGCAGGCCTTTGCAAACAGGCCCTCTACAGCCTTCTTGGAAGTTCCCTTTAGGTACTGGAAGGTCATTAGTAGGTCTCCCCAAAGTCCTCTCTTCTCCATGCTAAACAACCCCAGCTCCCTCAGCCTGTCCTCAGAGCACCACCGGAAGGGTTGAGTTTATTTATCACAGTGCTTGCTTGGATAGGAATGAAATGCAGGCTGTTCTCCATCATCAAAAGCTCATTAAGTCGTGCAGCCTCTAATTGATATGGCCAAAGCTGACAAGTTGTGTCAAAGGAGACGAGGCTGCTCACCCTGGGAGCTGCCACTCATGGGCCCAGGCAGCCAGGCCCGGGCTGAACTCTGACCGCTGCCAGAATGCTGCTGATTGTTTCAGCTGCCAGCACACAGAGGCACACCAGCTTCAGCACAACAGCACTGGCAGCTCACTCAGCCCCAGCTGGACACCTGTGTGATGGAGAAAAAAACCCCAGATGGTGCTTATTGGGGTCCAGTTTCTAGGAATCTACTCTAGATGTAGTGGCTCTATGTTGTCCTGGTTGGACAAATGGCACCTGGAAGAGCTTTTTTAATCCAGCAGCACTTGTTTCTGGCAAGCTGAGGATGCACATTGCAGGTAAACTGCAACTGGTATGACAGCAGGAGCAAGAAGTGCCAGTGTGCAAGGGAAGGCTCTTTGCAGCAAGGTTTGCAAGGCAGAAGAAGTTGGGAGTTAGGAGATAGCTGGAGGAAGGAGCATAGAGAAGCTTGGGGGTTAGGAGGAAGGTCTGGTACAGAAAGGAGGTAAAAAGGTGATGAATCATGGAGCCATAGAATGGGTTGAGCTGCGAGGGACATTTAGAGGTCATCTAGTCCAACCAGGGACATCTTCAGCTAGATGAGGTTGCTCAGAGCCCCATTATATCTTTAATGACAATAATAACAGCTTGAATGAAAATAATAATAAAATGAAAGAGGTACAAATAGACACAAACCCACTATCTAACCGAACACCCTGATGGCAGTGACATCACTGTCACCTCTGATGCTGTGACAAGCTCTGGGGAAGTCCCAGACTGGACTCAGTGGCAGATGGGAAGTGAATTCAGGAGCTGGGTTCTGGAATTGGATTCAGGAAGACACAGATTGGAATCAAAGGCAGGACAGAGTCTTCCTTGCACACTCATTGTTGAAGAAGAACCTGACCCTTGTGATCCCTCAGCTTGATACTGAACATGACATCCATGAGATGGAATCCCTTGCTGGTCAGTTTAGGATCACCTCTGCTGTCCCCTCCTCCCTGCAGGTGCCACCTGTGCCTTGCTGCTCCCCAGCATGCGCCACAAGAGTCAGCAGTGGCCTTGGTGTGCCCAGGAGCAAGTGTAAGGCAGAGGCTGTGTGCAGCCCAAGCCTTGGCAGTGACTCTCCCCAGGCAGAGTTCTCCCTGCTAGCAGCAGCCACTGAGAACATGCTGGGAGCTGCAGCCAGTGCAGCACTCACAAGAGACTGAGCTGGCAACTCAAACACTGAACACAACAAGTTCTGCTCTAGCCAAAGCAGAACACCTGGACACCCATTTACTTTCCCTGACTCCGGCACCACCCTTATCTCTAGGGAAGTAGCTGGGATTGATCATCCAGGAGCAGGTTGCAATTAACATTGAAGCCCATTTAAGCAATATAATGAATCAGTCTTTTAATAATAAGCTCCATAACCTTTGAGAACTCAGCTGGGTGGGAGCTGGGCAGCCAGCAGATAACATTCTCAGTGCTGCTGGTGCTGTAGAAATGGCTCCACCCTTCCCTGGTCTGCTGACTGGAGCCTGAGGGCCACATGCTGGTCACTCACTAGAGATCTGGAGCCTAAATAGACCTTGAGCCCCATTTTATTCTTCAGAGACAGATTTGAGCTGGCCACTGAGGCTTGTTCTTGGGTGAAGACCTTACAACTCCCTGCAAGGAGCTTGCAGTGAGATGGGGATAGGTCTCTTCTCCAGGGTTAGGAGTGAAAGGATGAGAGGGAATGGCCTCAGGTTGCAGCAGGGGATGTTTAGATTGGATATAAAGAGGCATTTCTTCACTGAAATGGTTGTTAAATCCTGGCCCAGGCCACCCAGGGAGGTGCTGGAGTCACCATCCCTGGAGGGGTTTAAGAAACATTTAGCTGCTCTCCTTAGGGCCATGGGTTAGTGGCATGGGAGTGATAGGGATGGCTGGACTTGATGAGCTTAGAGGTCTCTACCAACCTTTGTGATTCTCTAAAGTCCTGAGGATGTGAGATGGAGAGGCTGGATGGGATTATCTGCTTCTTCCCATCACTATAGGAGAGGCAGGCATGGGAAAATGGGGTGAAAAATGGGGCTCTGGGGCCCTTGGTGAGGGAGGTGTTGGGTGCAGGGCAGCTCTTGTGTCCCACTTGTAGCCAGCAGCTGAAGCCATGTGTCTTTAGAGGTGTGAAATCTCTAATTACAAACCAGCTAATGAAGGTTCACTGGTCAGGTTGCTCGTGTAGAGCTGGGGCAGCAGAGCTTTGGACATGGCATGAGCATGGTTGTGGCTAGGCTTGGCGAACAAAGCTCCAGGGAGGGCTCCATCCATGCTCCTCCTCAGCGCCTTTTCCAAGCGCTGATAAAAAGAGGATAGCAGATAGCACCCTCGAGCCTGTGCTATGGATTTTTTTAGGTGAGACACAGCATGCACAGAGCTGGACCCACCCTTTAGTCCTAAGGTTCATCTGCCAGGGCCTAGCAAGCTTGGACGCTGGCAGCCAAGTCCTTAGGATGGAGGTTTAACCTCTTAGCTGGAAGGCCTTCCAGGGCTAAACGAGCTCCATCTGCCCGGGTTTGGAATCAGAGTTGTCCTTCTCCTAGGATGACTGCCAGAAGGCTAATGAGCTCATGCTACCCATCCAAGGATTCTAGGAACATGGGTATCACTCCCCACACTTTCCCGTGGGCAATGAGTTTAATGTTCCCTCTGCTGTGGGCACAGTTATGGCACCAGGGGCCACAGGAGACCACAAGGGATTGTCAGACTGTGCCTTCATGAGCATGGTGGGATTGTAGTTTTGGGACAGGTCACTTGTCTGGTGAATGGACAGGAAGGTCAAGTGGGAATGAGTCTTCTTGTAGAGAACTTTCCCCCTGGGAAATGGCCAGCTGGCTTGGTGGTAAGCAGAGGGGAAGAAGTGGACTTGGGATATGTCACTTGATGAGTTTGTACCTGCCAAACACTACCCAGCTGACAAGTCTTTCTCCTTGGGTGTAGACCATGGAGTGAAGTCCCAGCTGGCCATTGCAGAAGCAGCCTTTCACCCATGAGATCCTGAGTCAGCCTGGAAGCTCCTCCATACCCTGGCTCCTGCAGAGGAGCTCAGACTGGCTACATCTGACTTCAGCTCATTCAATACCTCCCACAAAGAGACTGGGCCCAAAACCCCTTCCCCCCCCAAGGGACAAACTACAGCAGTGAGTTTCCTTGGCTTGAAATCCATCAGCTGCTCCAAGAAGTCCCAAAATAGCTTCCCAGAATGCTTGTCCTCATAACATCCCCTAAACCAGAAACCATCCTCCTGTGGTCCCTGAGGAAGTCCCAGAATTCAGCTTTCAGCTCCTGGAGGATCTAATCCCATTTCCAGGGGACTGGAAGCTGTGCTCAGGGCATGCTGGATGCTCCCTGGATTTCCACATGGTCTTTGATGGACTAGAAGTCCTCAGTCCATCTGGGACTGCTCTTTGTGCTGGAGCAGGGCAAGGGCAGGACGTGCTCTTCTGGGAGATGTTTTAGTGAGAATTTGAAGCCAAATACCAATGACTGGCAGCTCTTCACAATGCCAGACCAGGGAGAACACTCTGGGCCACAACTGACATGAGATCAAATAGGAGACCATGCAAAACTGGGGAAAAAGGGGAAAAGAAAGAAAAAATAAGCAAGGAGTTCAAAAAATGCCAAGGTTGAGAGTTTTGAGCACTCTTCTCCAGGGAGAAACAGCATCAGCGTGGCCTTTCTCTGCTCAGTTTGCTTTCCATGAGTTAACATGTTGATGGAGAAGGATTTGTCCCACTGGAAAGTCTCTGGATTTCCTCTCTGAGGAGGAATGGCCAAGCTGCCCATGGAATTTGAATGCATTAAAAAAACAGCCCTTCAATAAGGTGACTCCCCTGGGCTCCTCCTGCACTGGGCACTGGGGAGGCTGCACCTGGAATCCTGGGCTCAGCTTTGGGCTCCTCACTCCCAGAAGGACATTGAGGTGCTGGAGTGTGTGCAGAGAAGGGCAAGGAGGCTAGGGAGGGCTCTGGAGCACAAGTGTGCTGAGGAGCAGCTGAGGGCACTGGGCTTGGTTAGTGTGGAGAAGAGGAGGCTCAGGGGAGACCTTAGCTCTCTCTGCAACTCCCTGACAGGAGCTTGCAGTGAGGTTGGGGTTGGTCTCTTCTCCCAAGTAACAAGTGACAGGAAAAGAGGAAACAGCCTCAAATTGTGTCAGGGGAGGTTCAGTCTGAACATAACCACAAGATTCTTCCCTGAAAGAGTGGTTAAGCATTGGCACAGGCTGCCCAGGGCAGTGCTGCAGTCACCATCCCTGGAGAGGTTTCAAAGCCATGGAGCTGTGGTGCTGAGGGACATGGCTTAGTGGTGACTTAGCAGGTTGGGTTAAGAGTTGGACTTGATGACTTGAAAGGTCTCTTCCAACCCAAACATTTCTCTGATTCTGTGGTTCTCTGCCTGTTCCAGCCAGTTCAAGATGCAGCTGATGCCAAAGGCAAAGCCTGTGTGAATTCACACTCTAACCAGGACAGAGTCCCTCACAGGTAAACTGAGGCACAGAGACCTCACAAAACCATAACAACAGAAAGAAGGTCTCTGAAAAGTGGGGTTTTTTTCCAGCCCTATGTTTTTTTTGGCCATTGGCTCCCAGGGAGGTTTCTTGCAGCAGATGGCAGCAGTGGGTTTGGGAAGATGCCCTGGCCCAGGTCCCTCTGGGTGCTCAGCAGCAGCCCCAGCCAGCCCCAGCCCTAGCCCCAGGCCCTGGGGGAGGTGGGCTTGCAGCAAATGCACCTTCCATCAACCAACAAGCACTGCATTTAGCAGCACAACATCAAACCCTAACTGCCCAGGTGAGTTAAACTGTGTGGATTCTCTGGTGTCTAGGACAGGCCTTGAGCAGCCACCCCCTGCCCTGCAGCCCTGGGCTGGCCATCTCTCCTCCTCCTAGGCAGGACATTTTAGAAGGTCTATTTTTCACACTGAGGGTGGTGAGAGCCTGGTCCAGGTTGCCCAGAGAGGTGGGAGATGTCCCATCCCTGGAACCATTCCAGCTCAGGTTGTTTGTGGCTCTGAGCAACCTGCTCTAGTTGCAGATGTCCCTGCTGACTGCAGGGGGTTGGACTAGATGACCTTGAAAGGTCTTTTCTGACCCAAACCATTCTCTGATTCAATGATTCTATGCTTCTATGACTGGTTTTCCTTCTCCTTACCATCCATTTCTCTGTGTTAGCATCCATTTCTCTGTGTTCCTGTGCATGGATTTGCATACATTAGCAGGCAAACTCCTCTGCAGCTGCTGCAGGAGCACAGCAGGCAGGGAAGAGATGGCAGCCAGGGGCTAGTGGCCTCTGTTCAAGCCCTACAGACTGAATCCCTCAGCTCACATCCTACACACACACACACTGGCTGTGGAGCCAGCAGAGCCCCAGCCAGGCTAACTTGCCCCTCTGCATCTCCCAAGGATCCTGAGATGCACAGAGCACACACATGGCCAGATTGGGGCTTCCAGCTGCCTCCCTAGCCTGGGATGGGATGAGTGCAGGAGCATCCATCCCCACCCAGCCAGGTCCCCTCACAGTGGGGGTGAGGGTGGCTTTGTCCTCCTGGCTCCTGGGTGGTCCCTGGGCAGCCTCAGGGAGTGAAAAGGTTGCTCTGAATCACTGCCTTGCTTTATAGCAATAACTGCAGGGAGTTATTCTCCCCAGAGTTAAGTCCATGGCTGCTGGAAGGGTGTTGAGGTAGCACTTTGCAGCTCCAATTATCTTGGCCCCTCAGAACAAACAAAGTAGATTGTGTTGCTGGACAAAAGGCATTTTCTATGTAGCTTCTTGTCTGGAAGCATTCATGGTGTGTAATTCCATAGAAATGCCCGAGGTCCAGGCTCTCATCCCATTCAGAATCACCAGTGCCTGGGCAATTGTGTTCAGGGGAGGGAAGGCAAAGGCACAGCCAGTGCTACAGACCTGGCTGGCTGCACCATCTTTAAGGCATCATCTGGCTACACTGCTCCCTGGCAGCAGGACAGGTGTGAGAGGAGCTGTGTGAGGCTGGGCTGAGGACATGGGATGAGCAGAGAGGCTTGAGCAGTGCCTGGGGACCCTGCCAGATCCTGGCTCTGCAGCTTTGCCTTCCTGCCTCTCTCCTCATTTCTAGGGCAAGAAGTGATGATGCATCAACACCTGGACCTCAAAATTCCCTACCCCACTCCTGATCCTGGACAGCAGTGGCTGAGGACTACCTGCCATGGGAGAGCAATGTCCCCTGGTTACCCTATCACCTCCTTCTCATGGCAGTGCTGTCCCCAGAGGTCACAAGGGAGGGGGTGACCTGAAGGACAGCTCAGTGACAGTCAGAACCTAAATAGACCCCAGGAGGTTATAACACTGCTCTGTGCCTCAGTTTCCCCCGTGAGCTCTGGACTGTATTTTAGGGCTTGGAGTTGCTCTGTGGGAAGCCAAACCCCACTGTCCACAGAGCACCCTCCTCCAGCAGCCCACTGCTAGCTGGGACCAACTGAGAGGAAGTTGCTTTTCTTTTGTTGAGAGCAGGGAAAATATTTGCAGCCCTACAGAGCTGTAACAGAGGCATCCATGGTCTGAGAGACTGCAAAGGCACCCAGGAGCCTTTGGGAGTTGAACCTCTAGCATCTGGTCACTCCAGGGGATGCAAACCAGAGCTGTGCCCAGAGTTGCCTCAACACAGCTCATCTCCCTCTGCTGATTGGAGAAGATACTTTGGTTCCCAATATCAGCTCTGCCCCGTGGGGGATGATATGCCCTGCTCCCATTTCTCCTGGAGCAGGAGCAAAACTCTCCAGCTCTCTGAAGGTGCTGGATGAGGCTCCTTCTCCTCCCTTCCCCACATGTCTTTTGGAGAGACAGCAGCCCAGCAACCCATAGATCCATAGCTGGACACTTTGGGCTGCTTTAGACCAAGGGGCCTATTTGCTCTCTTTCATCCAGGCTTGTCTGAGCTAGCTGCAGTCCAGCCTGGCCCAAGAGTGTGAGGCTTGTCTTACCTTGCAGTAGAAAAGCAAAGGACCCTTCCTGCTCAGCTTCTTGGAGAGAGGTGTAGCTGCCTTGTCAGCATGAGCAGGCGTTGTCTCTGAGTACTAGTGATGGGATTTGTGCCTGCCATGTGCAGGGCACACTCTGTGTTCACCAAGGGGCTTCCCCCTTTCATGCTTTGCCACAACATTCTCCTGCTTGTCCTGAGCTACAGGAGCTTCATCTGGAGATCAGGGTGGCACGTCTAGAGGTGCCATGTGGCTGGCAATTACCTGCCTGCTCATGCTCAAGTGCTCAAATATGGTCAGACCCTCAGGCTCCTTCCATGGCCCCTTTGCAGATCATAGAATCACAGGGTCATGGAACTGTTTGGGTAGGAAGGGACCTTTCAAGGTCATCTAGTCCAACCCCCTGCAGCCAGCAGGGACATCTGCAACTAGAGCAGGTTGCTCAAAGACACAACCAACCTGAGCTGGAATGGTTCCAGGGATGGGACATCTCCCACCTCTCTGGGCAACCTGGGACAGGCTCTCAGCACCCTCAGGGTAACATTTTCTTCCTTCTATCTAGCCAAATCTCACCTCTTTTAGTTTCAAACCATCACCCCTTGTCCTGTCCCAACAGGTCCTGCTGAAAAGTCTCTCCCCATCTTTCTTATGTGTCCCTTTAAGCACTGCAAGGCTGCAGTAATGTCTCCCTGGAGCCTTCTCTTCTCCAGGCTGAACAAGCCCAACTGTCTCAGCCTGGCCTCACAGCACAGAGCTTCCAGCCCTCGAATCATCTTTGTGGCCTCCTGTGTCCCTGCTCCAGCAGCTCCATGTCCTTCTCATGCTGAAGACCCCAGAGCTGGACACAGTACTCCAGGTGGTGATCACCTGGCAAAACCTTTGGGAAGTGTAAGAGATAAGAGACAGCTCCTCCTGGCAATAAAAAAAAAACCTCAAAAACCATAAAAGTAACCAGAACAAGATCACCAGGGCTCTGTGATCCTCCAGCAGAGCTTCCCTGAGCTGTTTTGCTGAGGGGTGACCCTGCAGTGGGGAGCAGTGGCTGCTGAAGGGACACTTCAACACTAGATGGAGCAGTGACCCTAGACATGAAGCAGCAGAACTCTGCCTCTGCTTTAACTCACTCTTTTTTTTTTGCCCTGCGTCTCGCCCCTGAAGGGAATTTGGGGCAAGGACAACTCTTTTTCCCCCCAGCTTTGAGGCAGTTTGCCAGCCCTTGGTGGATGCTCTGACCCTGTGGTGGGCAGTGTCCCTGAGATGCTGTGGCCTGAGGGATTAGGGTCTCCTCTCTGGGGGCTATCAGCCTTGCCAGGAGGTGAAGCAGGGATCAGGGGGATCAGCCTCTGGGTCATTTCCTTGTTGCCTTAACACGTGGGTTTTTAACTCGGTTGCACAAAGGCTGGAGGTCAAAGGCTGAGGATTAAAAGGTGACCAGCAGACATCTGGGGCTGAAACAGCAGAGAGGTTGTGCCTGGGTGTCCGGCGGTGGCTTTCCTGCTTTAGGGATCAGCAAGGAGATGGAGAGGCTTTCTCCAGGGCTAAGGGAGATTCTTGGCTCTTGCATCAGAGGCCACTGAGTTGGCACAGGGCATGGCCATGCTGCCTTGTCCCTACCTGCTGCAGGTGCTCGGAGCATGCAGAGCAGAGGGGAAAACACTTCAGGCTGTTCTCCTTCTCTGATGTGTTTATCATCTCTCAGCCATGGGAGACAGTTGGGTTTGGACCTAATGGGATAGATTGAGCCAGCAAAATGCTTTTCCCCCAGTAATTTAAAGGGACACACATGCTCTGGTCCCTCAGGCCTGGTTGTGTCCATAGGAAACAGCAGTTGAACAGGAGCCTTCAGGATGGAGCTCCCTGCAAGTTGGTGCTTCAGTTTGCCTCTGAGTATGAAAGCCCTGAGCAGACACCTAAGCTCTCTGGAGGTGCTGTGAGATTCAGGATCTGGGGAGAAAATGTTTGCGGCTCTCTGGGCTATTATTAAAAGTTACTCCTCTATTAAGAATGGTTGATGTCTTGGGTGTCTTTCCTTCTCGCCTTACGGCTGCTGTGTCACCTGTGAGCTGTATCTCACCTGGTTGGTATCTCCATGGCATAGTGTGCTAAAGTGAATTAGAGGAGAGCCTTTACATCAGCCTTTTGGGGGGCTGGTGTACTAGGGATATACCCAGATGTGTTGGTACTCAGAGACTCTTCTCCATGGTACAGCAAGATAAATGATCCTGATGGCCTCATCTAGGTGATCCTGCTGTGGCAGGGGGGTTGGACTAGATGATCTTTCTAGGTCCCTTCCAACCCCTAGCATTCTATGATTCTATGATTCTATGGCACTGATTGTCCTTGCCACCTCCAGGAGGTTGCTAATAGATTTTGAAGGCACTGAGTAGCTTTACATTGTCCACCCACAGTTCCTCCCCATGGGCCCATCATCTTGAAAAGAGCAGGACTAAGAGCCCCTAATGACCTGCTGTCAAAGTATCATCTTCACCAGCTTGGAAAGCCCAAGGCCAAGACTTGAGTTGGCCTCAAATCTTGCAGGGTGAACAGCAACAGCTCTCTTCATCCCACGGGCTTGGGTTTGAACCCCCCCCTGGGTTTTGGGCCCTTGGTAGCTGTGCCTGTATTCAGTTCCTATTTATCCTTCACAGCAGGTGGAGTTCTGCAGCTCAGATGGGAAGGATTCAAGTCCCTGAAGGATTCAAGTCAGACTACCATGTCTCATTTGAGGCAGCTCAGCCAAACTCCTGCTGTCTGATAGGGGTTCTAGGCATCAATATGGCTTTGAGCAGTCTTCACATGGGTAACTGTAGGAGCATGTCAGGGAGCAATTGGTAAAGATTTGAGCCTCTTGCTCCCAGAAGGACATTGAGGTGCTGGAGTGTGTGCAGAAAAGGGCAAGGAAGCTGCTGAAGGGTCTAGAGACAAGTGTGGTGAGGAGCAGCTGAGGGCACTGGGGTTGGTTAGTGTGGAGAAGAGGAGGCTCAAGGGAGACCTTCTGGCTCCCTGCAACTCCCTGACAGGAGCTTGCAGCGAGGTGGGGGTTGCCTCCCAAGTAACAATCAATAGGACAAGAGGAAATGGCCTGAAGTTGTGCCAGGGAAGGTTTAGGTTGGCCATGACGAACAATTTCTTCCCCCAAAGGGTTGTCCAGGCCTGTCCCAGGCTGCCCAGGGCAGTGGTGCAGTCACCATCCCTGGAGGGGTTCAAAGCCATGGAGATGTGGTGCTGAGGGACATGGCTTAGTGGTGACCTGGCAGTGCTGCTTAGTGGTTGGACTCGATGAGCTTAAAGGTCTCTTCCAACTAACAAGATTCTATGGCTCTGAATGCAGGACCTTGTGCCCATGAGCAAACAGTGCACGCTGGCAGCCCAGAAGCACAATGGCATCCTGGGCTGCAGCAAGAGAAGCGTGGCCAGCAGAGCCAGAGAGGTGATTCTGCCACTGCACTCTGCTCTGCTCACACCTCCTCTGCAATACTGGGTCCAGTTCTGGAGCCCTCAACACACAAAGGCCATGGAGCTGATGGAGCAGGTGCAGAGGAGGCCACGAGAATGCTCAGGGGCTGCAACACCTCTGCTCTGAGGACAGGCTGAGGGAGCTGGGATTGTTCAGCCTGGAGAAGGGAAGGCTTCAGGGGACCTACTAGTGACCTTCCAGTACCTAAAGGGAACTTCCAAGCAGGCTGCAGAGGGCCTGTTTGCAAAGGCCTGCAGGGAAAGGACAAGGGGCAATGGTTTTAAATTGGAGAAGAGTAGATTTCAACTGGACATTAGAAAGAAGTTCCTCCCCACGAGGGTGGTGGAACACTGGAGCAGGTTGCCCAGGGAGGTGGTTGAGTTGCCATCCCTGGAGGCATTGCAGGTGAGGCTTGCCAGGGCTCTGGGCAAGCTGCTCTAGTTGGGGATGTCCCTGGCCACTGCAGGGGGGTTGGACTAGATGAGCTCCAGAGGTCCCTTCCAACCCAAACCAGTCTAGGATTCTATGTGCTGCCTCTCTGCTGTGAACTGACTGAACCCCAAGACCACACACCTTCCACCCCAGCCAAGAGGGCATCTACCAAATTCTCAGGCTGGGCCTCCCCATGAAGGCAGATGTGAGTCTGGCTTCTCTGTCCTAACCTCACCACCCAAAACCTTAATGTGGGCCAGAGGCACACGTGTGGTCCAGCAGCCCTTGCAGACTTGTCTAGCATGCTGGGTGCAAAGCTGGGACAGAGAAAGCACCCCATAGCCCAGAGCAGGAGGAGCTTGGGCCCTCCCCTTAACTGAGGACTTCACAAGTATCACTCCCAGCTCTGGAGAAGGTGACTTAGCTCTGTAAGGACCAAATTCTCACATACCTGAGCCTTGAGTCACCACTCCAGGAGGAAACATGCATAAACAAGCAGCAATCCAGGAAACTCCACCGTTGAGCTGGACAAAGGGGAAAGTCAGTGGCTTGGTATGTCTGCACGCTAGCAGCAAGAGCCAAGCTTGAGGTGCTCATCAGCAGCCCAGGCTGTGCTGGGGCACGGGGAGGCAGAGCTGCTGAGGAACACCCGAGCTGCTGGAGCTGCATCACTGCTTGGGGTGGTGGGTGAAGTCACAGCTCTCCCTTGGCATTTCTGAGAACAGGAAAGTTCATCCCCTGGGAGGTCAGCAGGGTGGGGAAACTGAGGCAGGGAGCATGTGGGAGGTGGTAGCACGTGTGTCTGAGCCCTGGCAGTGACCTCAGCTTCTCTTATTTCTGCCAGACCAGTGCACAAATGAAAGAACCCCAAAGTGCTGCTGTCAGGGCTGGGTCTCAGCAAGGGCTTACTGCAGCCCAGCCCTTTGAATTCCCCCTCCAGCTTGAGGCATGAGGCCAAAGAAATGTCTCCTAGGAAAGTTCAGGCATCACTCCAGCAGCTTCCAGCCTATGTCCAAGATTGGTTGCAAGCTCTGAGGATGGAGATCCTCCTGTTTCCTTTGTGCCTCAGTTTCCCCATATGCACAACAAGACCTCTCCAACTGTCCTCCCACAGGGATGCTCTGAACAGAGTTAGGACTTCCCAAATATTTTTCTGCTGAGTACCCAGCAAAGAGAGGGAAAATCAATTTGGTGTCAGGAGGAGGATGGAGGAGACCTGAGGAGGATGTAGAACTGGCAAAATTCAACCACTGCTTGTGCCCAGAGGTTCTGGGGCAAAGGGGCACCAAGCCTGCAGTATGCTGGATGATGGGCTGCTTTTCCAGATCAGTGCTGGGGCTTTATCTCCTGGTGGCATCCCTTAGCAGGCAGAAGCTCTTGCCCAAGGAGCAGCTGAGGAGTGATGGCCACGTGCTGAGTTTACCTGCTAGCACTCTCCTGGCATTCCCCAGTTCTTTCTGAGGCAGCACTTCAAGCACAAGAGAGACATTGTCACTGCTCCTGCAGCTCCCAGGTGGGGCTTAGGGCTCTGCCCACCCTTCTCAGCCTGTCTCTGCCTCCCCCTCTAGAAATCAAGTGGATTGGTGCAGCTCCTCATTCAGGTACTGGCATCAGCACTGCCAGGGAAGTCCTGTCAGTCAGGGGCACCCAGGAATTTGCCTTATCTAATTGCCCTCCTGGAGCTTCTCTGTCCCACTCCTGCCAAGCCAGGCTGAGGTTCCCCCATGGGCTCACAGGCAGAGATGTCCTGGGAGAGCACCAGGAGGGTGCAAGGTGTCCCAAGGAGAACACTGGCAGGCTGCTGCTGCCTTCACCAGAGCCTTCCTGCTGCCTGCTGACCCACAGCCAGTCCAGATACTCTTTTGGGGACACTTTTCCCACCCTGGACCTTACTCAGAGAAAGGAATGAGCTGGTGACATTCCCCCTTGAGCAGATACAATGTTGGGGTCAAAAATTCATCCCCTCCTCTTGGCACTGCCAAAGGATGCAAAATTGCCCTGGGAGCTTTACAATAACTCATGCATGTCTACAGATTGTCCCAGCAAACAGATTCCCCTCTGGATTCTTGCAGATGGGGAGGTTTCTGTGCTGGATTTCTTGTGAAGAGAGAGCTTTTCCTTAGCAGGGTGGGAGGGGGCTGGTGGCCAGGGGAAGCATGCCTGGAATGTGACAAGCCTGTTCTCCTGCTCCTTTGTGTAAACGAGTTGGGTCTATTCCCTTCCTCTCCAGAGTGCACCTTTGTAAGCCTCCTGGCAGAGCAAATTGACTTTGAGAGCACAGGGATGGCAGCAGGGGCTGGGGTGTGGGGCTTGGGGATGAGAATAATTAGTAAGACTAATTGTTGAGAAGAAGAAAAGCTCTTTTCCCCCTCTAGAAGTGATGGGTGGTGAGCAACACTGCCCACCACCTTCATGCCCATATGTCTTCTCCTCTGTCTCCAGCACTGCCCACCAACTTAGAATCACAGTATGGCCAGGTTGGAAGGGACTGTGAAGATCATGCAGTTCCAATCCCCCTGCCATGAGCAGGGATGCCAATCACTAGCCCAGGTCACCCAGGGCTGCATCCAGCCTGGCCTTGAACACTGCCAGGGATGGAGCAGCCACAACCTCTCTGGGCAACCTGGGCCAGTGCCTAACCACTCTCTGGGGAAAGAACTTCCTCATAATCTCCAATCTAAATTTATCCCTCCTTCAGCTTGTGCCCATTCCCCCTTGTCCTATTACAATCAGACCTTCATGCAGGCCACAGAGCAACTGAGAAGTTGCAGTGCTGGTTAATGTTTGGATTTGATGATCTTAAAGGTCTCTTCCAACGAAAATGATTCTATGGCTCTCTGGAAAACCTGGGTATAAGATCATTGCAAAGAAAGAATTCACTGTCACACCTTGAGGAGCTGTGGAGCCCAAAGGCTGCTGGCTGCCAATGTCTCTCATGGGTGAGGGACTTGCTCAGCTTCAGGAGGACACTCAGCCTTGGCCCTGCTGCTAGCCCAGGAAGAGCAGCTTTCATTCCCACCACTGATGCAAAGCTTGGAGAGGTTCCTCTGAGGCAGTTCAGAGAACAAAGCCTGAGAAGGTTACTGTCACCCCTTCCACTGCCACCCCTGCAACTGCCACCCCTTCCAGTCCCCCCTTCCACTGTCCCCTTCCCCCCATCCACTGTCATCCCTTCCACTGTCGCCCATTCCACTGCCACCCCTTCCAGTCCCCCCTTCCACTGTCCCCTTCCCCCCATCCACTGTCATCCCTTCCACTGTCGCCCATTCCACTGCCACCCCTTCCAGTCCCCCCTTCCACTGTCCCCTTCCCCCCATCCACTGTCATCCCTTCCACTGTCGCCCATTCCACTGCCACCCCTTCCAGTCCCCCCTTCCACTGTCCCCTTCCCCCCATCCACTGTCATCCCTTCCACTGTCGCCCATTCCACTGCCACCCCTTCCAGTCCCCCCTTCCACTGTCCCCTTCCCCCCATCCACTGTCATCCCTTCCACTGTCGCCCATTCCACTGCCACCCCTTCCAGTCCCCCCTTCCACTGTCCCCTTCCCCCCATCCACTGTCATCCCTTCCACTGTCGCCCATTCCACTGCCACCCCTTCCAGTCCCCCCTTCCACTGTCCCCTTCCCCCCATCCACTGTCATCCCTTCCACTGTCGCCCATTCCACTGCCACCCCTTCCAGTCCCCCCTTCCACTGTCCCCTTCCCCCCATCCACTGTCATCCCTTCCACTGTCGCCCATTCCACTGCCACCCCTTCCAGTCCCCCCTTCCACTGTCCCCTTCCCCCCATCCACTGTCATCCCTTCCACTGTCGCCCATTCCACTGCCACCCCTTCCAGTCCCCCCTTCCACTGTCCCCTTCCCCCCATCCACTGTCATCCCTTCCACTGTCGCCCATTCCACTGCCACCCCTTCCAGTCCCCCCTTCCACTGTCCCCTTCCCCCCATCCACTGTCATCCCTTCCACTGTCGCCCATTCCACTGCCACCCCTTCCAGTCCCCCCTTCCACTGTCCCCTTCCCCCCATCCACTGTCATCCCTTCCACTGTCGCCCATTCCACTGCCACCCCTTCCAGTCCCCCCTTCCACTGTCCCCTTCCCCCCATCCACTGTCATCCCTTCCACTGTCACCCCTTCCACTGCCACCTTCACCCCTTCCACTGTCACCCATTCCACTGTCACCTTCACCCCTTCCACTGCCTCCTTCACTTACAGTGTAGAGCAATATCTTCATACTAATAATGATGCCAGTTGTGGTGGTGATGATGATGTGGTCACTTACAACATCCCTGGAAATGTCCCTCTCCCAGGAGATGCCAGTGAGTGCCTGGGGAATAAGTGCCCTTTCCTAAGTGATGAGCAAAGACTCTAAAATGTCCACTCTCACCACCCCAGGCACCATGAGGGAAGCAAGTCTTCAGGGTTTTCTCCACTAAAACAGTCCCTGGAGCAAGGGGTTGGGTTTTGCTGGGCATGGTAAGGAGCTGTGGACCACCCATGCTCCTCAGTCATCTCCCATACATGAGCAGGCTTTTCAGATCAAATCCATGGACATCCTCAATGTCTTGCCTTGCTTCCAAGCCAGGCAATCAGCCATATTTCTCCTCCTTTCCTCATCATGCCTGGCTGTCAAGTTGTCTCCTTGGTGCTCTGCAGACTGGCAGACAGCCTTGGCATCCCCTTATCAGGTCCTCCTAAATGCCATTTGAGTTGAAGCTGTGCAGGTGTAGACAGACACCTGGAAAGGCACCTGCTGCCTCCAAAAAGTCTGCAAAGTTTGGGGTTTATCCTGTAGGCACAGCTAGGGAAACTGAGGCACTGAGACAGCCAAAGGCAGCTTGCCTGTGTGCCTTCTCCATGGCCAAGTTCACCCTGCCTTCAGCCTGGGCATGGACTGAGCACAGAGGTCACCTTCTCCTCTCCCTTTGGCTCCTGCAGATTTCATAGAATCCTAGAATGGGCAGGTTGGAAGGGACCCTAAAGATCATCTAGTTCCAACCTCCCCACACTGAGCAGGGATGCCAATCACTAGCCCAGCTCACCCAGGGCTGCATCCAGCCTGGCCTTGAACACTGCCAGGGATGGAGCAGCCACAACCTCTCTGGGCAACCTGTGCCAGTGCCTAACCACTCTCTGGGGAAAGAACTTCCTCATAATCTCCAATCTAAATTTCCCCTCCTTCAGCTTATAACCATTCCCCCTTGTCCTATCACAGTCTGACTGCTTAAAAAGTCTCTCCCCTTCTGTCTTATAATCTCCCTTTAGGTACTGGAAAGCTGCTCTAAGATCCCCTGGAAGCCTTCTCTTTTCCAGGCTGAACAATCCCAACTGTCTCAGCCTNTTGCCTGGCCCCAGGCTCTGCTTTGCTGCATGGTCAATGTTTGGCCTTTCCCAGCTCCTCAGCTTTGTCTTTTGATGCCAGAGTGGCTCTCTGGGCACATCTCTGATGCCCTGGCCTGAGGGATCTGCTTGTCAGCAGGGCTGGGACCTCCTCAGCAAAGCCAGCTGGGATCCCTGAGAAAAGCTGACCTGTGGCACTCCAGACTTCCTGAAGACAGTTGGACACAGAGAGCCTGAGGAATATTGCTGACTTGGAGAGGAAAGGTTCAGTTCTGACATGTTCCTCTTTAGTGACCCAAATCTCCAAGGTATCGGTGAGCTGAAGATGCCAGAGAGACAGCTTGCTGGCAGCTGCACGGGCTGTGCAGGACAAGCTCCTGGGCTGCCCAGAGAATCTCTTTCATTTGGCAAATTGGGAGCACTCCTCCTTTGCTCCCCTGCCATTGCTTGCCAGGAGATGTCTCCCAGGCCAGCCAATTCCCCTCAGAGGAGTTGGGATTTTGCTGCTAGAGCTCTTCTTTGAGCTCTTCTTCTTCGAGGAGAAACTTGTTTGCAGTGAGGGTGCCAGAGCACTGGCCCAGGCTGCCCAGGAGGCTGTGGAGTCTCCTTGTCTGGAGCCATTGCAGAGCTGCCTGGACACATTGCTGTGTGAGCTGGTCTAGGTGATCCTGCTCTGGCAGGGGGGTTGCACTAGATGATCTTTGTAGGTCCCTTCCAACCCCTGACATACTGGGATTCTGTGATTCATCCCATGCTGTCAGCTCTGCAAAGCCCAGGAGCTTCACCCACAGAGGCTGTCACCATGGCTGAGCCTCAACAAAGCTATGTCAGCATGGTGGATGCTTCAGCTCCTTTGGGTCAGCTCAAGCAAGGGCAGGAAACTTGCTCCAGAGGTCTGTGGGTGCTGCAAGGGGCCAGCCAGGGAGACCAGGCCACTCATAGTGGGTTAACTCCAAGACTAGCAGTGCTACCACCACCACCATCCAAAATCATCATCCTACAGGCCAGGATCCAGGACTAGGTGCTACACATGGGGACTGAGTGTCTACTGAAGTCTTGAGGTCCTGCTAAAGTCTGTGTTTGGGGTATTCAAAGGTATAAAGCCTGCTGGGATAATGTTGGTGGACCAAGTCTGAAGGAGGGATTGCCATTGCTCTCCAGTCCATACTGGGCACGTATGCTGGAGTGATCTGTCCCTAGACCATGCCTGGGCTCTGCCCTGGAGAAATCCATGGGGTGGTCCAAAATGGAGCCAGCATTAATTGGATTCAAGAGCAGGATCACCCTGATCTCTTGAGCCTAAAGTACCATCTCACCTCAGCCTGATCCAACATGTCTGCAGGGGAAGAGATGTTCCTGGGCTGACTCTGCAGGAGCAATGCAGGGCTGCTTCCAACATGTGCATGGACATGCTGAGGAGCTGTGGCCTTTCCAGGTGGGCTGGGGAGCTCTGCTGCTGCCAAAGCATCTTACCCCCCAGAGATAGGCAGGAGGTGATGGGTGGGAGAGGAGGGAGGGTTTGCTCTACCTTCTGCACATGCATTGCACAACAAGTGAATTCCCCATCTCTTGATTAGGAAAAGCCCTCCAGACCTGTTTCCCATGAGCCAATCTTAAAGTTCCATTTTGACTTGGCTTTTTCCAAGGGTGCAGAGCCCTGGCCCAGGCTGCCCAGGGAGCTTGTGGAGTCTCCTTGTGTGGAGAGATGCAAAATCCACCTGGAGGTGATCCTGGCCAAGCTGCTCTGTGCAACCCTGCTGGAGCAGGGGGCTGGATTAGAAGATCTCCAGAGGTTCCTTCTAGCCCCCACCATGCAGGATCCTGTGCCTCATCTTGGTGGCTGGGGGAGTGCTGGACTTGCTTAGCTTGCCCCTGGCCAGCAAGGCTCCAGCATAACCTGCATTTAGTGCAATTCTCTGCCTTGAATCCTTTGGGACTGGAGAAAAGCCAATGCTATTGGTTCCTCTGCTTTTGCATCCCCAGCAATCTGTGTTTCCTCTGTGCTGATGGAGGTGAAGTTGGTTGTTTCTGTTCAGCTCTAGCAAGGTGTTGAATCTCCTCTTGTTACCCAGTGAGATGTAGTTGAGAGAACTTACTGAGGAAGGGTAGAAGCACTGCCCCACATCCCACCCCATCCTTCTCCACCCTGCTCCACCTTCTTCCCTGGTGTTGACTTCTCCTACCTTAGGGCTGACAAATGATTATTTCCAAATCCCAAATCTTTCCATGCATCAAGGGTTGCTTCTTGAATTTGGTCTTTTTACCATTCAGCAGCTTTCAATTGAAAATAGCTGAATGCAAACACCAGAGGAAATCTTCTTGAAGTGACACAAAGTCCATCTTACAGCCTGCCTCCTCTTCTCTGCTCCAAGATGCTAGATTCATACCAGATTCATGCCCTGAGATGGAAATAAACCCTCTCCCTTGCCATGGTCAATGGAGAGAGGCACCTTCCCAAGGCATCTTGTCCCACCAAATCTTGGCCTTCCCTCCTGGAGATCACAGAAACATTAAGGTTGGAAGAGACCTCTAAGATCATCAAGTCCCATTTGGTCCATCTGCTATGGTCAAGAGAGAGAGAGAGATGCCTTTCCAAAACTACTCATCCTACCACATCTCTGACTTCTTTCTTGGAGATGTTCCCATCTTGGTCATCCACATCATCTTGGTCACTCCCAACCAAGACAGTCCTTTAAATCCTTGAGCTGCATGGGATTGGCTAATCCTGGCTTGAGCCTTTGGAGCCTTTTTATCCCCTGGGATTCCCCAGGGAGATGGTGCTGTCAGTTGGAGTGGATTCCTGTCCACTGCAGGCCTTTCCAAGCCTTGAGCGTGGTGCGAGATGCTGCGGAATGCATCAGCCTTGGAGCTCTGTGTCAGGACACGTCTGAGGCACTCAGCTCCCAATGCCACGGCAAGATTGGGAACATTTTTGTGGCAAGCTGCCATCTTCCCCTGGATCATTTACCTCTTGAGTGACAAACTCAGCTCTGAAATGCTTCTAATGCTTTGCAGCGCTGTGGCTTCTCTCGTGGGCTCGGGACAGACACTCTCTAATTACAGCCCTCCCTGGAGCAAAATGGGGCAATTCTTGGCATTTTCAGCATGCTTGTGTTTGTGTTAGATGGAGCCAATCCAGGCAGACAGCTAATCCCAAACACTGCCTGCTGCCTCTTTGGATGATGGTCAGAAAGGGAGTTTGAAAGCAGGGCAGGGGCTCATGTCTTTGCTCAGGAGCTGAGGGTCATTGTGGAACAAATCCTTCAGAACAGGCTGCAAGGGCAGTGCTGGAGTCATCAACCCTGGAGGGGGTTAAAAGACATAGAGATGTGGTATTTAAGGACATGGTTTAGTTGCATGGGGGGGGATAGGCTGATGGTTGGACTTGATGATCTTAAAGATCTCTTCCAACCTTCATGATTCTGTGATTGACGTCTCTGAGGTTCAAATGGCTGGATGAAGCTCAGCATCTCTACTCAGACACCTGAATGTAGATGCCTTCATTGGTCAGCTGACTTTTATCCTTAATGTCAGATGAGATGAATCCCACCTCCATTGCAGCTAGGAGTGGTGGGACCATAGTCCAGGTCCTCAGGAGAGCATCTGTGCTCATTTCCTTCATGCAGAGATACAGCTCAGCCACATGGGCTCTGCATGGGGTGGACATTACTCCACGAGCTGTGTGGTCTGGGGTTACTTTGCTCAGTCTCTGGCTCAGTGGCTGAATGAAAAGCTCCCTCCTGGAGCTGTAGAGCAACATGGTTATTTAGGCTTGAAACAGGAGCTGTTGGGTTTTTTTCCCCCTTTTTTTCTTCTCCTCCCCTTTTGGCCAATACACTTGGATGATTTACTGATGCAGATCTGCTGGATTAAGTAATTGATCTGATGTGTCCTGAGTGCCAAGAAAGACATGCTCTAAATTAAAATAATAAAAAATGTGCCAGCAAATCCAGCCCTGAGTAGTACTTAAAGGCTTCTGAAGAGGCTGGCTTGACACTGGCAGGGCCACCCAGGCTCCTGTTCCTGTGTCCCTGCCCCAGTGCCTTGGGAGGATCACAGACTCATGGCATGGTTTGGGTGGGAAGGGACCTTTCATGTTCATCTAGTCCAACCCCCTGCAGCCACAGGGACATCTGCAACTAGAGCAGGTTGCTCAGAGCCACAACCAACCTGAGCTGGAATGGTTCCAGGGATGGGACATCTCCCACCTCTCTGGGCAACCTGGGACAGGATCTCACCATCCTCAGTATAAAAAGTTTCTTCCTTAGATGAGTGATCAGGGAACCACACTGGCACCAAGAGTGGCTATGTGACAAAGCTCTGCTCCCACAAGGATGTCCATGCTGCCTTGTCCATCTTCTGCTGAGAGGTTAGGGATAGGCTCTTGCAGCATCCCCAGGATGCTAATACAGACTGCAACAACAACAGAATCATCATTGAATAGCAGCCTGGAAGGGACCTCAAGGATCATCTGGTTCAACCTTTCTTGGCAAAAGCACAGCCTAGACAAGATAGCCCAGCTACTGCCCAGCTGCATCTTAGAAGTGTTGGATGTTGGGGAATCCACCACTTCTCTGGGGAGATTATTCCAAAGGCTGATTGTTCTCATGGTGAAAAACATTCCTCTTGGATCAAACCAGAATCTTCCCAGGAGTAGCTTGTCCCCATTACCCTGTGACCCCTTGCAAAAAGGGAGCCTCTATCTTCTTTAAATACTGGAACATAGACTCATTAAGGTTGGAAAAGCCCTTGAGGACTATCTGCTCCAACTGTTAATCTAGCACTGTCTAGTCCTAGACTAACCCATGTCCCTCAGCACCACAGCTCCATGGCTTTTCAACCCTTCCAGGGATGGTGACTGCACCACTGCCCTGGGCAGCCTGGGACAGGCCTGGACAACCCTTTTGGGGAAGAAACTTGAGGCCCATGGTGCTAAGTTCTCCCCTAAGCCTTCTTTTCTCAAGGCTCTGCAGTCAATGCCCAGTGTTCATAGAATCCTAGAACAGTTCCAGCTGGAAGAGACCTTGAAGCTCATCAGTGCANATGTGCCCATGAGGACCATCACGGTGCTGGAGAAAGCCTGACTGGATCATCAGTTTCTGGCTAGAAGGCAAGAGGAGGGAACTGTGCCAGCAGCAGAGTTTGCCCACTCCTAATCCTGCCAACAACCTGTCGAGAGAGATGGAGGGGAAATGTTCCAACAGCAGATCTATATGTTTGAAATGGATTCATGGAATCCAAGCAATTCACACCACTTCATGCCTGCAGCAAAACAAAAAGCCTGGGAAGGGGAGGAAAAAGCGAGCGAGGTCAGCTGCAGTCCCTGGGCTGAAGGTGCTGCAAAGGCTGCACCGTGTGAGGGCTGCAGGCTGCCAGCCTCCCCTGCCTGCCCTCCCAGAGCATGCACTGCAGGGCTGGGCAAGCACAGCCACATGCCTGCAGGCACACACAAGGGGCTAATTACACTCTTGACCAGGAAGGGCACTCTGAGGGATTCTCCCCAAACACAAAGACATGCTGCCAAAGGAAAAGGAAACATGTCAAGGAAAAGCTTGGAGTTCCAGTCTCATTGTTCTTTGCCTCTATTATTAGTTGTCTCTTTCAGGCACAGTCTGAAAATCCCTTGTGGTCTCCTGTGGCCCCTGGTGCCATAACTGTGCCCACAGCAGAGGGAGCATTAAACTCATTGCCCATGGGAAAGTGTGGGGAGTGATAGCCATGTTCCTAGAATCCTTGCATGGGTAGGATGAGCTCATTAGCCTTCTGGCAGTCATCCTAGGAGAAGGACAACTCTGATTCCAAACCCAGGCAGATGGACTAAGAGGTTAAACCTCTGTCCTAAGGACCTGGCTGCCAGTGTCCAAGCTTGCTAGGCCCTGGCAGATGAACCTTAGGACTAAAGGGTGGGTCCAGCTCTGTGCATGCTGTGTCTCACCTAAAAAAATCCCTAGTGCAGGCTCGAGGGTGCTATCTGCTATCCTCTTTTTATCAGCGCTTGGAAAAGGAGCTGGTGAGGAGCATGGATGGAGCCCTCCCTGGAGCTTCGTTCGTGAAGCCTAGCCATACATACAGTTGTCACTTTATTGTTTGATTCATTCACTCTTTTATTCATTTATTTTCCTTTTCCTGGTGCACAACAAATGTGAAGAATTCTCACCTTTGGTTGCCAGGTCCTAACCATCTCAGAGCAGCACAGGGCTGCTCCAACCTTCAGCAATTGGCAAGTGGAGGAGCTCCAGGAGGGATGCAGGGATGGGAACAGTGAGGACTGCAAACAGATGGGATGGTTTTAGCCATCTGGACTGTGGAGACAGGCAACTGTGCCTCTGTACACCCAGCTTTGAGCAGGGCTGCCTTGCTTCGTTAGGAGATGAAGGCTGCTGGTTTCTCAAAAGGGAAGTTGTGATTTCTCCAGGATTTTAGGAGCCCAAAAGCTGGGACAGCAAGAGGAGGAACAGCAGGAAGCCCAAGAAGCACCCAGCACTTGGCACTGCTGGAACCATATTCCTCAGGAAAAAAAAACAAAGAGACAAAACGTGGAGGGGAAGACATTGAAAGAACTGGAGTGCTCCTGAGGGTCTCCACAAACCAGGAATATCTAGTTTGCAGTGCTGGGAATAATAACTGGGAAGCTTTGAAATTGCTCTAAGTGGGAAACTGGGGCCCAGAAGGAGCCAATCTGAAGTTTCTGGGCACAGCAATTCATTTTTCATCCCTGCTTGGGGCTTTTGGCTTGCTCTCCTCTGGACTTGCCTTGGGAGAGGTTGCTAAGCTCAGCTTTGGGGATGCACCTCAAACCAGCAGCTATTTTTCCACTTGCAGAGTTAGGTCCAAAATGCAGCAATTTAGCAGCAATGGTCCAACAACCCCTCAATTTCTCATCCTTAACCACATTCCAGAGAGGGCTGCTATAGAACAACCAAATTTACCTGCAGTTGTTTTCACAGATGATACTTCATCTGCTGTTAGCTTTGGAAGAAGTTTCTAATCCCATTTCACTTCTTGTCCTCAATTCATTTTATCTTCCTGAAGTCCCCATCCAAAGTCCCAAGGAGAAATGTTCATCCCAGGAGTAGTTCACCCACACTCTAATGAGTAATTAAGTACTTGTACTAGCCCAGGTTGCCCAGAGAGGTGGGAGATGTCCCATCCCTGGAACCATTCCAGCTCAGGTTGTTTGTGGCTCTGAGCAACCTGCTCTGGTTGCAGATGTCCCTGCTGGCTGCAGGGGGTTGGACTAGATGACCTTTTAAATGTCCCTTCCACACCAAACTGTTCTATAATTCTCTGATGTTAGTTTTCCAGCAAGCACACAGGTCAGGAATGAGGGATCTGGGCATACTTACTCAGGAAGCAAATTATTACCCAGGTTGAGTAATTGGCATCTGCCCAAGAGGGAATGAGAGAAACATTCTGGAGAGATTCTACCCCTCTAGTGCTAGGACCTTATCAAGTCTGGACTATGTCAAGGAAGGATGTTTATCCATTCAGACACTTTTCACTGAAGAGATTTCTCCTCCACCAACTGAAAACCCATACTCATGTGGAGAGCTTCCTCCTCTGCTGTGGAAAATGCACTTGAGGGCATGTACCTGAGCCCAGCCCTGAAAGCAACCACTGTGCTGAAGTGTTTGCTTGGCTTCAGAAATGTGAAGAGAGGGATTTTCTCTTTAGAAAGCCCAGAAATGCTGGTTTTGAGTTCACTGGGTGCCTGATCCAAAGTTTCGTGAAATCAGTGCAAAGCTGTCATGGACTTTGATTCAGGCTCTAAGCCCATAAACTCATACCTGAGCAGTCAAAAAAGGGCTGAAGGGCTTTGAATTCCTTTCCAGGGGGATTCTTCTTTCTCTTGTGACTGCCCTAAACTCATAGAATAGTAACTAGGATTGAAGGCACCTCCAGAAGTCATCCTGCTCCAAACCGTGGTGTGCTCTAAGCCTCTCACTTGACCTGTGCCAACTAGCAGGCTCTGGGGCCTGGATGGTGTCATGATGTGGGGATCCTAGGGAGAGGGTTAGGCTCAACCTGGGGCAGGCAGTGCCTGGGCAGCCTGTGCAAAGAGCCAGTCTTGGCTTGGAGAAATGGCTTAGCTTGCTCCTGAGTGCAGCTGGTGTGCAACCAGGGTGACCCTCAGGAGCTGGGAGCAAGAGAGGAAGAGAAAAGGAGAACAAGAGGAGGAGAGGAGAAGAGAAAAAGAGAAGAGAAAAAGAGAAGAGAAGGAGGAGAAGAGAGGGAGAAGAGAAAAAGAGGAGAAAAAGAAGAGAGAAAGGAAGGTGCGGGAAGGTGTGGGAAGGGAAGGGAAGGGAAGGTGTGGGAAGGNAGAGAAGAGAAGAGAAGAGAAGAGAAGAGAAGAGAAGAGAAGAGAAGAGAAGAGAAGAGAAGAGAAGAGAAGAGAAGAGAAGAGAAGAGAAGAGAAGAGAAGAGAAGAGAAGAGAAGAGAAGAGAAGAGAAGAGAAGAGAAGAGAAGAGAAGAGAAGAGAAGAGAAGAGAAGAGAAGAGAAGAGAAGAGAAGAGAAGAGAAGAGAAGAGAAGAGAAGAGAAGAGAAGAGAAGAGAAGAGAAGAGAAGAGAAGAGAAGAGAAGAGAAGAGAAGAGAAGAGAAGAGAAGAGAAGAGAAGAGAAGAGAAGAGAAGAGAAGAGAAGAGAAGAGAAGAGAAGAGAAGAGAAGAGAAGAGAAGAGAAGAGAAGAGAAGAGAAGAGAAGAGAAGAGAAGAGAAGAGAAGAGAAGAGAAGAGAAGAGAAGAGAAGAGAAGAGAAGAGAAGAGAAGAGAAGAGAAGAGAAGAGAAGAGAAGAGAAGAGAAAAAGAGAAGAGAAGAGAGGGAGATGAGAAAAAGCGGAGAAAAAAGAAGAGAAAAAGAGAAGAGAGGAAGAGAAAAATAGGAGAAAAAGAGAGAAAGAAGAGAAGACATAAGAGAAAAAGAGAAGAATAAGAGAAGAATAAGAGAAGGAGAAGAAGAGGAGGAGAAGAAGGGGAGAAGAGGAGCAGGAGAAGAAGAGAAGAAGAGCTGGTGGCACCATGCAGAAGAGCACTGGACATGGAGTGGGTGGTGCATGGAACAAGCCTAGCAGCAGCCAAGCCTGGGAAGCAGCCAAGAGCAGTGTTGTGTGAACACACTGTGCACTGCAAGAGGGCTTTGGGTGGCACTGATGTGTGAGCAATGCTCCACCAGAGTCCTGCTGTCAGGAAGGTCTTGCAGCAGAGGGACACTGGGGAATGGGAGAAAGGAGATGGAAGGGGTCAGGGAGCCAGCCTGGCTCTGAGCAGAGCAGGAAGGGCTGCAGCTTGCAAAGAGCCACGATCCCAGAGCAATGTGCTGGCAACACAAAACACATCAACAGGCAGCAATCAGGGCTGCAGCACAGAGCCCCAGCGACCACCAAAGGAGATGAGCTGGCCAGGGGACTGGTTCTCACTCAACAGCTGCCCCAGGGCTGGTGCAGCTGGAGCTGGGCAGGTCTGCCTCTCCACCTCGGTGGCATGCTTCCCTGAGCACCCCAGGACACAGGCATGGCCTCAAGGCCCCACCAAGTGCCTCTGACCTCTCCAAGTGTGCCAGTGTGAGCCCTGGTGTGGAGATTAAAGGCTAGCTTCTGTTTTGTGAGGAGGTTCCCAACTGCACAGGATGGTTGAGAGAGCACCAGGCTGCAGCTTGCAGCTTGCCATGTGTCCTGATTTCTGTCCATTTCTGCTGGAGCTTGGGCTGACACTTCCCATCAGAAGATGGCATTTCCAGCTTCTTCCAACTTTGCCAAACTTGCAGTACTTGGGATGAAAATTTCCAGGCCTACATCTGCCTCTTTTTCCACAGCTGAAAGCTGAGGCCACAGTGCTTTGTCCCTCCCAGGAGGAGCTGCTGGCTTTGCTGCTGTGAGCTCACATCTCTTAGGGGCAAGAGCTTCTACCCCAGTTAACAATGGTGTTAGCATGAGGATTAGGGCCACAAAGATGTTTAAAGGACTGGAGAACCTCCCCTATGAGGANTTCTAGGATTCTAGGATTCTATGATTAGGTCCTCCTCTCTACTCCTCCTGGGAGCAAAATCCCTGCACATGAGACCAACTAAGTGTGTAGAAGCTAAGCAGTCTATCTGCACTGATAACCCAGCAAGCACTCAGCCATTGCCATGGCCTGCCCTGCTCTTCAGATGGTGCTAGCCTGCCACTGCAGCTTTCCATTTCAGTGCTGATCACTGGGGCCTGATAGCCAGACCCTGACTGGGGATGGGGATGGCTCAGGACAAGAAGGATGTGGACCTTTTGGAGCAGGTCCAGAGAAGGCCACAAAGGTGAACAGAGAGCTGGATCACCTCCCCTGTGGAGAAAGGCTGAGAGAGTTGAGGTTGTTCAGCCTGGAGAAGAGAAGGCTCCAGGGAGACCTTAGTGCAGACTTTCAGGACTTAAAGGGATCTATAAAGAAGATGAGGACAATCTTTTTAGCAGGACCTGTTGTGACAGGACAAGGGGTGATGGTTTTAAACTAGAGGAGGTTTATACTAGATAAAAGGAAGAAATATTTTACACTAAGGGTGGTGAGAGCCTGGCCCAGGTTGCCCAGAGAGGTGGGAGATGTCTCATCCCTGGAACCATTCCAGCTCAGGTTATTTGTGGCTCTGAGCAACCTGCTCTAGTTGCAGATGTCCCTACTGAGTGCAAGGGTTTGGAGTAGATGACCTTGTCAGGTCCCTTCCAAACCATTCCATGCTTCTCTGATGTGATTTCTCAAGCCCATAATAACAGCTACAGTAGCTGATGTCCTCCAGTTGGATCATTTCTGGACTGGAAGTGGTTTCTTGGTGTGCTGAACAGAGGCAACTGTGACCACCTGCTTTATGCAGCTCCCATGGGAACTTACCCTATTCCAGCCAGCACTGGCAGCCCAACCAGGACCATGGGGCTTCTTCTCTTCTGAGCCATAATGTGCTTGCTTTTGCTCTTGAAGGGAGCCTGGCATGGAGCTGCTGTTACAGAATCACAGAACCACAGAATCACAAAGGTTGGAAGAGACCTCTAAGATCAAGTCCAGCCAGACCTATCACTCCCATACTGCTAACCCATGGCCCTAAGGAGAGCAGCTAAATGTTTCTGAAACCCCTGCAGGGATGGTGACTCCAGCACCTCCCTGGGCAGCCTGGGACAACACTTAACAACCCTTGCAGGAAAGAAATTTCTTCTTGTGTCTAAACTAAACCTCCCCTGCTGCAACTTGAGGCCATTTCCTCTTGTCCTCTCACTATTAACCCTGGAGAAGAGATCTACCCCCATCTCACTGCAACCTCCTTGCAAGGAGTTGGAGAGAGAGCTAAGGTCTCCCCTGAGCCTCCTCTTCACCACACTAACCAACCCCAGTGCCCTCAGCTGCTCCTCAGCACACTTGTGCTCCAGAGCCCTCTCTAGCCTCCTTGCCCTTCTATTCCCTGGCTGCTCATCCCCTGCTAGCTGAGTCTCTCCCTGTATCCGAGCCCACATTCCTGCAGGCAGCCTGACACCTTGGGCTTTCACAGGCCAGCAGTGGATTTTCCTTCTAGGCATGTTTGAAAGAAAGCATCAGAGAAGAATTTCCAGTGGAAAAATACCAAAGTCCTGCACTTGACTGAGAACCAAAATAGATTGCAACAGTGCTTTCCTCTGGGAGGAATTTTCCTACCTGGGGGCTGGGGGTGGAAAGGACTTGATTGGACAGGTAGGAGGTTAACAAAGCTTGTCTGGTCCTTTCTGTGCTGCAGCCAAAGGGCAGGTTGGCAGCAGGACCAACAGCAGGTACAGGTGCTTTACACCAGGGACTGGTGCTGCACCTTGCTCTGGACTTCTCCTTATGTGCCAGCAGAGCTGGCTGCCTGGTGTGCCAGCAGCCAAGGAAGGCTTCAAAGGCATTGTGTCCCACCAGGGTGTATGTTCTACTGGCATTGCTGAAGAATCCTAGACTGGTTTGGGTTGGAAGGGACCTCTGGAGCTCATCTAGTCCGAGGCCAGGGACANGAAAGAGATATGTAGTTTCATGGAAAGAGCTGAGGTTGACAGGGATCTTGGAGATCACCTAGTCCAAAGCTCTACTTGAGCAGGGCCTCCTCAAGCAGCTTGCCCAGGCCTGTGTCCTGTTAGGTTTTGTGTGTCTCCAGGGAAGGAACCTCCACAGCCTTTCTGGGCAGTGACTGACCAGCCTCACAAAGCAAAAGCTGTTGGTACATTCAGATGGAATCTCTTCAATTTCCATTTGTGCCCTATGAAGTATTTGGTTGTGAAGATCCACTAGGATCTTTGAAATGAGCTCCATTGCCAGTACTCCTTCTTGTTCATCAATCTGCTGGCCAATGGTCAAAACTCAGGTCCAAATTGAGACTCCAAGTCCCTGGAGGTGATATGCAGACCTGACCCTGCTCTACAGATGGTCTCACCGGCCCTACCCTGTTTGCTGGAGAACAGTGAGGGAGCTGGGTCACCTTTCAAGCACCTTCCAACCACAGCTCCCACCACCTGAGCATCTCACCCACCATTGCTGTGTCCAGCACACGTACTGGGACATGGCCTGACATTGGCTTCTCAGCCCTGGGAAGGGGATGGGAGCTCATCTCGTGCCTTCCTACCATGCCCTTGGCAGCAGGATCTGGCCTTGCAGCTGACAATGGGCTGCTTGTTGGGTTGATGTTCTTCAGCAGGACCCCAAGGTAAAGGGGAGACTCCCTCTGACTGCTTCTTGCTT
Organism: Bucco capensis; assembly: GCA_013396975.1. Taxonomy (NCBI): domain Eukaryota; kingdom Metazoa; phylum Chordata; class Aves; order Piciformes; family Bucconidae; genus Bucco; species Bucco capensis. The sequence continues at coordinate 73,260 of VWZO01014077.1, forward strand.
AATAACAGGCTTGAGGATATTAATTACCTTAATTAGAGCTGGCCAAACCTGTTTGGCTTGGAGCTGGGAGCTGCTGGGGACCAACCAGCTCTCTCAGCTTTTCTTTTGCTCTCAGGCCCCATGATGTTCCCCAAAGAGTGAGACCTGTGCTGGTTCATAGGGAATGGAAAGGCTTTGGAGAGGCTCCTTAGATCCCTCAGCAAGGAGTCCTCTTATCAGGAAGGGGCTGTGTTGTGTGAACAGCAAGAAAAGTGACTTTCTCTTCCTCCTCTCCCCAAATTAAACCCAGATGGCTTTAGTCATGCAGGGGGGCCCTGGGCACCTTCTGAGCCAAGGGCATCAGGCACCACACTGCAAACCCTCTCCTTCTTGGGGTACTAAATGCCCTTGGGAAAGGTGGCAGGTGGGTTTGCAGATGAAGAACCTGGGCCAGTGGTGAGGCTGGAGGTGCCTCAAGCTCCCTGCTTGGCTGGCATGGGAGGCAAAGCCTCCTGCCTCAGTTTGCCAGCTGTGAAATGTCTTCTCCAGTCCCCACATTTACTGGCACTTGGGTGATGTTCAGCTAGGGCTAAAGGTATCACAGACAGTGAAGTTTGGTGACTCAGATGCTCAGAATTGGCCCAGAGAAGTGACTTTGTGGTGAAAGCCATGTCAATGGGAGGTGAGACAGGGTTCAGAGAACCAGGGGACTTCTCTCCAGGTTTCCCTGCTTGCTGTCACTCTCCCAGAACAGCTGATGGTTGCTCATGACCTGTTGGCCATGATTCACCCTTCTTCCCTTGGGCTGAAGGTGCTGAGCTCACCTTGGCTTGACCTCCCCAGAGTGCTTTGGGTGTTTATGGGTCACACTCTCCCTGTGGCTCACAGAGGGTGTTGCTCTGGTTCAAGCAGGGCTCTCTGTGAAAGCACAGGCCAAGAGATGGCCCAAGAGGTGACAGAACCCATGCCAGATCCCTCCAGTGCTCATTGTGTGGAACAACAGCCTTGGCTGTGTGTATCTTGTCCTGTCCCACCTGTGCTCATCAGCTCCAGAGCCTCCACCTTCTCTTGAGAAAGCCTGAGGCCATGCTGGGGACCAGCCTCTCAGAGCAAGTGTCACAGCATGGGCAGGAGCCAGATGAAGGCAACCCAGGGAGGTGGCTGAACTACCAGCCTGGGATGCCTCTGTCTTCAGGAGAAAACTTCCTGCAGAAGGACATTTGGAGCTCCTAAGGTGGGTTTGTTTTTCCCCTGAGTCATTGCCCTGGTCAGTTTGCAGTCCTTCTGAAGGCACTCAGAGCTAGCTCTTCTCTGGCTGTGGCCTCCTGCCCTCTCCAAACCACCAGCAGGAGAGGATCCAGCAGTGCTGGGCTACTCACACTGTACATGAATGGGAGAATGCCCATTATATAATCCTAGAATCCTAGACTGGTTTGGGTTGGAAGGGACCTCTGGAGCTCATCTAGTCCAACCCCCCTGCAGTGGCCAGGGACATCCCCAACTAGAGCAGCTTGCCCAGAGCCCTGGCAAGCCTCACCTGCAATGCCTCCAGGGATGGGAACTCAACCACCTCCCTGGGCAACCTGGGCCAGTGTTCCACCACCCTCGTGGGGAGGAACTTCTTTCTAATATCCAGTTTAAGTCTACTCTTCAATTTAAAACCATTGCCCCTTTTCCTTTATCCTGCTCACTCCTTTGCCCTGCAGGCCAAGGAGAAGGTTGTCTCCTTTGGTGGAACATCATGGTGTCTAGAAGACAGGAGTAGAATGTGGAGCATGGTTTTGGGCCACAGGAAGCAGGTTTCACTTGCACTTAGAAATACTTTGTCTGGGGCAGATGATTTTCAACCATTTAAGCAACTGGCTTTGCCAACCCAAAGGGACAAAGTGCCCATCCTCATCCTCCTCTTCCTCAGTAGCATTTCTGGATGAAGGATGGACACCCAGGTAGTGCTGTGACACCTTGGCGACAGCAGCTCTCACAGCTGGGATTTTAATTCCAACTCAAGGCTTTGAGAATTCAGAGAGCTCTGGGCTCTCGTGGTCCTGAGAGGAGCTTAACTCTTCCCTTTGCCCAGTGGGAGAAGAGATTCAAACTGAAGGTCACACAGGAGTTCTTCAACTTACTTCTACATTGCTCAGAGCCTCAAACCACCTGAGCTGGAATGGTTCCAGGGAAGGAACATCTCCCACCTCTCTGGGCAACCTGGGACAGGCTCTCAGCATCAACCACAGGAAAATACTCTTCCTTCCTTCTAGTCTAAATCTCCCTCTTTTAGTTTCAAACCATCACCCCCTGTCCTGTAACAACAAGTCCCTCTAAAGGGTCTCTCCCCATCTTTCTGATAGGTTCCTTTAAGTACTGACAGGCTCCAAGAAGATGTCCTTGGAGCCTTCTCCTCTCCAGGCTGAACAAGCCCAGCTCTCTCAGCCTGGCCTCACAGCACAGAGCTTCCAGCCCTCCCAGCATTGCTGTGTCCTCCTGTGTCCCTGCTCCAGCAGCTCCATGGCTCTGCTGTGCTGAGCACTCCAGAGCTGCCCCAGCCCTGCAGCTGAGCTCTGCCCAGAGCAGAGCAGAGGCACAATCCCCTCCCTGCCCTGCTGGCCACACTCTGGGGATGCAGCCCAGGACACAGTTAGCTTCTGGGCTCTGAGCACACATTGCCAGCTCCTGTCCAGCTTGTCACCTGCCAGTACTCCCAAGCCCTTCTCTGCAGGGCTGATCTCCATCCCTTCATCCCCCAGCCTGGATTGGTCCTGGGGGTTGTCCTGACCCAGGTCTCATGAGGCCGTGTATGCAGATTGTATGTGTGTGTTAGTGACCTGATTTAGAAGTCTGTCCTCATGGATTTGTCATCACCATCTTGCATGTCCCCTGTAGTCCATCCCAACTGGCGATGGTCAGACAAGGTAGTTTTCCTTCTCCCTTCTCCTCAATGACATGAATGTGGCCTCTTGGCCAACAGCTGCCTTCCTCTAGGCCAGATGTGCTCCACTTTTGCTCTCTGGCATCCCCTAAAGCTGAGCTGTAGACAGGCTCCCAGGCTGTTTGGCACATCCAAGGATAGAGGCTGCAGGTGATTTCAGCTTGTCTCACCTCTTCCAGCCTGCTCCCAGCTCCTCTCACACTTGCTCCTCACCCTGAATTAAAGACTCTTTTCCTACCTCCTCTTGATTAGAGATTTGCCTTCAGTCACCTCTCCAGCTCTTCTTTACCAAACTCCCTGAGCCCCTGAGTTGAGCTTCCTAGCTCTCAAACCACTCCTGCAGCTCCTTCCCCAGGTGCTGGTGCTTTAGCAACATCTCCAGGAAATGTCTCTTGTGTTTCAGCTTACCTGAGGAGAGAAAAGAATTGTTGCTTAAGCAGGTTTCAGGCATCTCAGCCTGTGACCTTTTCTGGAACTATTTGAATGAGTGTGTTGACTTGTTCTCTGAATTCTATACTCCTTTAACCCTTTAGTGACTCCTCAGTGCTTACTCAGCTCCAGGGAATATCTAATGTGCCAAAGTCTTCTGAAGCTTCTGGGAATGAGAAGCAGAGCTGGTTCCAAATACCCTTCTCAGTGGCAAAGGCTGCTGAGGTATTCAGAACTAGCAACTTCATCACCCAACCCTGTACCCTGTCTTCATGAAAGGCTTTCCTAAGCTCAGCCTGTGAGGAGTAAATGCTCTGTGCCTTTAACCTTGCCCTGCTAAGATCTTCTTCTTGGAAAAAACCAGCAGTCTCACCCAAGCCCAAGTGCCTGCACTCCAGCAAACACCTGTACTGCCACTGAAAGGCCTTCTGCTAATGTATTTCCCCCTCCCCTCTTCTTCTGCATCACACCTGTCTAGCTTTGGGCAAAATCAAATATTCAGCTAGCTGCCAGAAGTGCAGTTCTCTCCTGGCTGGAGCTACTGTGAGTAAAGATCTCCAAAGAAATGTCAGATCACTTTATTGAATCCTACTGAAAACTTGTTTGACAGTAACATGCAGGAAGGATCAGGACCTCTCTGTAATTGCCAGTGCCCTGAAAAGAGCATTTGTTTGGAAGGCTCAAAAATGTTTTTTTTTTCACTCTTTTTCTTCCCCCCCCCCTTTTTTATTTTAAGTTTTATTTTTCTGATGCTCTTTGGATGCATTAAAACCTGTGAGGACTTCTCCTTGCACATTGCTGCTGGATTTGCACAGATGCCTAGAATCAGAGCATGGTTTGGGTGGGAAGGGACCATTCAAGGTCAGCTAATCCAACCTGACAGAATCACACAATCACTAAGCTTGGAAGAGACCTCTAAGCTCATCAAGTCCAAGCATCCCTATCACTGCCATGCCACTAACCCATGGTCCTAAGGAGAGCAGATAAATGTTTCTTAAACCCCTGCAGGGATGGTGACTCCAGCACCTCCCTGGGCAGCCTGGGACAACACTTAACAACCCTTGCAGCAAAGAAATTTCTCTTTATATCTAATCTAAACCTCCCCTGCAGTCAGCAGGGACATTTGCAGCTAGAGCTGAGGAGAGCTGGATGTGCAGCTGGATCCCAGGCACCTCTGGGCCAGGAGGCAAAGGCAGCAGCAAGCACCAGCTCAGCAGCACTGCCCAGGACACACGTTAAGAGATGCTATTTTCAGGTGCTCTGAGCTTCCCCCAGGAGTAAAAAAGCACCTTTATGTAGAGGACTTTTGGCCTCCTGAAGCCCTGTGTGTGAGCAGGTCAGAGCTACTTCAGAGGGGCAAATTCCAGCCTCTGCACCCCGTGTCTTGCAGGCCTGACTCCCTCTGAGTGGAAACAAATCCCTATTGTAGTGGGGAAAATAATGAGGAGCAGGTGAAAGCAGATTTTTAATGATCCTCTGACCAAACTGATGTTTAATTTACCAGAGGAATATTTGCCTCTCGAGCTCCTGGCCTGCTGCTCCCAGATGTTAATGATGGTTTGTCACTCCTCTGTCTGCTGGGTAAAACATGGTCCTCTGAGCAAGCCCCAGGGCTGACCTTTGCCTTGGCATCCTGGAGAGCACTTCTTTAATCAGCCTTTAGCTTTGAAAGCAGTGACCTGGGCTGATGAGCATGATTGGGCTCCAGCCTCTTAGATGGGGAAGCAGCTAGGGCATCACTGGAAGCCCCAGTTCTGTCTGAGCTTCAGGTGACTTTCATCTGAGCTAGCTTGCTTCAAGTAGTCTACCAGACCTCACAAGCTTGCTTTTGACCCAGCTCTGGCTCTTTTCCCCTCTTAGTCCAAGATGAAGTCTCCATCCTCAGAGACTCCCTTTGAGGTTTGAGTTTGCTGAAGAGCCAGCTGCATCTCAGGCTTCCTCAAGCCCTCAGGTGATGCCACATCCAGCTTTGGGGGTTTTGTTGTGGGTTTTTTTCATATTCAAAGCCTGGCCTTAGACTTTCTGTTGTCTCCATTCTTCTGTGGTCATTTCCATACTGAATGGCACCCTGGCTATCCTGGCTCCTGGGGCAAACCTGGAGCTTCCAGAGACAGCAGCTCAGAAAACACACAGAGGGATTTCACCTCCCTTGACCAGCAAATTCAGGAAGGATGGCTGGTGTTCATCTCACCTGCCTTTAGAGGCCCAGAAGGTTGGTTTGGCAATCTGAAGCAGCCACCTAAATTTCACTTGGTTGCCCTTAAAGAGACATGGGAAGCTCTCGAGGGAAAGTTCAGTCTGTGGCAGGCAGGAGCTGAAGCCACATCAGAGGAGTTGTCACCTTGTCTGAATGTTCAAAGTTGAGAGGGTTGGACCGTTCCTGAGGTCTTTATCTCCTAGCAAAGCTTTTCATTTCTTCCAAGGGGACCCATTTGTCAGTGGAGATAGCAACACCACTCTGCTTGTGCTCTTGGTGGAGCCAGGGGGAGGAATGAGTGGCTGAATCTGGTTTGTGTTGTGCCTATGGACACACAGCCTTATCACACTCATTTGGACATTATTAGCTAAACCTTTGGAGCCCCAAGACACCTTGCTGTGCTGCAACATGAAACAGCCCCAGGCCAAGAGGTTTGCCCAAGGAGATGGAAGGAGGTAGAGCTGTAACAAGAGTGAAGGAGAAGAGCTGCTGGAGGCAACAGTTTCAGCTTGGAGGATGTCTTGTTGCTGATGGAGGTGATGTTTTCTCTCCAGCTCCTCTAGGCCTCTCCTTTCACAGCTGAGGGAATGACCAAATGCTTCCTTGGTTTTGCCAACAACAGGAGCTGTGCAATTATCCAGTAGCCCAAGCAAAGCTCCCTCATAAAGCCAGCATGGGCTCACCCAGGGCTTCATCCATGCAGTGCTGGTGTCCAGACACTAGGCAGATGAGCTCATTTAGAAGCCATCAGATGCTCCCATCTGGGCCATGAAGCATCCTGCTGCAGGCACTGCCTGGGCACTCCTGCTAGTGCCAAAGGCTGCTTGGCCATGGACATCCCTCATCTGGGCACAGCTGCACTAGGGAAGGGAAGATGGAAGATAACTGAGCAAGCTTCTCCTTGTGCTCAGGAACCTTAAGTTTGCAATGTCCCCCAGGAAAATGATCTCTTCCTATGGGTTTGGGGAGCACTGGAGGAGAGAAAGCCTCAGGAATTAGAAGCAGATCCTCCAGTATTCCTGGAGTGACAAGATTTTCAGAGCAGGTCTACTCACATAAAGCTCCTGCTAGTTGAACAACATTGGTAGGGCTGTAATCCCCTTTTTTTTGGTCCCAGAACTAAAAAAGTCTCTATTCAAGGACATCCAATGTCCCTATCAGCCACAGCACTTGTTTGCTCCTTTGGGGGTATCTGCAGCCAGCAGCATTGCTTGGCTGGTAAGAGCTCTCCTCCTGGAAGCATTAGTGCCTGCTGGATCTTCTCCAGAGGGACACCTGCATTAGCACAGGCTTCTCCCAGTGCTGCCTGGCAGTGCAGACCCAGGGGCATGCTGCTGCATGCAGGATCCCATGCTGACATGTTGTGCTGTGTGCAGGCATCTCTCCTAAGCTGCTGGGCTGTCCTTCTGCAGGGAGCTCTGCTCTAGAGAAACTCGGGCAGAGCCTCTGCTGCTAAGTCAGATCATTGGAAAACATCTCCTGGGCTCTTGTATTCCCCTCACAAGTGTCCATGTGTGCATCTCCAGGCAGGCACATGGATATGGACTCTTTGTGGCCTCTGTTAGGGACTCTCCACCCAAAATGCAGCAGACCTGCAGCTCCAACCTCAGGAAGGAGGCTCTCTCCTTTGCCAGGAGAGATTGGGCCAGCTGATGCCTGAGGTCCCATTCCACCCTGGGATTCTATGGTTTGGTGAAGAAGTAGAAATGAGGAAGCCAAGTTGTATTTATTTTTCTGTCACACCAGGGCAGAACTTCTGCCCAGATCTCTCCCACCTTACTGGAACCTGGAATCACCATGTCCCATGGAGAGGGGCAGGCCTCTCCAGTGGCAAGTCAGATCTGGGGTGGTCCAAGTTCTACAGCTGTAGATGAAGCCAAGTACAAGACGAGTGTGATCCTGGAAGAACTATCTGTTCTTTGTGGGGAACAAACCCAGCAGATATTCAAGCTGAATCCACAGGTTGCTCTTTGAAGGTTAGAACAGTTGGAAAGCAGGACTTGAAGTCTCCATACCAAGGAAGCAATGGGCACAAACTGGAACCCAGGAGGTACACCTAAACTTGAGGAAGAACTTCTTTGCTGTGAGGATGCCAGGACTTGAAATGTCTAGTGTGCTTTGCCAGTGGGATCTAGTACACATGGAAGTTCAAAGCAGCACCTCCAGCATGTCCCTGAGAAGTGCTATCTGCACCAGCTGCTTGGGTCTCCTAAATGTTTCCCATCTCTGCCTGTGTTAGTTGCCCAGCAGCAAAGCTTCCCTGTGTCCCTGTTGAGAGTGAGAGGTGTTCTGGTGATGGGGAGGGGGTGGATGCTGCAGCCCAGCAGCACCCAGCAGCAGCACAGGAGCTTCAGCTCAGCACAGCAAGCTCCAGGCTGGGCAGCATCACCACTCCCTAATCACTGCTGGAGAAGAGAAGGGGCAGGCAGGCTGCTGAACTCATAACAGACATGTTCAAATCAAGGAGAGCAAAATCAGAGGGCAAAAATTAAGGGGCTTTGATCCTTGATTTCATGTCAGCAGAGACGAAAGAAGAACACTAAGGCTTTTGACTTTTTACCAGCTGCTGCTTGAAACAAAATAATTGGATAATTAAAAGGCCTTGCCTTATGTCAACTTTAGTTAGGTGCCTTGATCCACTGCTGGAATGTGTCATTGAGAGAAGGTTTAAGAGCTCATTAGAGAAATCCCAGAGACAAAGGCAGGGCTGAGCCCCTTCAAAGGGCTGTCAGCTGGGACGGGAGCAGGGATGCTGTCCCCATGTGGCCCAGCAGCATGGCACCACAAGGGACAAACTGTGCTGCCCAGCAGCTGTGGCAAAGCAGGTGACACCTTCAGCACAGCCAGGCTGCAGGTGGAGAGAAAGCAGCCTGTGCCCTCCCTCAGCAGCTGGGCTGGGGCTGAAGGAAGAGATTTGCTATCTGTGAGCTCATGGCACTTTTATCTTGGCAAGGTGGTGAAGTTCTGGTGGAGTGTGACCGTGACATCTCATCTTGAAGCCACCCTCCCAGCCCTGCTTCTCTCCTGCTTGGTCTGATGCTGTCTGCTGGCTCTTGGGCAGGCCTGAAGGCTATAGAAAATCCCATGGGGAGTGTACCTTGCCCTTTTTCACCTCCCTTGGCTTCCCAAGCAAGACTCAGTTGCCAACTCTAAATGACTCAAGTAGTTTCTGCCTCTTTGGAAAGCACCACATTGGATACACTCACTTGATGCCCTCCAAGGGCCATGGCCTCTTATGGAGAAATTCCTCTTGTGTACATAAAGGTTGCACTTGATGATCTTAAAGATCTTTTCCAAGCAAAATGAATCTAGGAATCTAGATGAATCTCTTTGGAGACAAGGCTGAGGAGAAGAATGTCCTCAGCTGGGAAGATGGTGCCTTTGCAAAGATTAAACCAGAGAAATGATGTTGTGTTACCTACCCTGAGTAGGAATGATTTCATCCTGTCAGAAGGGAGGCAGGCAGCTCAAGCCTCTGTTTTGGCCCTTTCTAGACTCAATGGAGATAAGAATGGATAGAGATGAGGAGCTAACATGTATCCCTCAGTAAATGGGAATGAATCCAGGCAAGGGGCAATGGGCACACACTGGAAGCCAGCAGGTTCCATCTGAACAGGAGGAGAAGCTTATTTGGTGTGAGGGTGCAGAGCCCTGGCCCAGGCTGCCCAGAGAGCTTGTGGAGTCTCCTTGTGTGCAGAGATTCCAAAGGCAGCTGGAGGTGATGCTGGGCAAGCTGCTGGGGGTGAGCCTGCTGGAGCAGGAGGGTTGGAGTAGATACCTCCAGAGGTTCCTTCCAACCCCTACCATGCTGGGATTCTGGGATTTGTTCTCTAAAACCAGCCCATTGGTAGGAGAGAGGCCCCAACTGCCTAGATGTGCCCCACATTTGGAGGTTAAGGTGAGCTGAGATGTTCTAGATCCCCTTGCAGCATGAAAAATTCAGGAGCCCTAGAGAAAATCCTCTGAGCTGCAGCCATGCCTGCAACACTGGATGGGCTGAGACCTGTCTGCTGCTTTGCTGCTGTGCCCTCTGCCCACAAAGAAATGAAGGAATAAACCACTTGCATATGCATGGGGTAACAAGGCTGCTGAGGCTCTGGAGAATAGTCTTGTGAGGAGCAGCTGAGGCCACTGGGCTTGGTTAGTCTGGAGAAGAAAAGGCTCAGGAGAGACCTTAGCTCTCTCTACAACTACTTGAAAGAAGGTTGGAACAAGATGGGGGTTAGTCTCTTCTCCTGAACCCCTAGTGATAGGACAAGAGGAAATGGCCTCATAGTTATACCAAGGAGGTTTAGATTGGCTATTAGGAACAGTTTCTTCACTAAAAGAGCTGTTAAGCATTGGCCCAGGCTGCCCAGGGAGGTGGTGGAATCATCATCCCTGGAGGGGTTCAAACACCATGTACATGTGGTACTCAGGGCCATGGGTTAGTGGCATGGCAGTGCTAGGGATGGTTGGACTAGATGAGCTTAGAGGTCTCTTCCAACCTTAGTGATTGTGTGTAGCACATCAAGCTGTATACAATGTGCATCCAGGTACACACACACAAAATCTGCATTGTGTACATATATGGTTTATGTATGTCCAAGATCTGTGGATATTCCTGTCTCTCAGTGGCATGAAGAGCAAAGAAATATCTATCTATCTATCTATCTGTCTATCTATCTCAAAGCCCAAAGCAGCCTGTATGGAAAGGGTTTATATAGCTTTACCACCCAATGCCATGACCTGGAGGGAAGAGTGAGGGGAAAGGGCTTCCCTGGCTCTGGCTCCTTTCCCCAGGGCAGCAAGGGCAGCACAGGCAGCTGCCTGCATCACTAAAGATGCCATTAGGAGCAGAAGGCCAGCCCTGGCCCTGCTGGTCCTGGTGGTGGGAGCAGGTCTGTGCTGCCTGATCCTCACAGCAGTGGGTGGCAGAAAGCACAGCCTGTAAGGGAGGCTTGCTGCTTTATTTGATTGGTGACTGATTTACAGGCACCTCTGTGGTGTAATTGGCTTTCCCTGAGCCCACTGTGGCTTGGTGCTGCCATGGCTGAGAGCTGGGCTTGGCTCTAATCTCCTGTTCCCCAAGCTCTCCCTGGAACAATCCGTGCACTGCTCTGACATGTGCAGAGATTATGGGGTTGGCTGAGGAGCTGATTAGTCTGCATAATAGCTGCATGATAAATATCTTTATAAAGAGCTTTCCTGAGTAAGATTTCATTAGGCATCCCTCAATATGCACCAAGGGCTGCTGAAGAAGCAGCCACCAGCTCCCAGCCTCTTGGCCTGGGAAGGGGCCTCACATCACCCCTGGAGCTGGTTGTACCTGCTGTGTGGGCTTGTAGGGTGAGGGCTAGCCATGGAGAGATGCTGTTCCCTGACACTGGGCCATCTAGGACCCTGGCTGATGGGCATAATCCCATTGGTGTTTCCAGTGTCCAGCATGAAGTATCATGGATCCTTCTTGCTTTAGATGCCCATCCTCATGGTCAGCTCCCCTTCCCTCTGCCCACCCTGGCAGGAGAGGGCTGGTGGGGATGACATTGTCCCACACTGAGGAGTTACAGAATCACAGAATCCCAGTATGTCAGGGGTTGGAAGGGCCCTAGAAAGATCATCTAGTGCAACCCCCCTGCCAGAGCAGGAGCACCTAGACCAGCTCACACAGCAATGTGTCCAGGCAGCTCTGCAATGGCTCCAGACAAGGAGACTCCACAGGCTCCTGGGCAGCCTGGGCCAGTGCTCTGGCACCTGAACTGCAAACAAGTTCCTCCTCAGGTTAATACTAAACCTCCTGTGGTCCAACTTGCTCCCATTGCCTCTTGTCCTACCATTGGATGCCATGGAGCAGAGCCTGGCTCTCTCCTCCTCACACTCACCCTTCACAGATTTCTAAGCATTGCTGAGGTCTCCTCTCAGTCTCCTCTTGTNTCATCAAGTGCAGACTATGGAAAGGGCCTGACTGTGCTAGATCCTTTACAGGCAAACTGCAAAGAAGAAATGCTCCATGAGCTAGAGGTAGGAGAAGGTTCAGATGGCAGCCAGCAGTGTGGGGAGCACTCCCTGCTCCAGAGGCCTCCCCTCTTGTAGGCTTCTCTACTTTCAGTGGGTTCATCCCTGAAGTTGAATTCCTGTGGAGATTCTGAGTATTTATGTTAGATATAAAAACAAGGAGGCTGCTAAATAGCACAGGAATAGGACAAAATAGTCCTTAATCCAGTTATCATTGAAGGCTTAGAGTTGAGGCTGAGCTAAATGCTCCAGGAGCCTACAAATCAGGCTGAGCAATGGTGGCAGATGAGATGAGAAGGCAAGTGGATGTGAGCCTTGTTCTCAAGAGAGATGCATGACCCCATCTGCCTTTGGCAATGCTGTTCTAAGAAGGCATTGCTGTTTCCTCTGCAAGTGGACAGGTGCAGTGGTGTGAATGTATGTGCATGGAGAGGAGCAGGAAAGAACATGGGAAGAAGACAAAGAAAAACCTGCCCTGATGTGGGAAGGACTTCTGAGAACTGTAGGCTTTACAGGTGTCATTCTTCCTCTTGGCTGTGTGGATGTCTAATTGGATTGGGAAGGACTCATGTAATGATGCTTCCATGGTCCTCAGAGGACAGTCATCCTCTCCATCCTCTACCTCAGTTTAGGGACAGAGTTTAAATGGCCAGAGAGAAGGGCTGAGATGACTCTTCCAGGAGAGGACACTGAGTAAATTCCTGCTTCAACTAGGAAATCCATTTAGCTAAAGCATTTGGGCTTCCTTTGAAAACCTCTCTGATGTAAATCATTGTCTTCTCTGCTAAATTGCTCCATCAGTCAACTTCAGTGTTAAGATATGTGCCCTGCTTGGTGCTAATTTTGTTTTCTGGCACCTAAATCTTGCAGCTTGGTGTGACAATGCAGAGCTCTCTATTACTCAACAGACTACTCCTGGGCTCACAAACTCTCATCCTTCTCTCCACTGAGCTGGTGGACTGAGCTCCTTTGAAGGTTTTGAGCCTTCTCAGGACTCTTCCTAACAACATCCTCTGGAGATTGTGCCTCTCAGTATTTCAGAAGCAGTGCCCAGTTTTCCACCTGGGAGCAAGAGTGTGGGCTGGGAAGTTTCCCCCCCCCAGCCCCTTTCAGCCTGCCTTGGGCAGCAGGAGGACATCATGAGCTCAGGACCTGGAGATGTGGCACTTAGGGATATGGTTTAATGGTGGACTTGGCAGTGTTGGGTTTAAGGTTGGACTCAATGATCTTACAGGTCTTTTCAAACCTAATTGTTCCCTTGGAGGAGTGAATGGGACCATTTGGCATCTGTCTCCCCAGCTCTGGTAGCCTAACTCAGATCCTGCCCAGCAAAGGTCTGGGCATCTCCATCCCTCCACTGCCTGCAGCAAGCACCCAGGGGAATCAGCTGGCTCCCACAGGCAGCAGCCTGGAGTGCAGGGTGCTGAGGACATACCATAAATCCAGCATTCTAGTATCCAACATCACTAGACCTTTTAGGAACAAACCCCAACTGCAAGCAGATCAGGTTGCCTGCTGTGATCCCCAGGTCTCTTCCAGAGTTGCTGTTTCCCAGGAAGGGGGAATGTGGCCATGTTTTTTGCTTCTGCACATCTACTTTTGCATTTAGAAACATAGAATAACAGAAGGGTTTGGCTGGGAAGGGACCTTTAGAGGACATCTAGTCCAATCCCCTGCAGCCAGCAGGGACATCTGCAACTAGAGCAGCTTGCTCAGAGCCACAAACAACCTGAGCTGGGATGGTTCCAGGGATGGGACATCTCCCACCTCCTTGGGCAACCTGGGACAGGGTCTGAACATCCCCAATGTAAACCATTTCTTCCTTCTATCTAGACTGAATCTCCTCTTTTAGATTCAAACCATCACCTCTTGTCCTGTCTCAGCAGATTGCTGAAAAGTCTATCTTCATCTTTCTTCTAGGCTCCCTTTTAGCACTGAAAGGCTGCAAGAAGAGAATATCCTTCTCCTCTCCAGGCTGAACAAGCCCAGCTCTCTCAGCCTGGCCTCACAGCACAGAGCTTCCAGCCCTTCCAGCATTGCTGTGTCCTCCTGTGTCCCTGCTCCAGCAGCTCCATGTCTCTGCTGTGCTGAGCACTCCAGAGCTGCCCCAGCCCTGCAGCTGAGGTGTCCCCAGAGCAGAGCAGAGGCACAATCCCCTCCCTGCCCTGCTGGGGATGAGCCCAGGAGTCAGTTGGTCTCCTGAATTGTGAGTGCACCTTTTGGCCCTCAGCTGCTGCCATCTACCTGTGCTCATCTGAACAAGTAAAACGTTTGCCTCCATACCATTGCCCTCTGCCTCCATGACAGATAATCACAGAATTGGCAGGGTTGGAAGGGACCTTAAAGATCATTCCACCCCCTCTGCCTGCCCTGGGCAGGGACACGAGGCACTAGAGCAGCTTGCTCCCAGCCCCAGCCAGCCTGGCCTGCAACACTGCCAGGGCTGGGGCTGCCACCACCTCTCTGGGCAACCTGGCACAGTGGCTCAGCACCCTCCTGGCCAACAACTTCCTCCTAACATCTAATCTAAATCTCCCCTCCTCTAGTTTAGATCCTCTCGTTTGTATCTAGTAGAGCTTGTGCTGTCACCAGCAAGGATTTTTTTCATGCATGTGTTTTTATTAGCCCAGGACACAGAGAAGATGTTAAATGTCTCTTGAGGAAACCTTCCCTGTGGCCCTGCTGAGGCACACACCCAGCTGGCCAGGAGCCCTTCTTTCCAGTCACGCTCCAAGAGCTCTGTTAGCCAGGTTTTAATCCCTTTCATGTGTGCCATGTTTGGTACTCCAGCTTCTTAATCAAAATATCATCCAGTAGCCAGGCAATTGCCTTGAGGAGAATCCAAGTGAAATTACATCAGCACTCTTCCCCTTATTAACCACGCTGGGGCTGTTATCAGAAAATGCATCAAATTAATTTGACAAGATCTATTTTTCATAAACCCAAGTTGATTGGCAGCAATTATATTACCTTCCTTTGATTCCATAATAAACAAAGCTCATAGGAGCTCTTCCATTACTTTTTTCCTGGGATTAATGGCAGGCTGGCAGTCTAGAACCCAGCTTGTCCTCTCTCCTCTTTTAAAACACCAGCAGAAGGTTCACTTTCTTCTGCTCCTCTAGAACTTCCTTGGGGTTCAAAGCCTTTTGAATAGGCTCCAATCCCTTTCTTGGCCAACTCCTTAAGAACTCCTGGATGTAAATGATCTGATTCTGCAGATTTATTAATGGCTAGCTGTGGGAGATGCTGATTACCATCTGCCTTGCTTATGGTTAGAGCCCTAAGTGGGATCATCAGCGGTGTGTGGTAGAAGTAGCTTGTACAGCTTTTTCTCCAAATGCAGACCTGAAGTCTTTATTGAACACCCAGGGCTTCTCTGGTTTATTAGCCATGGTTCCACCATGCCCCTGGAGGAACAAATTAATGCTCTCGTCAGGCTTTCTCTTGTTTCTTGTTGCCTTCACTTCAACCTTGACTCTGCTGACTCCAAATATTTCTTCAATATTCTTTCCTCCCTAGTTTTCCTCCACTCCTGAGCTCTAGCTGCCACAAAAAATGTCTTTCTGTTCTCCACGAATTGCACTGCTTTGCTTCTAATACAACAACTCACTTGTTCTATTCCTTATCTTCAATACTTACTTTTGCTTCCCTCCTTAAAGAAAAGCTACTATGGTCCCTCTCCTTGTTGATAAGGGTTGGAGATCTTCAATCACTAAGTAGAAACACTCTTGAATAGTTCACATATTGACTCATGTGGAGTCTCTGCTGCTGAAGCTACTGCTGTTTGACCATTTGGATCCCTTCCTCCTTTCTTGTGAGACAAGGCCCATGAGGAATTGCTCTCCCTGGGATGCAACATGTGCTCTACAGACTGACTCTCCTTAGTTTTCAGGCATGTTAAAGGTCTGGCTCTGGTGTGTGGCCCACTCTACATCACTCAGCTCATGGCTTCCTCGTGTGTGCATCCACTCTCCCTTACAGAGAAGAAAGATGCTTGAGGACATGCTTGTCTTGTTCTTTGTGGAAATGTGGCCACATTCAAAAATGACCAACCTCTGGTCTGCTCTTCCTGCTTGTGTGGTTACAAAGGTTTCCTAATTCCTTCCTTTTCATGTCTCACTAGCAGACAGTTGTCATTGTGGTTAGAGACAGTTATCTGATGTTGCTGTTGTGTGCACCTTCAGAGCTCCTTGTTCCACCTGGAGGCCAGAGACCTTGACAGTCAAAACAGGCTTCCTAGCACTGGACCTTGTTTGGTGATTCAGGATGAGAGAGTTGGGATTATTCAGTCTGGAGAAGAGAAGGAACTGAGGAGACCTTCTTGTGGCCTTCCTGTATCTGCAGGGGCTACAAGAGGGCTGGGGAAGAACTGTTTAGGATGTCAGGCAGTGATAGGGCTAGGGGGAATGGATCCAAACTAGAAGAGGGGAGATTTAGATTAGATGTTAGGCAGCAGTTGTTGCCCAGGAGGGTGCTGAGCCACTGTGCCAGGTTGCCCAGAGAGGTGGTGGCAGCCCCATCCCTGGCAGTGTTGCAGGCCAGGCTGGCTGGGGCTGGGAGCAAGCTGCTCTAGTGCCACATGTCCCTGCTCATGGCAGGCACAAGGGTTGGAATTATCTTTAAGGTCCCTTCCAACTCTGCCAATTCTGTGATTCTCTAGTTAAAGGTTTAGTGATTTTGTAGTTAAAGGTTTTGTGAGTTTGAAGTGAAAACAGTTTGGTCTGATCTCCTAGCTGACCTTGCTTTGAGCAGGAGGTTAGAGTAGAGATCTGAAGTCCCTTCCAAACTGAATTATGCTATGAACCTATGATTTCTTTCATTAATCTCCTCACTTAAAATAGAGAAAATATATCTGAAAAACCACTTTTTCACTTCTGGCTTCATTTCACAATTCACTCTTCTAATTAAAATATAGAATCATTAAGGTTGGAGAAGACCTGTAAGATCCTCAAGTCCAGCCATACCTCTCACTCCCATGCCACTAACCCATGGCCCTAAGTAAGAGCATCTAAATATTTCTGAAACCCCTCCAGGGATGGTGACTCCAACACCTCCCTGGGCAGCCTATTCCAATCATTAAGGACCTCTAAGATCCTTTAGTCCAACCATCAACCCAACATTACCATGTCACTAAACCATGTCCCAAAGTGCCACATCTACATGNGCATGGTGCCATGTGGGATTGCAGAGCCCTAAGCAGAGCTGGCAGACAGAGCACAAGAGCTTGGCAAAGTCCAGTGCCCTTTGCAAACATAGCCTGAGGGCATCTGCCTTGGCATGAGGCACCACACCAGGGACTGCAGCAGGAGCTCTGACACCCAGCACCCAGGGAGACAACCTGCACGTGGCAATCCGAATCTGGAGATGACTCTCAGGAATGGTAATTCCTAGACATGCCAAAAGCATTGGTGAACTCCTGGAACCTGTTGCTAGAGAAGGTGCTTGAGGCAGATGGTATCATTAGGTTCCAAAAGGACTAGAGAAATCCATGGAGGACAGGTCCACCCTAGCTAGGTAGAAGAACAGGCAGGGGTGTACCCTCCAGCATTCCTGGGTGATGGCTGTGGATGCTGGAGCAGCAGTGAGGGCAATGAGTGCAGGAAGTGACCTCCTTGGAGAGCATCTCCTATTGCTGTGGTCACTGACAGCTTCCTGAGCCACACTAACTGCTGGCCTGACTCAGGCAAGCATTTCTTGCACTCTTATTTTCCTAGGACATTTCTTAATGTGAAGATGCAGTTTTTCTTTTGAGATCATTTTGACATGATGTCTTTTCTCCCTCTGACTTTTTGATTCCCCATGAGATTGTCAACCATTGCTCTTCATGCATCTCTGAAGAGTTCTGCAGGTGTGTGCAGGACCCTCAGGCCACTGTGGACATCTCCCAGCCCTCCCACACTCTCGGGCTTGAAGCCTTGCTGAGTTACAGACTGCTGCTCAGGCACCCAGTTCATTTGGGAGCCCAAAGCTGTGACTGCCTTGGATGGTCCCCTCTTCTCTGTGGGAGGTGTCCCTTACCAGGGCTCTGATCTTGCTCCTGAGCCAACACATTCTATAACCCATTCTTCTTGGTGTAAACTGACATTGGCAGCAGTTCATGTCAATATGTTGGGCCAATCCCCCAAGACTCCAGATAAGAGGCAAACACTACACTCTTCTGCTGCCTACAGCATTGAGAGAGAGAGGCCAGACTTGATCTAATCTGTCTGTTTGCATTATAAGCATGCCTGGAGGCCTTGCTGTGCTAGGTCCTACATGTCGACCTGAGGAGAGATGACGGTTCCTGCCCGTGAGTGCCTGGCACCCAACAGAGGGGAGGGAGAGGGAAAATGTGAATGGAGTGGAAAGCACAGAGAACATCTTGCCCAGGGTCACTTGGTGGAGGCCAGCAGAATATTTCTGTCCTCTGGTGACCTCTTAGGGGTCTAGGACACTCTTATGAGTCTCAAAGGGAGAAAGATGGAGGAGATGTTCAGGTAGGTTTGGGCTGGGACAGTAGTGTGTCATCCCAGCATTTGAGAGAACACACTGGCACCCTGGGCCAGGGACTCTGGAGCTAGGGAAGCCCAGTGGAACCTCTAGTGCAGTGGCATTGCATCAGGGCAACCCCCAGGATCAGTAGAGGCTGGGTGATGAAAGGAAGGAGACTAGCTCCGTGGAGAAGGACTTGGGCTACTGGTGGGTGAAAAGTTGGACATGAGCTGACAATATGTGCTGGCAGCCCAGAAAGCCAATTTCATCCTGGGCTGCATCAAGAGAAACATGGCCAGAAGGCTGAGGGCATGGATTCTCTTGCTCTACTCCACTCTTGTGAGGGCTCAGCTGCAGGGCTGTGTCCAGCTTTGGAGCTCTCAGCTCCTGGAGCTGCTGGAGCAGGGACACAGGAGGACACAGCAATGCTGGGAGGGCTGGAAGCTCTGTGCTGTGAGGCCAGGCTGAGAGAGTTGGGCTTGTTCAGCCTGGAGAGGAGAAGGCTAGAGGGAGACCTTCCTGCAGCACTTAAAAAGTCTATCAGAAAGAGGGGGACAATCTTTTAAGCAGGTCCTGCTGTGGCAGGACATGACAAGGGGTGATGGTTTGAGACTAAAAGAGGAAAGATTTAGACTAGATAGAAGGAGGAAATTGTTTGTGCTAAGGATGGTGAGAGCCTGTTGCAGGTTGCCCAGAGAGGTGGGAGATGTCCCATCCCTGGAACCATTCCAGCTCAGGTTGTTTGTGGCTCTGAGCAACCTGCTCTAGTTGCAGATGTCCCTGCTGGCTGCAGGGGGTTGGACTTGATGAGCTTGAAAGGTCCCTTCCAACCCAAACCATTCTTTGGCTCTATGATTATGAACTATGAATGGTCAGCATGGATTATTATGAATGGTCAGCAGCAAATTTCACCTTGCCACTGCTCTTGAGAGCCCTGGAAACACCTGAGGGGAATGCACAGGTTACTTAATTAGCTAAGCAAGGCCCTGGGAGCTGGGTGTTGAAAGCTCTCTTATTTAATTGCACCCATGTCTCTGCCATCATATCTCCTCCCCATGCATGCCCCACCTGCTTTAGTCATGGTGAGCTAAGTGGTGAGGATGGACATTTCCCAGTCACCCAGGCGAGCTGGTGGGAATGGGAGAGCACAGGGCAAGGAGTTCTTTGGAGCTGTGCCCATGTTTCAAGTCTAACCAAGCTGTGGTGGCACAGGGTGTAGCTTAATAGTTATTAAGTTATTAGTTTTAATGTTTTTTTTCCCTGAATAATTGCTCTTTCTGGGAAATGTGATGGGAGGCAGCAAAGGGCACTCAGCTGGAAGGCATGCTGCAAAGATGCCTCCAGCCTTGCAGAGCAGAGGTTTGCAGGCTGGCTGCTGAGGATGTGCTCCTGGCCAGCAGAGGAATCCAGCAGAGGGCACTTGCTGAATGCAGCAGTGCCCATCCTTGGGCCATGCTTTAATTACAACCCTGGGCATGTAGAGATCTCCTTGCCTAGGTGCTGTGGTTGCTCAGTGGATGGGTTTCATCAGCTCTCCTGCCTGCCCTCTGTGACTCAGTTAATAACAATTAAGTGATTCTTTAACAATGCTGGGGAGCTTTCCAGCTTGCTTGTTTTTTTTTTCAATATGCATTAATAATCCTTCAGGCTGGTGAACTTCCAAAATTCCTGGGGTCTGGGATTGCTGAACTATACCCACACTGATGGGTCTGATTCCCTGCTCCCTTGGGCAGTCACTCACTGGTGTTTCAAATGCAAAGTGGGTGTGAGGGAGTGGAGAGTGCTGATATTGGGAGTATTTTCTCCTGCTGGTGCTTGGCTTTGTGAACCTGCTCCAACAGCCCTTGGTGCTGCACAAGCAGCAGGCTTCAGGAGGCTTTGGAGGGGACCAGGCATGGCTGTGCAAGGTGAGAGGCAGTGAGGCAGGAGATGTTATCCCAAACTCCTCCAAAGGCCTCAACTTGCTGACTCTGCAATCAGGTGTCTCCTGAGAACAAGCTTGTCTAGAGTTGTGTCTTCTCATCAGGGAAAATGTTGGGATGGGAAAATCTCCTGCAGTAGCTGGAGATCTCCTCTGTGTCCTCTCAGATGCAGAACCTAAAAGCATCAAGATGCAGAACAAACCTTCAGCTGATCTTTGCAAATCTAGCAGCACATGGTTGCACTCTTTGGGGCAACTGAAGACTCTGAGCTATAGGAGTCAAGAAGAAAACACTAACCCAATCAATTCCTAAACTCCTAAAACTGCTCTGATCCCTGGCACCATTCAAGACAAAGGACCTCACCCAGGGATTCCAGGGGCAAGATTTAAACAGCAAGCCAAAAGATCTTTTGGAGGAAAAAAAAGATGACCTTGATTTAAATAGTTTATCTCATTAGCTAGCAAATTAATTCTACTGCAGGTTGAAAGTGTATCTTTTATTCCTAGCCCTGGCTGATCTAGTGAGTCATCTGTTATCTTTTAGAGAGCTGCTTTAGGATGCAGTGAATGCACCCCAGAGCTCTGAAGACTTGGCTGGAAAGATCCAGATTGACCATAAAGGCTTTGAAGAAGGTTAGCTTGAGCTGACATCCCCCACATTTGGTCATCTCAAACAATCCAGTGGAGGAGCTTCAACTTCCAGCCCTTGGATTGTGGGAAGCATGAAAATGCTGTGAGGGCTGGAAGCTCTGTGCTGTGAGGCCAGGCTGAGAGAGTTGGGCTTGTTCAGCCTGGAGAGGAGAAGGCTCCAGGGAGACCTCACTGCAGCCTTGCAGTGCTTAAAGGGCCTGTCAGAAAGATGGGGAGAGACAGTTTAGCAGGACCTGTTGGGACAGGACAAGAGATGATGGTTTGAAACTAAAAGAGAAGATTTAGACTAGGTGGAAAGAAGAAATTTTATATGCTGAGGGTGGTGAGAGCCTGGCCCAGGTTGCCCAGAGAGGTGGGAGATGTCCCATGCCTGGAACCATTCCAGCTCAGGTTGTTTGTGGCTCTGAGCAACCTGCTCTAGTTGCAGATGTCCCTGCTGGCTGCAGGGGGTTGAACTAGGTGACAAATTCCCTTCCCACCCAAACCATTCTATGATTCTCTGATACTGGAAGCAGAATCATATGTTCTCTTTAAAATGAAGAGCAGTTAATCACCTTCACCCAGTCCTTGGTCTCCTGTGTTCCCAGCAGGGCATAGCCACCCTTCTGGACCTGACCCAAAGTCATTTCAATGGAAAGACACCCCATTTCCCATGAAATTTAGACCAACCACTATCAAAAATAATTTCAAGAGCTGGTAAGCAGAAGTGATCCTCTGCTTGTGCTTCCCATGGGCATCAGGCTCTTGCTTGGCATTGGATAGTGGTTGGTCTAAATTTCATGGGAAATGGGGTGTCTTTCCATTGAAATGACTTTGGGTCAGGTCCAGAAGGGTGGCTATGCCCTGCTGGGAACACAGGAGACCAAGGACTGGGTGAAGGTGATTAACTGCTCTTCATTTTAAAGAGAACATATGATTCTGCTTCCAATATCAGAGAATCATAGAATGGTTTGGGTGGGAAGGGAATTTGTCACCTAGTTCAACCCCCTGCAGCCAGCAGGGACATCTGCAACTAGAGCAGCTTGCTCAGAGCCACAACCAACCTGAGCTGGAATGGTTCCAGGGATGGGACATCTCCCACCTCTCTGGGCAACCTGGGCCAGGCTCTCACCACCCTCAGCATATAAAATTTCTTCTTTCCATCTAGTCTAAATCTTCTCTTTTTGGGGCACCCTGGAGCCAAACAGCCTAGAAATCAAACTATGGAAGAGAGCAGGCAGCTTAAGGAGGTCCATTTGGAGAGCACCTCCAGACAAAGATGGGGACATCCATCACTCCTCCCTTGTGCATTGCTCTCCTTTGAAGCTGCACCTTGGTGCTCTGGGATCCAGGCAGGCTTTAGAGGTGAGGAGTCAGCACTCCTCTCACCATCCAAAGGGCCAGATGCTCAGCTGGTGTGAACTGGCAGCTTCCTCCTGGAGCCAGTGGAAACTGGGCTGAGTTGGATCAGCTGAGGGACTGGCTGCAGGGTTTTGAGGTGAATTATCCTCTGTTTTCTCAAGGCATGAACAGGCTGAAGCAGGTACATGATCCTTGGTGTAGGGTGCCTGGCTGCAGAGAACACCTTTCACCTTGATGTTAGATTTTTAATACACCCAAGCTTTGGCTTTGCAGGATAACAGGCTAAAGGGGATCTGAAGGACTCAGCCTTCATTATCAGAGCCATCCCATTATTGAAGTAGCTCTAGTGATTCTGCACAATTACAATGCCTCATTTGCCCTCTGAGCAAAAATGATATTAACACTAGTGAGGTGCTCAGCCCTTTTTCCACCTGCAACTGTTTTGGGTAATCCTTGCAGGTGCTTCTTTAGCAAGTGAAGCAATTGCCTTTAAATATTTCAGTTCTTTTTATTAGATTCCACTGCTTTGCAAACCTCACTGGCTCCCAGCCAGGCCTCAGCCTATTCCCCTGCCTTCTAGTGGCTTCAGATTGGAAAGGATTGGCCTTGCCCTTCGACTGGATGTGTTTGTACAAGTGAACTCTCTGGTGATAAAAGCAGATGTGCAAACCCCAGGTTTCTTGCATGTTTGGTCCACTTGAGTCCTGCAAAAAGACACATCCTCCAGTAGAGGTTAGGGCTTGACCTGCTGCAAGGCAGCTCTGCAGAGAAGAACCTAGCAGTGCTGCTGGACAACAAGGGCACCATGAGACAGAAATGTGCTCTTGTGGCCAAGGAGACCAATGGTCTCTTGAGGTGTGTTAAGAAGACAGTGAGCAGCAGGTCAGGGAGATTCTCCTCCCCTCTACTCTGCCCTAGTGAGGCCAC
>VWZO01014079.1:0-12189 GCA_013396975.1 Bucco capensis
GGCACTCCAGTCATGTGAGGCATGCCACCACATTTCTGTGGTGTCATAGTTTTCCTGCTACATCATGGCTACAAGCTCCCCTTGTTTGGTGCTCATACTGCGCGCATTGGTATAGATGCAGTTCAGATTGACCACTGATCCCAACACCTTTTTGTGTGTGTGGGGCTTGTTTCCTACCAGGCCCATCTCAGCTGTCTCTATGATTTTTAAACACTTATCCCTTGTCCCAGTTGAAATAGAAGAGAAAGGTTCCTCGTTAGTCCACCATCCTATGGGCCCTGATGTGCTTTCTCTGGACTTATTCTTAAAAACCCCAGTTGTGTCCCCTCCCCCCTTCAATAGTTCCTATTGTGAGTAATGAATGCAGCTTATATACATACTCCTTCAGATCTCAGGCCAGGGCAGGGTCTGCAAAGAAGGTCCTCCTTTGTTTTGTGGCTAGAGAACATCCCTGTTCTTTGTTGTTGGTGATCCCATCCTAAATCCATCTTGACGTTCCCACTGAAAAGGTGTTGAAACATCACGGGGTGCTACTAATCCCAAGGGGCTGGTCAACAAACCATGAAGGAAGGAGGGAGATGTGTTTGTCTCCTTATCTCCCTAACCTTATCTTCCTCTTGTTTGTCAAAAAGAATTCATCTTGCTGGAAGACCAGTAGTCCACACAGGTTCTTTGTTTTATTGTGAAGGCTTCATGCTGGCATTGCCCTTTTCCCTGTGATGTGCTATCATGGCTCTCACCCTTGCCACCACTCTGCTTTCTGTAGGCAAAGGGAGGAGGGTTGGGGGAACATGGCTTACTGTCGATCCCCTCTCTCCACCACTTGAGCAGAGCTATGGTGGGCTTCCTCCTCCTCCATTTCAGTGAGCTGGTGTTAAGGCCTGATGAAGCAGGTCTTGAGTCATCACAGGAGAGTGATAGCTGTCCATCACCCATAGTAAATGCCCCTCTGCTATCCCACTATCCAAGCAGAGTTCATGCTGTCAAGATTTTGGAGCATGCACTAGCCTTTCGATATTAGAGTGGCTGGATGACACTATTTTTGTTTTCAGTGGAATTAGACACCAGCAGTTTCCAATGTTATCAGTGGGGAGTAGATTGCTAGATTTGCAATATAATTTACAAAAATGTATACCAAATGGAAATTAAGTAGATGTTTGGGTTTTTTTTCAAGGTATGCTCTATCATTCTGTCAGAATCCTGCATGATGAAGTCCAGCTTGTGGGCACTGGAGGGGTACATGTTCTTATTTCTACAGGATCAGCTCACAATGCATAGCAACATTCTCGTGTTCCTCTGTTTTTCCTCTTCCACCTCGCTGTGTGCCACTTGCACTGAATTCCAGGGACAAATCTCACGTTTCTTGCCAAAATTTCAATCCATGTTTTTCACTTGTTCAATGGCAATGTTTTCTCTGTGTATATCCTAAATCCATCATAAAGAGTGTGACCAGCAGGACCATAGAGTTTATCATCCTCCTGTACTCAGCACTGGTAAGGCCACACCTAGAGTAGTACTGTGTTTGGTTTCGGGCCCCTCGGTACAAGAAGAACACAGAGGCATAGGAGTGTGTCCAGAGAAGTGCAAGGATGTTGCTGAGGGGTCTGACTCATAAGTCTGATGAGGAGCAGCTGAAGGAACTGGGTTAGTCTGGAGAAGAGGAGGCTCAGGGGAGACCATATATATCTTTACAACTACCTGAAAGGAGGTTGAAGTCAGATGGGGATAGGTCTCTTCTCCTGGCTTAACAGTGAGTGGACAAGAGGAAATGCCCTCAAGATGCACCAGAGGAGGTTTAGGTTGGATGCCAGAAAGAACTTCTTCACAGAAAGTTGGAGTAAAATGGGGGTAGGTCTCCTCTCCCAGGTTACAGCAAGTGGACAAGAGGAAATTGCCTCAAATTGCACCAGGGGAGGTTTACACTGGATGATAGGAAAAATTTCTTCCTGAAAGAGTTGTTAGGCATTGGCCCAGGCTGCCCAGGGAGGTATTGGAGTCACCATCCCGGGAGGGGTTTAAGAAGCATTTAGATGTTCTACTTAGGGCCATGGTTTAGTGGCATGGGCGTGATAGGTAGATGGTTGGACTTGATGATCTTAGAGGTCTCTTCCAACCTTTATGATTCTGTGATTCTTTGATCCTCTCCCCCACTCCAGTGTTATTGAAAGTTTCTCTATTTGTTTGTGCTTTTTTTTTTTTCCTGTTCCCTTATGCCTTAATGACTCTGCCCTTTCCTGCTCTCACGCCTGTCTTCTTCTTCCTCCTCCCACTCTTTCAGGATGTGAATTGCTTTCAGAAGTGAGATGGAACAACGTCCTTGGACAAAAGTCAAACACTGCTGGAGTTTGGAGTTTTGAGGATCACATTCCTGTAGACTCATGTCTCCACCCTGCTGCATTTCTGTTTTCCCCAACGACAGCAGTAGAGTTTTGCCCTTTTACTTTCCCTGAATCTTCAGGACTGACTGGAGTACGTGTGACATTGGTGAGCCAGCCATTGTGTAACCCCCACATGGAGCAATATCTGCAAGTTGTAGACAAGACCTTGCAAGCTCAGTCAACAATACAAAGAAGTTAACCTGGAGAAGATGATTTTGTCAGTTTGGGGATAGATCCTGAAGGCATGGTGACATCCTCATCCTTGGGGCTTAACGATGCTGAGTGGGACAGTAGAGAGTGTCTGTGGAGAGGACAGAGGTCCAGTGAACACAAACTGCAGAAGTGAAAGCTAACTAGAACAAAAAACAGAATAGCTGGCAAACTGCTAGGAATATTCATGACTGCAATTATTTCAGCTAGAAAATATAATGGCTGCAATTCCTTTGGAAGTATGTTTGGCAGAGAAACTTGGAATGGAAACAATTAATTTACTAATCCTTTCAACTTAACAGTTATACTGAAGCTGTAGATAAAACCTTATTGTACCTGCTATGCATATCCCTCTATTACTATCTGGGACGAAGCTAGAAATATTTAGGCTCCTCTGTGAAAAGCAGAGAGATGAAACACTGTGCAGCACTGCTGAAAACAGACAGAGAGGGAGATAAAATTTTAACGTTACAGCCCAAGAGATTTTCTTGGCTTCAGGTAGGGACTGCAAGGACTGGAGAAGTAATTGGCAATGGGAGGGAGAAACGTCGGAAACCGCTGCTGACAAGCAAGTGCCAAATAAATTTCAGGAACAGGATGAGAAAACCTGGTTAGTCCTGAAGGAAAAACTTCAAAATCATTGTAAATGAAGTGCTAGGTTAGCTAACAGGATCAGGCAGAAATGAGTGATGTATAGTAGCTTATATTAAAGTTAGTGTATAGATAATCCTTACGTATTCCTTGAGCTGGAATGTGCAATGGTGCTCTAAGTGTAATGAGAAGACTTTGCTATTAAAGGCTACCTCCTACAGTAAATATTGAACTCTATTTCAGGCAACCTAATATTCACATTTATATTAGATTTTCCACATCTCTTTCAGATCCAATTGGTGTCAACAGTCATTGAAAACTGTTACCATCTGCGTTTCGGGTGGGCTACATGGAATTAGTGATCATGAAATGAGTAACTTCTAGTATGATTTAAATATCATTTTAAGTTCCCTGGTGGCCTGTGGGAGCTGAGGAGAGAAGCCAAAGGGCTCTTACTTTACAGGGTTTGAAACTAAGGAACCAAGTTTTACTGGAAGCAAAGGAAAACGTCACCTTCAGTCTGGAGAATGATGGGTTAAGGTGTAGGATCTTTTATATGGTGATGACTGGTTATCTCACAGAAACTTTAAATAAACACATTTCCACAAGTCTTGTATTTGCAAAATCTGTAATTTATTATTTTTGTTCTATATCTGGTGCAAAATATACTTCAGCCCTAGCAGTTCTACATTTATAAGCAAGAAATTGCTAAACAAATAAAAGAGCTGGAACAGATGTTAACCTCTTCACTCTGGGGATGCCAGATGTAAATTCAGTGTAAGGGATCAGATTCAGCAATTGGACTGCCTGACAAATTAGATACCTCTTGTTTGCTGTGGTATGTGCAAGTTGTTTCTTTTTACACAACTGCTTGTTTATGTCTGAAATCTCCCTATTGCAAAACAAAATGCATTTCTTGTGATATCCATGGCTTCTATTCAGAAAATAAAAACAAACATGATGTGAATCTTTAAGTAAAATGTTAGTGTTACAGCCTTTGGCTTGGGTGTTACACAAATAGGTATATCAGATACAGACAGATCAAGGGTTTGGTTTTGTCACTCAAATCTGCTTTTGGAAAGTTAATGGGACTTTTGCTACTGGCAATAAGAAAGATCAGTTACAGGCTACAGGAACAGTTGTTAGAGGCAAGAACTTGAATAGATATGGGGAAAAGTAGCCATGTAGGTCTGCAATACTGACTGAGAGAGAATGGGATTTTTCTTGGGACCTCCAGAGGTCCCTTCCAATATATATTATTCAATGATTCAATGACTGTTTACAGTTCACTACTGGAGAACTCCTGCTTTGAGTACCTATTGTATTATCCCCTCTGAACTGCATAAATTCAATTAATATTTTAGCCTTAGTATCTTTTTAATTTACTGAAAAGATGGCAGTTTTAGGACTGGGGAATCACAAATGACATGAGCAATGGGAAAAGTATCTGCGTAACACATTTCTTTTTGGATCTTGGATGGAACTGGCAACTACATAGATGCTTCAGTCACCTTAGGCTCAAAAGTTGCCTATTATCTGTGAAAAAAAATCAGTGGTTTTAAGAGTCTAACCCTTCTATAGACAGGACTTTTGAAGAAATAGCTGGAAAGAATACCAAATTTTAGGAGGGGCATCTGTGAAATAGAATGTTAAATAGAATTGAATTAAATTAAATTAAACAATTAATAGACTGTGCAAATGTTAATTAATCACCAGAAATATCTATACTTGTTTCGTCCTTGAAAAGCAATCTAGTTCTGGAAGGCAGAGCTGTAGTGATGTTTCATGTCACAGCTTCATGACATCATGAGGAAAATTTGGCCTAGGAAGAGGCATCTGTGGCTGTAGTTCTTTTTTATTTTGTGGAAGCTCATTGGTTTCTTTGGGTTTTCACAGCTGTGGTCACTCCCTCTTAGCATCTACTGATGGAGCTGTGGCTATTTGTGTTTGTGTGCAATAGGGATGGGTATTGTGATCATTACATAGATCATGTCCTTCAAACAGACATTCTCTCTCCAGTCTTGGGGCCAAGAAAAGAACTTCCCTTCACCTGTGAGCAATGTGTCAATGTTCAGTACTTGTTCATAAATACAGTGTGCTCTCCAGCTGTTCCAGCTTCCAAATTAATCATGGATGAATGACAAAAGAGG
The DNA here is from genome assembly GCA_013396975.1 of Bucco capensis. NCBI lineage: Eukaryota > Metazoa > Chordata > Aves > Piciformes > Bucconidae > Bucco > Bucco capensis. The sequence goes on from VWZO01014079.1 coordinate 5,330, forward strand.
AGAAACCTTCTGAGAAAAGAGGATGAAAATCTGATTAAGGCAGTGTTACACAGTGTTTAAAGCCATGCTGTTAGACGGCTAATGTCCCATCTTTGTTTGTTTATGTGCACAGATTGAGAGCAAGAGAAAGATCAATAGCTGCTCCTTTGTCTCTCAGTGCCCTTTTCTTCACCCTGGCCCCAGTGCTTGTTGGGTTCTCACCAGACAGGAGGATGAGTTTAGACTCAGTGCATTGACTTCTACTCTTCTGAGGTTAGAAGTTATGGTATTTGTTGTTTGGAGGTTGGAGTTAATATCTTTACCAAGGATAAACACGGGGTGAAAGAACATGGAGAGCAGCTGGCAGAGACTCAGCAGACTCCTCCATCCTATCCCTTCAGAGAATATTTTCTTAGGCTTTGTAATTGAGTTCTCAGTAAAGTTAAGTTCCACTTAAGATGGATGTAGAAAGACGTAGCATATATTTTTTAAGTCAAAGCAAACATAGAAAAACAAATTGTGAAATTTCATGTGGCAGAGGGAGGTTGCATCATTGGCTTTCCTCTCAGACTCAGGAGGTTTCATAACATCTGAAGACATCATAATGAGTGTGAGAAAGTTGACATTTAAGAAAGAGTCTAAGAATGGTAAATATGATTAACCACTAAATGTCAAAAGATCTGAAGGGATTACACCAGCGATCAAAGGCTGCCAAGGTCATCCACAAGTTGAAATATCTTTCCTTATGTCCTGTAAAAATGCATCCCGCATGTACTCCTCATATGGCTCGTTACATTTCAGGACTTCAGGAGCTTACACTGCTTGGGCTCTTACCTGGTGTCCTTGAAGGACTACTCACAAACAGACGAGGGAAGACATAGGTGACTTAGCGTGTGATACTAGTATAATTTTCTTCCTGGGTATAAAAGGTGCAGTGATCACATTGAATTTCATTTCTCATTGTGTTTCCTACTAGTGTAATACCAAGAAATTCCCCTGTAGAACTTTATAATTGGCTCCATTCTGCTTTGTATTGTCAAAAGTTGCTGTCATGTCACCATTGATTCGCAATTGCTTATGAATGCATCAAACAACAGAGATCTTGCTGATGACTTTCTCCTATCATAAAAAATCAGTTTATTCCCTAGGTGTAAATCTCATTTGCTAATGTTTCTGATTAAAAAAAAAGTATGAATATTACACACAGAACACTGTTTTCTACCTTTTCTTCATGTAGGTATGTGTGTATGTTTGGCATGTTAGTGATAGGTATGGTCAAACTTGATGATCTTAGAGGTCCCTGCCAGCCTTAATGATACACATACACATACACACACATACACACACATACACACATACAGATGTGTAGAATTTATTTGAATTTTCATGTATAGACTATATGTAGGGGTGTGTGTATATGTGTGTGGATGTACACTTATTTTAAAGAGAAGTTTCTGAGTTTTCTTGACTGACAATTTTATGTTATGTTGTTTTTTGAAAGAGCTGCAATTATTCTTCTAATGTCTACTCATTCAGGAAATGATCTGCTAATGCTGGTAACATATAAAAATAAAGACATACTAGATTACCAGAACTGTAATGTGAGCCTTGTTTACTTAGTGTGTGTGATGTTTGGCAGGGGGGTGGCACCTTTTTGCCCATGTTTTCTCTTTTGTTGTCATCAGAAAACTCACACAGTTTGTGAACTAGCTTCCAAGCAGACCTGGCTGAGGTCAGGAAAAAGCAGGTCTTTCTCTCATGAGACTGTGATATGTTTGGAAATGGTTCTCTGACTGAGTTTATATACTACAAAAACGTTGCTTCATTTTATCTGTAACAAGAACCCATGGGGAAAAAAATTGTATAGAATATTAATCTGACTAATTTGAGCACCTACTATCTTTTTATGCAGAGATGCAGAATTTCATCTGGGTTTTCTCCCCCACCCCCCTTTTTTTTCCTATCAATATAAGTTTTATTTGGGGTGAGGAAAGCAGAATCAGGAAAACTGGCCCATTTTCTATGACTTCCAGTCATAAATCTCAAACAAAAAAAAAAGGCATCACTCAGAGCCTTAGCAGATGTGCTGCAATCTGACATTCTCAGGTTATTCTTGCCTAACTTTACATTAAATGAAAGGATGCAGTCAAGATTCTTGTAAAATGCTGTGCTTAGATAGACAGAACACTTGCAATGACTATGATTTCACTGAAGTTCCAGCATTTAGGTGAACCTAACCTGAATGTGGGATTGGACTAGGTAAGAGTATCCAGAGAAGTGCAACGAGGCTGAGGAGGAGTCTGGAGAATGAGTCTGATGAGGAGCAGCTGAGGGAACTGGGTTGGTTAGTCTGGAGAAGAGGAAGCTCAGGGGAGACCTTACCTCTCTCTACGGCTACCTGAAAGGAAGTTGGAGTAAGATGGGGGTAGGTCTCCTCTCCCAGGTTACAGCAAGTGGACAAGAGGAAATTGCCTCAAATTGCACCAGGGGAGGTTTACACTGTATGATAGGAAAAATTTCTTCCTGAAAGAGTTAGGCATTTTCCCAGGCTGCCCAGGGAGGTAGTAGATTCACCATTCCTGGAGGGGTTTGAGAAACATCTAGATGTGATCTTTAGGGCCATGGTTTAGTGGCATAGTGGTGAGAGATAGATGGTTGAACCTGGTGATTGTAGCAGTCTCTTCCAACCTTAATGATTCTGTGATCTCCAGACATGCTTCCCAACCAGTAACATTCTGTGAGTCTGTGATTTTTATATGTCACACAAAGCTACGTTTTAAGAGGCATAGTACATTGCTAGTGAAAAAAAGTGAACAGAATAATTCAAAGTCCACAGAAATCTCCACCATGAGCAACTCATTCAGCCAACACATTGCTCTGTTTCTAAAGGATGCCCTTTAGCAAGCATTCCATTTTCTGGAGAAGCAGACAAAAGTTGCTTTATCTGTGTGAATAAGCTAATTGACCACAACGTGACTACTTGCATGTGTTGCTTGAGGGCTTGTGTTTACATGCAGTCAAGGCAGGGGAATGCAAATGCTCTCCTGTATAGCCTTGTCCATTTCATTTATTTGCTGGTTTGCTTCTGGCAGTGCTGCTCCCAAGCTGGATCCCTCTGACTTGCAGAAGTTGGGACTTGTCATTTCTTCTGTGGAAGGCCACTTAGAGAAAACAAAACTTGCTGCAGAATGTAGGCTGATGATTCACTCCCTTAGATGCTCTCTCCCTTCTGAGTAACAACTGAGTCACAGCAGGTGCCAAGGGTGGAAAAAAACTGCTCGTCATAGAAAGCTGTGGCTATTTTTAGTGCTGTCCTTATATCCTAGTAGATATTCCCTCTTTGTCAGACTTTCTAAGGTTACATCATGCCTTCAAACTACATGAGTAGGGCTATGGGTAGATCTGGCTTGTTTTGCCACTCCTGTCAACTACTGCAGAAAGGAAATCACTGATTCAGCATGATTCGTTTTGACTGAAATGAACCAACATCTCAAGATTTGAAGATGTATGTATAAATCCCTAAAATCATAGAATCATAGAATGGCCAGGTTGGAAGGGACNGAGTATATTTTCTGGGAGAGGAGAGGTGAACCAAAGCGCCTGACCTGGAGGCGATAAAACTGTTTTTTCTGTTTGTCTTTCCTTGCTGTATCCAATCTGGTTGGACAGAAACACAGAATCATTAAAGTTGGAAGAGAGCTCTACAGTGATCAAGTCCAACCATACTATCAACGCCATGGTACTAAACCATGTCCCTAAATGCTCAAGAGAGAATTGCACCTCTTTATGACATTTTTTTATGCCTTATCTAAGACATAGTTATTTGGAAGGTTTTGGGGGAAAGTTTTGTAAAGCTTTGGAATTTCAGGTATTTCAGGTATTTTCCCTCATTTATATTTTGTACATTTCTTCACGCTGTGAAGGGCTGGGATAGCAATGAGAAGTAACCAAGTGTGAATTATTTCATGCTAATAGAGGAATCATTGGTCAGCCCAGATAGCTGATGATTAAGGATCTGTAATTGTCCTAGTGGCTGGGTTTCCCTTTCAGGATGTGTAGCTTCAGTCTTCTTAGCATATAGATGTGTTAATAACAAAAATTGGTCTTCCTGGCTTATTTTAGGATTTATCCAGTTCTAGTCATATACATCTTTAGGGGATGAATAAAGCATATATTTATTGGGTTTTAAGGCCCCCTAAATATTCCTCATCAGCTCTGCATCTTTGGGAACTAACTACAGTGCATTCCTCAGCAGATATCTGCTCATGCAGTGACAACCTTGATATGAGTGTGTAGATTTTACATATATGATACTTTTTAACACCTTTTCGTCTTGTGGGAGAACTTGATCTCAAAAGAACTGTTTGTTAGCCATTGAGTGGCTATTTTTAAACATGAACTGAAGATTTTTATCCATCTATTTATTTATTTATTTATATTGAGCGCCTCTAATTTTTTGTGGATTGTAGACCCTATTTTTTTTAAACATAGGGTAATGTATCCTATAAAAGTTCTAATTAATCCTGCTGGTAACACTTGGGGGTAATTGGATAGTCTGAGTAGCACAGGGAAGAGAGATGGAAAAGTTGGGATCATTTGGGTAGACTTACTGTCTGAAGCTTTTTATACAGTAAGAGCTGCAGATAACTTCAGAAGTGGTGAATTCCCCAACATCAGGACAGGGTGCTGAGCCACCTTATCTGGACCATGTTTTTGCAAAGACAAGTTGGACCAGAAGATCCTTGACATCCATTCCAACCCTTCGTAATTCTATGAACTGTATTACCTATTTATTTCCAAGCTAAAGAGAACTTTCTCCTCCACTTTCCTTACCTTGTTTCTACTCTTTTCTTCAATGACCGAATTTTTCCCATTTGCTAAGTAGGACAGCAGTGAACTGGCTTGTGGTTGATTTGCTTCCTCATTTGTGTATTGGGATAATTAATGGCATGGTTTGCAATCCTGAGAATGGTACTGACTAATTTGTTGGGTGCTAATGACATGTTCATTACAGTTGCCAATTTATGAGGTAGGGCCAAATGCTTATACTGTGGCTGAGATTTTACTCTGCCCTGTAATTACTCAGTATCTTCATGAACAGAGGTGACATGAAAACTGAGGCAATACGTAGCAAGTATGTATGTATGGCTAGGCTTCCCAAACGAAGATCCAGGGAGGGCTCCATCCATGCTCCTCATCAGCCCCTTTTACAAGCGCGCTGATAAAAAGAGGATAGCGGATAGGACCCTCGAGCTTGCGCAATGGATTTTTTTTAGGTGAGACACAGCATGCGCAGAGCTGGACCCACCCTTTAGTCCTAAGGTTCATCTGCCAGGGCCTAGCAAGCTTGGACGGTGGCAGCAAGGTCCTTAGGACATAGGTTTTATTAGAGTGTCCTTCTCTTAGATGGAAGGCCTCACAGGGCTAAACGAGCTCCATCTGCCCGGGTTTGGAATCAGAGTTGTCCTTCTCCTAGGATGACTGCCAGAAGGCTAATGAGCTCATCCTACCCATCCAAGGATTATAGGAACATGGGTATCACTCCCCACACTTTACCGTGGGCAATGAGTTTAATGCTCCCTCTGCTGTTGGCACAGTTATCACACCAGGGGCCACAGAAGATCCCAAGTGGTTTTCAGACTGTGCCTGATGTAGCAAGTAAATACATAGCAAAAGGTAGGGAAGAAACTTGAGGCTTCCTTTCTATCTCTGTCTCACCAGATCCTTACTTCTGCGCTGTGTTTTCTCACCTTCAGTGAGAAAATACTGAGCTCCACAAACTCTTCATCCCTTGACATGGGAGTGGGTCCAAAATAAATTAACCCTCATGTTTGCTGCACACCTTTCCTTTGTTCAGCAGCTGCACATTGATCTCTTGTGGTAAATATATTTCCCATTCTCCATATGGCTCAGAATAAGATGGAGAGATAGGAGGAGAACAGCAAAAGCCAACATACACATGTCAGGAGCCACGTTGGAGCTGTGGACACTGAATGTCCTGTCTTCTTCTGGCTTGCTTCACAACAAGATGGGGATTGTGAAGTTGTGAATCACATAAACTTTTACCAAAAATGAATGTCTGCTTTTGCATTTAGGTTTCCCATCAAAAGGAAAATTCTGGTGTGGAGGTTATTAAAGGGGCTAAGCTTTATTTACCTAAGAGATAAGGAATTTTATTGCTTGCAAGGTTATTTATGACACAAGTGAAGACAAACAGAAGGATGAAAGGGAAGATAACTTTTGTTGCTTGTACCCAAGGGAAAGTGTTCATGAACAGGGAGTTTAGTAAGATCCAGGTTGATTATTTTCCCCATTTCCCCTCCCCAGGATTAGAGTTAGGGAGTCATTAGCACATGAAGGTATAGCCAGCACATGTTACACTCTACTTTTGTCCACTACCCGAGAAAATGAATATCAGCTGACAGAATTGCTTAAATTGAATCAGCAAAATTTCAATTCAATTTTCCATTAATTTAATTTAAATTTTAATCTAATGAAATTAAACTTTTTATTTTTAAAATAAAAAGGATATTTTTTGTTTTAATTTTAAATTAAATTTGCACAGCCTTAATGATGAACTCATGATGAAGTAAAAGCCTGGGTTGTCTTCTCCTAATTGTGTCCCCTGAATGTCATGAACGCAATCAAACTGGGATAGGGCAGAGTTTTTTGGGAACATGGAAGTGAAAAAAAAGGACCAGTGTTCTTGCTGACACTGCCTATTATATGAGTTTCTTGGACAGCAATGAGCTAAATGCAATTTTAGCTATTTTTTGTAAGTTTTCAAGTGCAATTCAGGGTGTAAGGAGGGTCACAAGAATGATCAGGGGGCTGGAACACCTCTCCTACAAGGAAGAGACTGAGGGAGCTGGGATTGCTCA
>VWZO01014079.1:12207-44278 GCA_013396975.1 Bucco capensis
GTTGGACAAGATGACCTCCAGAGGTCTCTTCCAACCCAAATGATTCTGTGATTCTGTGTGTAGCTGTTGATATTTTTTCTTTACATCTTCTTTTTTTGTGCTTTGAAGCTTTTTTAGTTTGTTTAACCTTCTTGTTTCAAGCTTTTCTCCCAAAACAAGGTGGCTAGAAACTTTGTCCAGACAAAACCCCAAAGCTCCCATGGAAGTCGCAATGCATTACTCCAGGGATTGGACCTTTTGTGGAAGCACCAGAAGGCACATGATGAAATCACACCCATAGGCGCCCCCTGCTAGAGAAAGAGGAATAATCTCCTAGCAGGAGTCTTTGGGGCTGGGTTAACTCCACAGCTGCCTCCACAGTCACAGACATGAAGATGTAGCTGATGTGCCTGTTGGTCTTCTTTGTCCCTTTAATCTCATTCCCGCCTTTTGTCACTGAACCCTGTTTTCATGGGTGGGAAGGTGCAACCCAAACTTGCAACTGGGGATTGAGAAGAGGTGACAGTGAAGATGTGTTCTTTATCTAGGAGAAGATTTGTAAATAATCCTGGCCTTGAGAAGAAAATGTCTGCTGCCTACAAAACTAAGATGAGATTAAAAATGAGCAGAAAACTCAGACGATCTCAATAATGAACAGATGTTGTTGTGGTTGATTGTTTTTGTGTTTTATGGAGATTCTTCTTCTATCAACTGACTGAAGGCATGAGGCATTGAAACCTCAGATAAGAATGAAACCTAAAAGCAAAATTCAGAATGGTGTTCCATGCTCTGATAGCAACAGAGCCATTGAAATTGAAAGTTTTATATTTTACTTTTCAGGTTTGGGGCTCCAGGAAGATCTGATTGTGGCCTTTCAGTACTTAAAGGGGACCTAGAAGAAAGATGGGAGCATACTTTGTCAGGACCTGGTGTGGATGAAATTTGTTACACAGAGGGTGGTGAGACCCTATCCCAGGTAGTTGATGCCCCATCCCTTGAACCGGGGTCAGCTTGTTTGGGGCTCTGGGCAACCTACTTTAGATGTCCCTGCTGACTGCAGAGGTGTTGGACTAGATGACCTTGAGAGGTCCTTTCCAACCCAAACTATTCTCTAATTCCACGAACACATTGCAGGTATGGGTGATACATCATGTATACGCCTCTCATCATTAAATCTAAGACAATAAACCATGCTTCCAGCTTTGAAATTGTTTTCTTCTTCTATATGTGCTTGAGCAACCCTTTGCAGCAGAGTCCAGCCTGAACCCCATGCCGTTCCCCTTCCAGCAGCAGCTTGACCATGTCTGGGAATGCTGAGATATTTGCCTGGCAGAGAGATAATCTACTGTCCAGGTCTGTTTGCCCCTGTTGAAGGACAGGGAACTCTGGAGAGGGTACACAAAACGGCTACTAAAATGATTAGCACACTCAAGCATCTGTTATAGGGAAAGGCTGAGAGAGCTGGGGCTAGTTAGCCTTGAGAAGAGCAGAGTAAAGGTGGATCTTATCAATGTATTAGTACTTAAGTTGGTGTCAGGAGGATGGGGCCAGGCTTCTTTCAGTATGTATGTATGGCTAGGCTTCGCGAACGAAGATCCAGGGAGGGCTCCATCCACGCTCCTCATCAGAGCCTTTTACAAGTGCGCTGATAAAAAGAGGATAGCGGATAACACCCTTGAGACTGCACAGTGGATTTTTTTTTTGGGTGAGACACAGCATGCGCAAAGCTGGACCCACCCTTTAGTCCTAAGGTTCATCTGCCAGGGCCTAGCAAGCTTGGACGCTAATGAGCACACCCTACCTATACAAGGATTGTAGGAACATGGGTTTCACTACCCACACTTTACCATGAGTAATGAGTTTAATGCTCCCACTGCTGTCGGCACAGTTATCACACCAGGGGCCACAGAAGACCCCAAGTGATTTTCAGACTGTGCCTGATGCTTCTTTCAGTGGTGCTTAGTGATAGGACTAGAGGTAACAGGCACAAACTGGAACACAGAAAGTTTCATCTAAGTATAAGAAAGACCTTTTTTACTTTGAGGGTGCCAGAGCACTGGACCAGGTTGCCCAGAGAGGTGGTGGAGTCTTTGTCTCTGGAGATATTCAAAAGCTACCTGGACATGATCCTGAGCAACCTGCTCTAGGTGAACCTGCTCTGATGGAGGTGGTTGAACTAGATGACCTCCAGGGGTCCCTTCCAACCCCTAACATTCTGTGACTCTGTAAATATTTCTGATTTCTTCTCCAGTCAGTGGAATTGTTGTCCCTTGCCCTCCAGTTGCAATGTGAGGATAAGTCCACTGCTGATCTTTGCAGGCTCAGAGGGTGGGTTAACATATTCATCAACCTGTGCTTGGTATAGCTTCATCAACAGCAGAGAGAGAATAGTGTCCTGCTGCAATCAGAGTTGCTTTGCCTTGCTTCTTCTCCTTGAAAAAAAAGTAACACGGAAAAAAAAGCAGAGCTTTTGCTAAATGAAAATGATACTGCCAAGACTTTTTAGAGGTTGTTGGTCTGTGCTCCATTTCCCTCTTCTGCTAGTGCTTCTGAGAAGCTCTGAGAGGTCCAGCCTCATGAGCTATCAAGACGATTGCTATCAACAGTTGCTCTCAATCTTCCAGGCAGTGCAGGGATATGTCAGGGCTGACTGAGATGAGTCAGAAGCAGCAACAACAACAACAAAAGCACTGCTCTGCAAAAACATGACTCAGCTTCTGTTAAGTAAGACCTTTGTTCAAGCACGTCTCGTGAACTCATTACACAGCACTTTTCACAGGGGTATTTTGCCTTTTTTTCCTGGCTTGTCTGCTCTGATTTCCTGTTTACAGCAGGCTAGGAACAAAAACTTGTGGGAACAAGCATAAGAGCTGGATCCTGGCTGCAGGGGCAGCTCTCTCTCAGAGCACGTTCTGCAGGGTTCAGCTGTGGAGATGTCCCTAGCATTGTCCTGGGCATTGACAACAAACATGGTCCTTTCATTCAGGCAGCAGTTGTATGTGCTGGTGTGCACACATCAGCTGTCTTCCTGCTCCTACATTGACATCATTTTCCAGCTCCTCACAAATAAAAAATAGGCATGTGCTATTTACAAGAACTTTCATTTTTTAATGCACTTTTTTCCCTCATGATATACTTCCTTATTTCTAAATTTAACTTGACAAAATTACACATTTAATAATTATGGCTTTTAGAAGCTTTTCAAATATATGGATGAGGATGAGGACGTGTGGATGAGGAAAACACCAGTGAAAGAGTTGATGCATTTCATGTGCTGTGAGATTTATGACACAAAAACTAGCAGGTGTATATCCTACCTTTGGAGGGTAGTTAATAAAGGGACATCCTGAATCTGTTGATTTTTTCTGCAAAATCACACTTCATTTATTTTATACATGCCAAAGCATTTGAATTAATAAGTAATATGTATAAAAAACTGCAACAACAGACTAACCCATCATTTCTGCTTTCAGTGTCTATCCAAAAGAGATTCAAAACCAGAAAACTAAGAAATATCACACACAGTCATGTAACCTGAGCTCTAAACTCTGTGTTCTAACATATCAGCTTCAACACACATTAAAAAGTGTAGCTTTCTATAAAATAAAGTGTAAAAGATTTTTTTTTAAAGAAATATGTTCTAGTTCTAAGCCACCAGAAGTTTTTTTATTATAGTCATTAACAGGTGAAGAAGAGAAATAATTTATGTATGAAAAGAAAATTGCTGGTATTTTTTTTTTTAAAACATCCTATTTTTTATTCCTAAAATGAAAGCTATCTTAGGTTTTATTTTTTCTTTCCTGTCAAGTTATCTGATGTAGTCTTTCAGACTAGAATAGCTGGAATGTGTGGCTGATTATAGCAATTGCCTGGTCTTCCTTTACTTAAAAAGAAGCACGTGGACTTGAAAAACCATAATGAAGGAAATTGTTTGGGTAGGTCTCCCTGGCACAGGATCCCTTCCCTTTACAGAAAGTGCTGCTTGTGTGTTTTATGATTCACTCACATGAAACCTCATTCATATCCAAAATTATCCAAGGCTTCACTTATGGTCTTACTGCAAGATGTGAGAGATGGAAATTATGTGGAATATATTGCTGTCTAAAGTGTCTAATAAGCCTGGTCAGCTTTGAAAGTCTGAAGAGACTCTACTGAGATCACAGAGGAAAAAACGCATGAAGGTGGGAAAGTGGTCTTCAAAATGTGTTACTAAAAAGACTGGAAAATGAGAGCACTAAGATGGATTTCAGAAACTGAACCTCCTATAAATTAAGGATTTTATGGCATAAGAATTACTCTATATGCACAAAAAAAATGTGCTTAAGTGTTGTACTTAGTAAAAGTAATCAAGGCTAAACTTTTGGTAAGTGGTTGACCTAGCGTGTAGCTGCAGCAGTAAGATTAAGCAGTGGCATTTAAACTATGTATAAGGGTTGCTTATAGATCCACTCTTCAAAGAGACAGGTCACCAGGACCAAATGAGAGCAATTCAGAGATTTTGCTTTTTGTCTCTTGCTTAGTTGTGTGTGTGTTTATTAACTCCAGTGTACACTGAATATTCTCAGCAATAAAGAAAGGCTTTCTTAAGCAAATATTTTTGTGGAAATGCAGGTTTCCAATGGTCAGGATAAATGTTGCATAGCTCTTAAAGCCCTTACCCCAAGAAAGACTGAAAAGACAGGAACCTATATGGTTATCTCCATAGCCTGGAGAAGATCAGGCTCCAGGAAGACCTTCCTGAAGACTTTCAGTACCTAAACGGCCTAGAAGAAAGATGGGAACAGACTTTTTAGCAGGACTTGTTGTGACAGGACAAGGGGTGATGGTTTTAAACTGGAAGAGGAAGTTTAGACTAGGCAGAAGGAAGAAAGTTTTTAAAATGGGAGTGGTGAGACCCTGGCCCAGGTTGCCTAGAGAGGTGGTAGAAGTCCCATTCCTGGAACCATTCCAGATCAGCGGCTCTGAGCAACCTGATCTAGCTGCAAATATTCCTGCTGACTGCAGGGGGTTTGGACTAGATGACCTTGAAAAGTCCTTTCCAACCCCGAAAGGTCTGTGATTCTGTGTTTCTGTTAAATAGAAAACCACAGTGTCAGCTTATATTGGGTTAAAAAGGTTATATTAGGTTATAAGGGCCAACTATCGTTAACCTTTCTTTATGCAGTTATTAAGACGTATTAGAATTGTAACCTCATACTTTGAGGTATTTCTTTGTCATGGCTCTGAAGAGAAAGGTGGAAGAATGTTGTATTTCAAACGTAACAGTGTCACTGTAAACTGCAATGTTTAGTTGACACAATTTGTTCTATGGCCACTGTTTTAGGTAACTCATCAGAAAATCACAGCACTTTGAGAGACCAGGTTTCCTGAGTATCAGACATGAAAGACAATTTTTTTCTTTCCTTCAGCAGCCTCTTCCTAGGCAAACAGACAGACCATGTTCCTGTGCTCAGCCCTGGCAGAGGGATGCTAGCAAATGGGATTTCAGATGACAGGTCTTCAAAGCAGCAATCCTCTGTGCTGCCTATGGCTTAGCTGCATTAAACGTCTGGATGTTCTACTTAAGGACATGGTCTAGTGGCATGTTAGTGATAGGTGTGGCTGGACTTGATGACCTTAGAGGCCTCTTCCAACCTTAACGATTCTGAGATTCTGTAAACAACATACTTTTCTTTATCCAAGTGCTCTTCTGGGAGCAGTGGACACCAATGCTGTCCTTCCAGAGTAGCAGGACAAATAACTCATCGGTGAGAGCACCAGTTGCTTTAGAGAGTAATGGAAATTAGAGTAGTGTCTATTCAGAGGCAACGTGGGTATCAGAAGACTCAGCAAAGGCTGGCTGGCAAGACTTCCAGCTTTCTGAAATGCACAGTGACTTGAAGAAAAATCTGCAATATAATGTGTTTTTTCAGTAATTGTTCAGTTTGTTTTGCTATTAAAAAACCCCACAAATTCTCCTTACATTACTAATGCATCACAGAAGTGGCTCTGAACCTGGCAGAGGTTGCAAGATGAGTATGCAAGATGAATCTCTGTACCCAATGATATGATGCAACCTGCTCTCGGTTATCCTGCTTTTGCAGAAAGGTTGGACTAGATGATTTCCAGAGTTCCCTTCCAACCCCTAACATTCTGTGATTCTGTGACACGATGTGTGTCAGGCCACCAGCCTGGGAGATATTAGTCATGTTGTAACAAAAGTAGAGTGGTTGTGGATGCACTAGGTGCACCATTCTGGATCCATTCAGCTGGCAAATCCTATGGAGCACTCTGCAGGTCTCGTTGCAGAATTCTTAGGTATGGGCCAAAAGAAAGTGAAGTGAAACACAAGAATGTATCCAATAAATTTGCCCTTAGTAAGCTGCAAGAGCTAGGCTGTGTCTCTCAGTTTTACATGTCTGATCTGTAGGATGCCGCATGCCCTTCATTTCAGAAGTTATACTTTAAATGTCATTACCTTCATTCATACACATCTTCAAACCACTTGCTCCTTGACATTCTATGGGGGTGATGCTCTGAAGGTGGAAGCCACATTTTCTGATGGCTGTTCTATGCAATTTGAGAGAGAAGTCTCCTCTTAGAACCTTTCCTTCAGAAAAAACAAACAAACAACAACAAAAAAACCCCCAAAAGGTGTTTGGGGTTTTCCTACAAACAAAACAACAGCCTGAAATAATGTATTTCATTAAAAATCATCGTATTTGTGCTTCTTTGTGTCCTGCTCACTAGCATTAGGTTGAAAGACACCCATAGAATGTCATCATTGCCACATTCTACAACTGGATCTTTGATTTATTTGACAGACATGCAACATCCAAAGTATCTAGGCGTATGGCCAGTGACTGTTTAGATGATGGTGCTGGGGAACACATGATATTCTTCATAGATCAGTGTTCAGGCATCCCCCCAGAACTGCCTTTTTCTGGCTGACTTCTTTTGTATTGGTCCTGTGTGGTTTGAATGAAGCACTCCTCTATCAGTTTTCTTCCACAGAAATAAAGATAATTGGGGGAGCTCAGAAATGTCTTTTTTTCTGCAAGTTTAGTGGTGTGGTAGTCATGAATCAGAGCTAGAAGAAACAGAGTTAAAGAGGCAAGAGTAAATTAAGCCAATGAACTACAAGGAAATCAACAGAACGGAAGAAATTTTAGCTTTTTTTTGCTCAGTAAACAAAGTCAATGAGCTACAAATCCTACTTCTGGTTGTTATTTTTGCCTTTTCTCTGTACTGTGTTTATGGAATATGAAGCTCTCAAAAAAAGCTGGCCATATGCCCCATCATTTAGAAGCAAAACGTACACAAACAAAAATAATTGTGCAGAATTGGGCTCGCCATAATCCATGTAAGCAGACAAGACATAGAAAGGCTAAACCTATCATTTCTGTTTCTTTAATAAGACCAGTTGCTTACACGCTATTTATTTAAATAATCACAACCGTCTCTTTCCCCCAGCCTTACTTTTTCCTTTTGGAGAGAAAGAACCCCTAGAAATAACTAGGGTCAGCTGCGAATTCTAGAGGAGAAGCCAAGAATATAAAGCCCATGCAAGTGTGGACAGATCTGACCCTCCCAGGGAATGTGGTGACATGGTCCCTTTCCCCCGTTCCAGACAGGATGAGCAGGCTGGGGTCAGCAGCACCTTTTGCAGAAGTCACACGAGGAGCCAAGGGGTGGATTTGCTCCGCAGCTGCTCCAGAGAGTCTGCCAAACCTTGCCAGGGATGAGGGTGCACTTTTGCTCTCCCTGCTTTGAGGGACAGTGTCTGGAGCTTGTTGGCAAGACATCGTGTCCTGCGGGTGCCTATGTTTATGGTGCTGTGCATGGGGTGTTCTGTGCTGGCCCATGGCTTGCACAACCTGCAGGTAGCATCATCCCTGGTCTGGCCCCATTCGCAGAGTCTGCACCACATCTTGTTTGCTGCACTGTGTTGTGTCCAACATTGCTGAGTGACATGGGACTAAACTGAAAGCAAAGAGATGACAACCATTGCCTCGAAGCAAATGAAGCAGATGGCACCGTGACAAGGTTCCTGGCTACCTCCACAACACACACTGCTGCCACTGACAAAACCCAGTAGTTTTTATTTTTCAACAAGTTGCATTGCTCTTAGGTTTCTTTCACTCCTCATCTTTTTGTAGCAATGCTAGCACTAACGCTTCTTGGGGGACTGGGATAAAATTTACCAATGTGAAGCCTTTTTTAAAGGTCACCAGGGTGCTTGCTCCTGCTGTCAACAACTTGCCTTGCATGAAGGCTGGAGAAAAGCATTTGGTTCTGTTCCTGGGTACAACTCATAGCACCCTAGAATAATCCTATAACAGCATTTTGCAACCCCTTATTAAAACTGTCACCATATTTAGGAAGATCTAAGACTGCAGAGGCAGAACATCTTCTTATAAGGTTGGAAAACGCAACAGCCTGTCCAAGTCCAAAATGTCCTTGTCTGAACTCTCAAGATCTCTGTTTTGTGTAACCCGTCAACAGACTTCTGGGTCATGTAAATCAAAGCTGTTCCTCATCCTCAGCCTGTTGGGTCAATGTGTGTGTGTGTATGGGGTGAGTGCACATGCTATCCATGAGGACTCATGCAGGTGATGCAGGTTGACAGGGAATTTGCTCCACCAGAAGTTCCTGGAGGGCTCTCAAGGGGCTTTCCTGATGCTATGTGCTAACAAACTGCAGATTGCACTGCTAAGCTGAAGATACCCATGTGTTCTTCAGGGGTGAGATGTTTGACTGCTCTCTTGGTGGCTGTGTGGTTGCTCGGGGCAGAGGGGCCAGTCACCAGTGTGAAATTTGGGGTTCTTCCTCCTCCCTGCACTCCTCTTTACTGGTAATAATAGCAAGTTTTCTTCTTTCCTTTCAGATGCTGCTCAGAGTGAGCCAAGGAAAAAAGCAATGACTTGGAGTATTTTGTATTTATCAGCCAGTTGCCAAGAGAGGAAGGTTCAGCAGAGTGGAGCTTGCCTTTTGCAGCAGCAAATAAATGGAACCAATGTGCTTCTTGTGCTCTGCTGCAACCCGAAGTGTGCTCTGAAGTGGTTTTCTCATGTTTCTTCTGGTAGTGCCAACAGCTTTGTTAGTATTAGGGCAGGCAAAATCATGGAAGAACATCAAATGTATGCCAAAGAAACGAATGTGTTTTAAAACGACTTCCTATGGTAAGCCAAAAAGTCATCATGAGTCAAGGGCAATATAGGCTTCATTAGAACAGGGTTTCCATACATTAGCTAAGTGAAAATTATATTAAAATTAACTTACTTAAAGCTTAATTTGTTGTTGGGTTTGTTTTGGGGGGAGGGGTTGAGGTGTAATTGTGAGACAGTGGCAAGATGTTTTATCTCACGGGTAAAGAAGACAGGAGTTCACTGTGGTGTATTCCAGTATCAGTTGTTCCTGTGTGTGCTTTTAACCTGTGACAAAATTACCTTCAAGGTAAGTCCGTTTGTGTTCATTGTGAGGTCCTTCAGGGCAATGGCGCTGAAACACCCTAAAGTAGCTCCCATGCTGCAACTGCCTACTTGCTAGCTCATACCATGAATAAAAATTAAGTTTTATACAACAAATCCACAAGTTTTCTAGGTAGTCACTACTCCTGGTGTTTTCTCAATTAAAGAAAAAGATGGATTTTGGTGGAAAAAGTGTAGTATATTTTCAGGTGCATTCTAGGAAGGCATTTCAGGTCAAAAAGGTAGATGAGTGGTATTTTCCTTCAGGAAATCCAGCGTTATATAAGGATTTGTTGGAGGCATAGAATATAAGCTCAAATACAAGCATAAAAAGAAGTAGGATATTTTTAAGCATTAAAATGTTTGAATAAAATACAGGGAAGGGAAGGGATTAAGAAAAGATTTTTTACCTCCTTTGAGTTACTTTGAATTATAAGGGGAAAAAAAGACAAAATCAGAAAGAAAATTAAGCAGAGTCTTGCAGTTTGGAAGTTAATTTAAACAGCATTGTCGTACTTCTGCACAGGCCAGGTATTGTTTTCTTCATATGTTTTGTTTGAGAGCTTGATGTGGCATAACTGATGAATTTCTTTACTGCTGCAGAGGTGCATAGCTTTGTCACCTGTAAATTATCTCTGATGCGCTAATAAAAAGAATGGGCATCAGTAAATCTGTCTTCTCCTGTATTGGTCTGCTAAGAGGCCTGTTCATTTTAATTTATAGGAGATAAATAGCTGTAAAACGCTCATGCAGGTTTCTCTTTGTTTATACTACATGTCTAATACTGAGATCAGAGCTGAAGGTGCTTTGGTGATCTACTCTCCTAGCAATCCCAAACAGCAGACATAGGCTGCTCACAGAAGGGATGGGCCAGTGTGGATAGGCTTCAACTGATTTAGGGTAGGCCCCCAAACAAGTGTGTAAATAATAAAAACAATCATTTATTAATCAGAGGTCATTACCAGTGAGTTCTCTGCACTTTTAACAGAGCTACCAAACCACAGGGGATTTTTTTTCATGCTGTTTCTTAGCTGATGTGCAACCATGACTGGCACAGGCTACCCAAGGAGGTGGTGGAATCACCATCCCTGAAAGTGTTCACAAAAATGTGTAGATGTGGTGCTTGGGAGCATGGTTTGGTGGTGAGCATGGGAATGTTGGGTGGATGGCTGGACTCCGTGATCTCAGAGACCTTTTCCAACCATAATGATTCTGTGATTTGCCTTGAATGTTGCTATGACCATCTCTAGTGGTTAAGTTTCATTTTGATTCGAGGCAGCCCAATGACAGCAAGCCCTTGCTTAGATCTGGGGAGACAAATTAATTTTCAGATAAAAATAAATACTAGGTTTTGCAGTATTTTTTCCCCTCCCCCCATGTTCCCTCTGTGTATTCAGCTGAAAGCAGGAGTATCATATCTCCTTCGAGAAAGACTGAATGGCACTATACTCCTCAGTTTATTTTGGAAATAACATTTATTAAACCAATAAACAGCTGACAGGTCCTGGCCTCCTCATCCCCAAGCACTTGGTGAAGACTCGGCAAGTCAAAGGCTGGCTTTAGCCTGCTGAGATTTGAGATGGGTCCTGCACTCCCTGTGCAGGAGTGATGGGGACCAATGTGCACTTGGTTGTTCTTTCCAGTGTCCCCAGATGGAAACTCTGCTTGCTTGTGGTAGATGGAATGTACCATCTTAGAGAGATTTTGGGTTTTCTTGCATAAGACATGAGACCACTTCTGGAGTGGCAGAAAAATGAATGCCTAGTGCCAGGCTTTGCACTTACTAGTTTCTGTATGTCTTTTTTTAATTGTAATTTTAATTTCTTATTGTATATTATTTCTGCCCCTCTGAAAATACATCTCCTAAACTACTCAATTCCTATGTTATATTTAAAGCTGTCACATTTTCTGTTCTAGGTCACCATCTTTCATTCAAATATAACAAACATTTATTACAGCAAGGTGTTTGAAGCAAGCTCAAAACACAGCGTCCTTCTGAACTCTGAATTTTTCCCATTAGGAGCTGGATTAGGAGAAAGTTTCAACTCGGATTTCGTAGCAGCACCTGGCCTCTACTCAGAAGCTACCACTCTGTCCTCATGTCCACTAGGTCAGGAGACAGGGAGATCCAGTTCTGAAAATAGCACACTGTAGCTAGGTGGGGGAGTTCCAGAAGGGAGTGATTGCTGGGAGAAGAAAAACGTCACTTTTCTCATCTTTCCAGGATATGGTCTGGAGGGGTCACGGACCATGCTTGACAATGTGCGTCTGCATGTGACTGTCAGTAAAAAAAACCCAAATTTAGGAGCTTATATCCACAGTAACAGTCATGCAATGCAACCCTTCTTACCTCCTCACATTTCTGTGGGCCTCTGAAGGGGGATTCTGCTCAAAAAATGTGGCACAAGGGAATTCTGAACTTCACATCCCCAGGAGCAGTTGTCCTCCTGTAACTGAAAATCTGTGTTGAGCATTTGACTCTCTACAAAGCCATCCACAGCCATGTATCTCAAGCCACAGGAGCTGGTTCACATCAGGAGCATTCACCTGGACAAAAATGTTTTAATGCAGAAAGTTGTTGTTAGGTAGACGTCCAGCTTCATGTTGTGCTTCTGGAGACCCTTCTTCAGTTCTACATCCGAGCTGTGCTGTGGAGAGCAAAGGTGGCTGGTGGCTCATTTCTGTAAAACATGAGAAGGCTTTAAGGTAGAAAGGTGCTAAAAAGTGCAAGATACATGTTTTAGGCAGAAAACTGCCAAAAAAGGTGTTGACCAATTTTGAACATTGCCTTGTGTCTGTCAGAAGCTGAAATGTTCAAGCACTGTGACTTGCCACCCATTTCTATGGACAGCTGATGTGGAAGAGCCACTAGGTTTATTTCCCGATGTAGCACAAATTTGTATGTGTGCACCTGAATTTTTAATATTCAGAAATATTTGCGTTAAAAACACAAAATCTGATTTCAAATACTAAAAATTTGATAAATTCCACCTTTATAACAATGCTGACCATAAAGCTAAGCTTAAATTGTTAAGCTTAAATAAGTTGTTAAATTAATCGTGAAATAGCATTGCAGCAGGGCATCTGCTCCCGGGGCTATAATAGTGTAGCTTAAATTAATTGCTGGGTTAAAAATGTGAGATCTCAAGGAAATGTTGCACAGAACTGCTAGAAGTGTGGGTCCCTTAGGTGATGTTGATGCTTATTTAAATTCTAACACTGCCATATAGCATTAGAAACCTGCTTACCAAGGGTTGAGCTGGTATTAGAAAATATTGCCACTCAGCTACGTAATCAGAGAACCATTTTGGTTGGAAGAGACCTTTAAGATCAAGTCCAACTGTTCACCCAACAGTGCCAAGTCACCATTAAACCATGTCCCTCAGGACCATTATCTACTTGCCTTTTCAATCCCTTGAGGTATGGTGACTCCACCACTGCCCTGAGAAGCCTGTGCCAGGGCTTGGCAACCCTTTCGGGGAAGAAATTGTTCTCTTGTGTGTGAACTAAAGTTCCCCTGGCGCAACTTCAGGCCATTTCCTCTTACCCCATTACGAAGGAGCTCCAAGTAGATACGGAAAATGAGACATTTTTTATGTTTCCTCTTAGTTTGAAGCAAAACTCAACCAAAAATCATATACTGTTACTAATAGGAAAAAAAAAAAATCTTCCTAAAAAGTCTGCCTGGATTCATCATGAAGTTGCAGACTCAAAACTCAACTGAAATGCTGTTTTTCAGAGGGAGTTCTACTGTTTTTATTGTGCACAGTGCTAGATGTTTGGGGTGTCTACATCAGCAGACACACCCTAAGGCTGAGGGTAGACTGTTGTGGGAATGCACTGGTCCCTGGGCCCTGAACAGCATGGGAGAGGCAGAGAGCAGGCTGGCCACCCAAGCCCTGGCTGCTGGCCTGTTGAACCTTCTTTGAGGTCAAACGACACATTGATACTGAGAGATGACGACAATCCCTTCTTGTCAGAGTTTCAGCTGTGCATGGTATGTGGAAGGGAGATGCTGTGGCATCTACTGGCACACCAGGGGAGCTGTATGGGCCCCCCCCAGAGTAAGCTGCAAATTGCTGGAGGACATCTCCAACACCTTGTAACACTAGACCTTCAAGGGACCAGCAAAGGGCACCTTCTCTACTCTGCATTTCCAACCACATTTCAAAGTCCCAGCTGCAAACCAGACCTCTTTAGTCACTCCTATCCCCCAATTTCCTCCCAGCTCCACCAAAACCTGTGTTGCCCCCCCAACCCTCAGCCATGTGGTATAGGGAGGACCAGACTCCTGGAGCCAGGGTCACCACAGCTACAATGAGATGGAAACAAGAGTGTCCCAGAAAGGCACACACAACCCACCACTTCCTGGCACTTCCCTGTGTGAGAAGCTCTGGTTTCCCACCTGGGACTTGGCCTCTCCTGAGAGGTCACTGGTGTACATTTAAAGGGGCTGAGGGTGCCAAAACTGGACTTGGGTGGTACTTCGTGGTAGAATTCTAGGAATAGTTTTTGTAGTCTGAGAGGTAGTACACACATTCCTGTAACAAGTTCCTTGTGGCAATGATTTTATCCATGGACATGGTTTAAATAAGAGTTAGGTCGTGTATAGAAAGTTGTGACATGTAGAAGTTTGTTGTTTGTTTGGTTAGATGGTTTTTTTGTAAAAAAAAAGAAAGTTTATTTTCCACAAGGAAGAGCAATAGGAAAAATTAAACTGTTTTCCACATATTGTTTTCTTGAAACAGTCTACAAGGACATGTTCAGCACCAAAACTAAAAACAAAAAAAAGTACGAACAGCCATAGAATATAATCTATAAAGCAAACATTTAATATTGCACTTTGTTTCTCTAATGTTTGGATTTTACATACTTTTTCCTAATTCAGATCAGAATTCTATACCAAATACAGGGCTACAACTGTGAACCTCGTGTTGTAAAATGCTGAGAATTGACCAATATTTGTGGAAGAGTAATGCCTCTGAACAACTAACGATGTAATTTGAACTGAAAAGTCTTTTATTTGATAAGGTTATAGAATTGTTTGCTCTAATCACACAGGCTGTGATGTCGTATCAATTGCTATGACATTGGTCAATCCTGCCTCCCAATATGCAATTTTCCATTACATTGTGATAAGTACTTTAATGCTATGTGTATCAGCAATTGTTCCCTAATCTGTTAAAGTAATTTAAAAAAAAACAAAACAACCAACAACCAAGGAAAAAAAAGTAAAACCACCAAATGCCCTTTTATGCCAACGATCCCATCAGCTCCAAAATTGCCTGGTTGGAGAGAGTAGAGGGAAGGGACATTCACAAAATTGGCCTAGCAACCTAAGACATCACCCAATTTCCTTCTTGTCCAATAGCCCTGCTCAAAGCCCAAGCCTTTTTAACTGAATCACTTAAAACGCGACTCATTATTTTATCACCCTGTTGTCATTTGTGAAACATGAATGATCCTTCATGTTCCCATAGAAAGGCCACTTATGGAAAAGCCTATTTTTGTTGCATTTATGAAGCATTAAACAAGCAAGGCAGAGGTTTGTTAAGAACAAGCACCACACAGAAACACCAGCCTCCTCCTCCCCCCATTCCCAAGCTGTTTTATTGCACAAGGAGGTAAGATACTTGCTGGATTGACATCTTGGATTTGAATTTCAACACTAGAAGCGTGTCCCTTTCTCACCAGCCTGTGCTATGTAATTTTTGAAAAGGAAAGTTGTCTTTTTAGTTGGCAATCTCTAGCATGTGAGTGCTGGAATTTGTGTTAGCACATCTAACTGCTCCAATGCACTCTTTTCTTCCTTGGGGCACACTCAAGGTCAAGTGCTCTTTCCTTAGAATTTATCATGGAATCATAGAATTGTCAGGGTTGGAAGGGACCATAAAGATCACCTAGTTCCAACTCCCCTCCCTTGGGCAGGGACACCTCCCACTAGATCAGGTTACTCAGAGCCCCAGCCAGCCTGGCCTTAAAAACTTCCAGGGATGGGACTTCCACCACCTCTCTGGGCAACTTGTTCCAATGTCTCTTCACGGAGAAGAACTTCTTCGTAACATGCAACCTAAATCTCCCCTCCTCAAGCTTGTATCCATTACACTTAGTCCTATTGCTGCCTGACATTCTAAAAAGTCCTTCACCCAACATTTTGCATTCTGAACAGACACGGTAAAACCTGCTGTTTTTTTGTTTTAAAGCTCTTGAGAGTACCCTAGAAGACGCAAATCACTGAAGCAATTCTAACAAACTAGTACCTGAATATGGCTGGTAAGACTGATCTTGCCCCTTCCTTATACTTCTAGTCTTTTTTCACAGTATCGTAAACCCTGAAGATAATACAAAGTGCACAAACTGAGCTCTTAGCATAGTCCAAGCTTTTCCTGCAGTTTGAAACATACTTGCTACTAGAGACTCATTACATATAGTATTTTGGTGATTAAGCAACTATGTATAAAAATAAATTTTGCTTTCCCTTCCCATCCCTACTACTTGAGATATCGATCTGTCTATGAGCCCTAGACAGTATATGACTATTTCCTTTTAAAATTCTTCTGAGGCTTAGCTGGTGTCTGCTGGTGCTACTGTTATTTGTGCCTCTTTTTTTTTTTTAAAGCTTCACAACTTGAACATCATCTTTACAAAGCAGAAATAGAAATGGGAATGAGGGTGGGTTTTTGTTAACTTTTGTGTATGTCCCTGTTCCAGATCCCCCTCTCAAATAAAGAACAAAACAAAACACAAACATAAATCAAGAGAAGTAACTCAACAGTGCAACGTAACAAAACAAATAGCATTCCAACAGTTTGGCAAGTGATGAGTTCACCTGAGATTAAGTGATTTTTTTAGGCAGTCTGTAACAAAATGCTGCTCTGTGATAATAGTAGAAAGGCAACAAATTCTGAAAGGAAAACAAGAAGGTATACAATCTTGATGAAGCCTATTAGTTTCTTTCTATTAACTTTCCACCCCTCCCCCACCCTTATCCCCACATCTGTTGCTTATCTACTACAGTAGGCTGCAAAACATACAGCAAGAAGGATTGGCTTGAAGGCATTTGATGTCTGTAAATAAATCCATCATAGGATCCAAGCTGAAGAGGTGATACACGATCAGCCTACTAGGACAATTTTGAGCATGTGCATATGCAGGTAAAGTCCAGGCTACATTAAATTAAAAAAAACAAACCACCAAAAGGAAAACAAAAGAAAAAGTCAGTGCAGTTGTCAAAAGTCTGTTGCCTTTTTTTTTTTTTTTCTGTTTTTTCCAAAACTTTCTTTTGCTTCTTCTTGTGCGGACAACGAACAAGTAAGAGGGAGGTAACAACAGTCCGGCATCAAGGAGGAAAAAAGCTGTAGTGACACTGACCGCACAACGTAAGCAACGAGCATGTGCAAATCTCCAACTCTGAAGAGGAAGCCACCCCTCTGTTACAATGTGGTTTGAGTGTTTTGACACATGACTGTTGGGTTAGTAAGGCTGTTCCTAGTATGTGCCAGTATTTAAGGGGGGGCCGGGGGAAATAGCTCAGGCCTTCAAGCATGTGGAGCAGTCCTACACTGTTACTGTAGGCTTCAAAGCATGATCACAGGTTGTTTTCATTTATTCACCATACAGGCAAAGAGCAAAAACTACTGCCTTTGAAAGTGTTGTGTCTCCACTGCGACGCCTTGACCTTCAACACAGCAGGTGTGATTCAAAACCCAAGTTGAGTCAGCTTTTCCACAGATTCCTTCAGCGAGAGGGGCAGGATGGTCTGTCATCTGTGGGCTGGTCAGGGTTTGGATCAATCTAACCGAAAGAGGAAATAAAAACAAATCCCAGGGCATTTTTAGAGTCAGCTGCTAGAAATAAAACAATCCAAACAAAACTGCACCAAAACTGACAAGTTTAAATACAATTGTAAATGGCATTTCCAGTCCAAACGTTATATGAACAATGGAACCCTTCTAGTCAGAACTCTGAATGAAGAGTTAGCTAAGTGGAAAAGTTGATGGTAATTTAATGATAAGCACAAAGACTAAAAATCAAAAATCTGCTGTAGTAGCAAAAAAGTCTTTTGGATTATTTACTGTACACTAAGAAAAACTGACTTGTCTCTAAAAATAACTATAAAAATACTTAACTGATCTCAGAAGATGTTCCATTTCAAAAAATAAAGTTATCAATAAAAAGTCATCTTACTTTTAATTTGCAAATAATTAATCCTCAAACACCCCATAAAATGTCTTAGAAGTCCATGTGTTCCACCTTTTACCTCTTCTTCCATTCTACAAAAGCAGCAAGATTAATAACCTGCTAACTTAGGCCTGCAAAAATGGGTAGTAAGAACAGTGTACTGTATGATAAAACTTTTTGTCGACATTCTTATTGGTTAACTTCATACAAACACTTTGAGGACAAAAAAAAAAAAGGGCTTCTTTGTGAATCTTAGTACCTAAAGTGAAAAGGAATCGAGTTCTATTTTAGGGATAAGCTATAGAAGAGTCCTCAAAAGTCTCCAGCACACAGAAAGGATGTCACTCTCTACCACTCAGTAACATGTAAGTGTTTCAAAAGAAAAATCAGCAGGTGAATTCAGGCAAGATTTAGCCAAATGATTTTATCTGACTTTTGTCCTATACCACTGCTCTTCCTGATTAAGAAAAGAAAGCCTTTGAAGTTGTCATGTTTTTGAGTGGCTTTCACAGAACTAAAAATGCAGCTGGAAATGCTGGAGAGCTGTTGTTCACAAAAACCTAAGTCAAAAGAGTACCTCCTGTAAGTGCTCTTCATGGACTTCTGAAAGCACTACATATATAGAAACAAAATTGCAGAGAATAGTTTTAGAAAGAAGCAGAGCTGAAAAACATCAACACGTTCTGCATCTACAGACCCAGAATATCAGTGCTAACCAATGCAATTCATTTTATATGTAATGCAAGGCTTTGATTTTAATGAAGTTGCTCAGAAGGCACTCAGTTTTTAAATTACTTCACAATTCTAATCTCAGAATCCCAACATGGTGGGGGTTGGAAGGGACCACTGGAGATCACCTAGTCCAAATCCCCCTGCTTAAGTAGAGTCACCCACAGAATGTTGCCCAGGTATGTGTCCACGTGGGTTTGGAATCTCTCCAGAGAACGAGGCTCCACAACCTTTCTGGACAGCCTGGGCCAGCGCTCTGGTATCCTCACAGCAAGAAAGTTCTTCCTCCTGTTCAGATGGAACCTCCTGGTACCCACTGCCCCTTGGCCTGTCACTGGGCACCGCTGAAAAAAAGTCTGGGCCTCATCCTCTTGATTCCTACTCTTTATGTATCTGTAAGCACTGAGAAAATCCCTTCCCAGTCAACAGCACCAGGGCTTCCAGGCTTTGTAGAATGCTTTGCAGAATGCTTTGCAGAATGCTGAAGAAACTGAATGCAATTCACCTATACTTCGCCAAAATGATTTTAGGGAAGGAGAACACTTCCTGCATTCATTCCACAACACAGAATTCAGCCAAGACAGTGTCTTAAGCATTGTATTTTGTCTTAGGTACCTACCTCTGAATAGAGGGGTGGCGGCAGAAAACGGAACTCCTGGATGTATGCAAACAATGGTCCTGGAAGCCCTCGCTCAAAGTCATCACAGGCACCCATGGGTGCAAGGCTGGACTGTCTTTGTTCCTCCGTGACCACTTCTGCATAGCTGGGAGGTGCTGCAGGGAAAAGGCACACGCAGTTCGAACAGCAAGTTCTTATGCATGTCAAGATACACAACATGGTAAATATTAAACATTTATCACTGTAAATCACACCAGCAGGTAGGTACATGACTTCAGTGACTTTTGAAACAGTTGTTAATGTGGAGGTAGGCTGTTTAAGACTATGCTCAAATGCAAGAGCAAGCTGACCACTGCTTACTGTGGCTTCATCATCCCCTTAAAATTTACAGTATATCCAGCAAACTAAATTATTTTACAGGTAGGAATGACAACACAGCATTCCTCTGGACGCTGCAAACCTGACTCTGGGATTTTTGCATAAAAGTGGTGTTTATCAAGTACGTGAAAACAAGACGGACAGAGATAGGCTTTCTTCTTTGACAGGAGGCGTTTCCCACTGAAGTGAATTACATTATCTTTTCACAAAGTCTTGGCTATTACAGCTGGTAAAGGACAACAAACTACTATTATGACAGTTACAATGTCTTACAACCAAGGCTGCATTTGGGATACTGGTGGCAAAATAAATTCTGCAGAGGTGCCACAGCATTCTGTGCCTTCACTTGTGCCAGCTTGCAAGTAGTTGCATTTCATTGCTTGTCCCTGAGAGAGGAAGACAGGGAGGGAATTCTGTTCTTCTACAGAGAAAAGCAGGTGGCAAGGAAACATCCATAAGGGACTTTCTTTGGGTTTTATTACGAAGCATGTAATTTGGGTCTGTTTTGCATGACAGTCATGAACAAAACAGACTAAAAAAAGAGAAAACAGACCAAGAAACTGATTGAGACTTGTATTATTAAGTTACCTTCTGGTCTTTCAGGCAGGGCCAGACCAAGCCAATTCATGTTCATGCTACACTGGCTGCTCACACTTGATGTTCTGCTACCAAATGGGTGTAGAGGAATGGTACCAATGACCAGTGGTAAGTTAAGGAATAAATCCATGGCGCCTGGAATATCAACATAGACCTAAAGAACAACAGAGGTATATGATTAAAATACAGGTTTCTATGAGCACTTCATAATTATCAGACTAAATTCTCTGTTCATGGAATTTGTGATAAGGCACTAGAGTTCCTCAGTGTCCATTTTAGGGCCAGCGCCCACATGGAGGCAAAAAGCTCCTTGAGCTAAAAGCAGCTCACAATTCTTACACAAATCCTCACATGGAAATGTCACCGACTCATGACACAGTTGTGGTGAGCAAACATGTTAAGAACACAAATGATTTAAACCGAATTTATTTGCAGAGCTCCTGTCAGGACACTTGAATACTAGGATATGTGTTTTTCAGTAGGCAGGCACAGAATGTTTGCTAGCAATTTGCGAGGAATGATGGAACTACTGGTGCCCAAATGAAACAGACGATCCAACATACCATCAGTGAATATTCCACACGGATTATACTACAGTCAAGGATTGAAGGAGAAACAGGTGGTATTTTCAGCTTTTTGCCATTCCAGGTTTCTGTTTTGCCAGATGACAAGGAATCCCCACGCAGGCTGGCAACAAGCTGTTTGACTTCCTTCATTTTCCCTTTGGCATAAAATGCCTGCGTTTGGTAAATGGCTGCCTTTGGCACCACCACACGGGAAGAGCAGTTTTCAATCTCAGCAAAGATCTGAATTGACTCACCTGAAACAAAACAAAATTCATGTTCTCTTTGTATCTACAGGGCAGCTTAAGCAAATTGCCAAGTTCTGTGTTGTTACAATGCAGCGGATGCTGCTAGCCATGCTCTACCCTGAAAAACATCCACTGGTGCTAACTAGAGTAAGACCACCACAAGCCATCTGAACAAAAAAAATGCACAGGTCTAACAGAAGCAATGTCCCTCAACCATTTGGAGACACAACTAGCACTAGTTAAAATCAGTTGTAGTTAAGGAAGCATGGAGAAGATGGCTGAATGCAGACTGAAGTGGTAAGAACAGTTTATATAAAAGCAGTAAGTACAAACTGTAGTCTGTAAAGGGAAGGAAAAACATTTCCTATAATTACTTCTGTTACGTACCTGGGGTGTAGCCCTTCCTTTCAATTTTGGCACTTAAGGATATTGGGCCTGAGGTACAAAACCAACAACAGAGAGTCTTTTCTTTTGTGCCTGCTTGGGGTGACTGCAAGAAAAAAAAATCGGCCATTTAATCAAGAAGTCCATGAATCTATTTTTATCAACACAACCCCCCCCCATCTTTCATAATGTTATTTGATAAAAACACCTAATTTTATTTAGATAAAAAACACTCAAGCAATTTAAATAGCACCATGCAGGTAAGGTTTTATCTAGTACTACTAACTCACTAACACAGCTTTTTCTGCTACACTTCATACTTGAAACAGTTTTTGTCTAACTTAAGAAAAGGCTTTATAGCCTATATATCCCAACATATCGTTGGCAAAGCTTTTAGTTTATCAAACTACAACATCTTTCTGGTACAATATACTTCAGGAACAATAACTAAGTTGATGTACTGTAACCTTGACTCCTGCTATTTCTTCTGTTTTGAAATGATCTTCTTCTGGCTATATTGAACAGACTTTGCTATTTTACATGATATCAGAGTTCAGGACTTGATCCAAAGCCCATTACAGTCTAACAGGAGTCCTTTTGACTTTAATGGAATTTGTACAAGGCCAGTGCTCCTCTGCAGGTCTGATTTTTCACCTCTACACACAAGAAACCTACTTCAGTGGGCTTTGAGGTTGGTTTTTTTTCCCTCCACAGACAAAGATTTTGAGGATGAGGAGGAAAAAGAAGAAACTACGCCAGATTGAAATCAAATCCTCGTTGAAAGCAGTTTTGATACTGAAACCAATGAAATATTTCAGAAAATGATTATACAAAATTGTGATAATTTCTCCCCATTGGTAGAAAACTAGCCATATGGACATTATCAATTATGCATGCCAATACATTTTTTACTTTGCATTTTTAAGTTAGCAGTCTCACTGTAATATTAAGCTTCACTGTTCCTTCCACAGATTATTCTTTACTCAACAATCAGAGGAACAGTTCTGAAAAGTCTCCTTCTTAGTGACATTGTACAATTTTGTATTCTCAATTTAAATTGGTAAAGCCATTTTATGTCTCTTAAAAGTGAAGCAACTCCAAGCACAGGAAAACACAGCTTTCAAAATACCAGCAGTTACAGAGTTGCTGAACTGATGCAATACTTAAAAGATTAGCTGTAATTAAACTAGCAAATAAGTATTCCGTAGATGTAGATGTTGTTTCAGTTATTATACCTAAAATTATTTTTATGCCAGAAACAAAGAGTAATTCTGTCAATTCTTACCAGTAATGAAGGAGTGTTGATATCTATATGTTCAAAGACTGTAAATTCCTTCTTTAATTTTACTGGTAGAAACCAAGGCCTATGCAATTCGGCTTTCACCCAATAGCGCACACTGCCATGTCTGCCTTCGAATGAGGTAGCAAGTGGTCTGTGCAGGACACAAAGGTCAAAACTGAGTCAAGTCCTTCTGTCTATTAATGATACAATTGATCAGTTTAGGGATTAGTATGCAGAATTGCATTTTTTAATGCACTGTACTACTTAACGCAGCATAACTTATTTGCAAAGTTTCCATATCTCAAGAGAAAAATTCAAAGATTCAAGATGGGAGAAAAAAAATCATCTCCAATTCACCCTACTATACTTTTGCATAGATTTTAAGGATCAATTCAAGAAATGTACTAGAAAATGCCAGGAGAGTATACATTTCCTTTAAACTTAAGAGGCCACTTTCAAGTCCAGACTAAAGCATGCCCTTTTAAGGCCAAATTAAGACTACCAACTTAAAATTAGCATTAGGATCAACCAATCTCCATTTTGGCTATTGCATTTTGTCAATTATTATCTATTGTTTATTCTGCTGGTGTCTCAGTATCAGGTTAATTTCAGCTTTAACTCAGCACTTTTGTAGCTTGTTTCATCTTAAGCAAATATTTCAATTTAGAGTTCCGAAGACAGGCTACTTTGAGTACCTTCTTATTTTCCCCTACTCTGGTAAAACCAGCTTAAGCCTTTATATTGTATATAATGTACATATGTAAGTATCTATACACAAAATCATGCCTATTCTGCTTTGAACTTTGACAGATGAAAGTAGTAATTTTTGGGAGCTGAAGGAAAAATGATGTGGAAAGGATCTCCAAACCTTTCAGGATCTCCTTTGTTTTCCTGTAATGTCATAAAATGACAGCAGTTCTCTATAACTTAATTCGATACTGTCTCCCACAGCATCCTACTTGACAAAACATTGAGTAGACAGCTTTATAAGAACATCAAAAGGGGGGTACACAAATGGCTAAGGGGTAGAGCTCAAAGGAGTATAGTAAACAGAGGTACACTGGGCTGGCAACAGGTGACGACTGGGGTCCCACAGGGATCCACCTTAGGGCCAATACTGTTTTACATCTTTATAAATGACTTGGATGTAGGACTTGTAGGACTAATAAGTAGGTTTGCAGATGATACTAAGTTGGGAGGTGTTGTTGACTCCAATGAAGGCAGAGAGATCCAGATAGACTGCAGGACTCAGCAGTCACAAATCCTATGAAGTTTAATAAGGGCAAGTGCCGGGGGAAGGGGCAACCCAGAAACAACCTACCAACAGGGGAATGAGAGACTGGAAAGCAGCACTGCAGAGAGGGATCTGGGGGTTTTGATAGACAGTAAATTAAAGATGAGTCAGCAGTGTGCCCTAGCAGTCAGAAGGCCAACTGGGTCCCAGGGCGCATCAAGCATTCCATTACTAGCTGAGCAAGAGAGGCGACAGCCCTACTTTACTCAGCACTGGTGCAGGCTCACCTGCGGTACTGTGTGCAGTTTTGGGCACCAAAATACACGAGGGATATGAAGTTGTTGGAGAGTGTCCAGAGGAGAGCCATAAGGCTTGGCAGGGAAGTCATATGAGGGAAGGCTAAAATCACTTGGTCTGTTTAGCCTGGAGTACAGGAGACTGAGGGGAGACCTCACTGCTGTTCATAACTTCCTCACCAGAGAGGGAGGGGTAGGTGCTGACCTCCTCTCTCTGGTGACCAGTGACAGGACCCAGGGGAATGGCATGAAGCTGTGCCACAGAAAATTCAGGTTGGATGTTAGGAAGAGGTTCTCAACCCAGAGAGTGGTGGAGTACTGGAACATGCTCCCAGGGAAGTAGTCACAGCACCCACTCTCACAGAGTTTAAGAAGGACTTGGACAATGCTCTTAGACACACAGTGTGACTCCGGGGTTGTCCTGTGCCTAAACAGGAGTTGGACTTGATGATCCTTGTGGATCCCTTCCAACTCAGGATATTCTGTGATTTTTCCATATATTTTAAGCAAGCTAGTTTTTGTTATACTGTGTTTCCAGTATGTTGTACTAAGCAGATTAGGTTATCTGTAAAGCTTCCGTATCTTCCATAGGAAATAATACTAGCCATGCTAGAATTTTACTAGGACAACACTTTCAGTTACAGGTGATAACATCTATTTTCACATCACAACTGTTTCATTTGGATTGTTTGGGGAAAAATAAAGGATTTCTAATTGGTCTTCAATGTTTTATCCTGTCCCATATTCTCTAGGGCAAAAAAAAAAAAAAAAATCAGTGAGGCCAGCGCATCTCATCTTTCTTTCCGCTGTTGCTCTGTAGTTTAAGTAAATTCTGGAAGTATTCTATGGACACAAAATAATAAATCAATAGGCAATGTAGAATTTCAGGCTATTAAAATCTTTGTTTTTCAGTAGCTTGTTTCAGTAGCTATTATCAATAGCTAGTTTCACTGCTATTCCTTCAAGTTACTCAAAAGGAGATTTTGACCAATGTTTGTGATATTTTGCTTGTTATATGCTTCACTTCAAGCAAAGAGCTTAATGTACATGTTGGGTCATAGGCTGGACTTGGTGATCTTGGAGGTCTTTTCCGGCCTCTGTGGTTCTGTGACATACATTTTGGGCTTTCATATTTATATGTGCCTTCCTCCTCATGGAAGGTCAGTATTAGGGTTTTTTCTTTCTGCAGTTGAGATTTTCACAGAATGCTGAATTGTCTTTATAATCTCTAAATATAGAGGTCCTCCCCACAACTCCTACAGAACCTGCTGGGAAGTCCTGTGTCGTTCTCTTTGAAACTGACCTGTGAAAGTGTCTACCAACTGCAGGTTCTGCAAAGAACAGCACCTCTAATAAACAGATGGTTTATTAGCTTTAATATTAGGCACTGAGCCAGTTCACGTAATACACTGCCAATTTTTTTCAACCTTAATGGCTTCACTGCTTGCCTTTTACAGCAAAAGGCTCCTTTTTCCACCCATGCCGAGACTCCCTCTGTTCCTGTCTATTTCATTTTATTGCAACTCGTATTTTTAGCTCATTTCCATATTGGTAACTCCTCTCTGTATAAAACCTTTGACTCACTATGTCTACATTGCACATTTCAGACCTGGGGGTGGGGGTAACAGTTTTTGCCTTAACTCTTCTGCTCTCACTCTTGCTTCACCTTTGCTTTCTGAGACAAGTGAGATTAGATACAGAATTTTTCTTGCTCTTTCCCTCCATCCTCCTGTGTATTTCTATCCAGCCTTTCTGCATGATGGCCAGCCTGGGTACAAGCACTATATTTAAAGGAGAACAATCTCCTGTTTTTTTTCAAACCTAGACAAACTTGCCACATCTGTTCCAGGCTGAGCCCTAACAATTCATCTGTGATTTTATCTCTAGTGCTGCTGGTCTGCATGGCTCCAACAAACTGCTGGTTGAATTAGGAGGTATTTCACCACTCTGCAGTACTCTAGTGATGGTTCAAGTTCCTCTCCCTCCTCTTGGGAAAGGATAAAATACAGGATGACCTAGTAGGACTTAGTCAGAAGAAAGCAAGCAGCAATGAGTTCCTGTTTGGTGGCAATTTAAAAAAAAAGGAGTGTGTGTCAGACTGAAAGCATCCTCTTGAGTTTAATGAGATTATGCCCTCTGCTGCATGCTGGAGCACAATTCTTACTACCATTGAAAAGGTTTCCCCTCCACCCACAGCAGGACTTTTGCTCAGGCAGGTGGACAACAAGGCCCGAGGACCGCATGTGGGCACTTACGTCTGTGGAAGCTCAAAGCTGAATGCATATTCGTGCCTTCCAGAATGGATGGTGTGAAGGCCTTCTTCTGAGTTGTCATCATCTAGAAGGGAAAAACATCAATATACTATTCTACCTGCACACATCTGATACATGACCGTTTTTTCCTTCCAGAATAAAAGTGATTTACACACTCTTCAGAGTGCTTTAAGAACATGGTGGCCCAGAAACAAGGGTCTATGGACTCTGTATTAACTGCTAGATGAAGGGACAAATCTTCCCTAAAGAAGGGTAGGTAAGACTGCCAGATTGACTTTACAGAGAAGCAGACATTAGCTTGCTTTCATTTATAATCCTGCCTCTGAACACTGACACAGCTGCAATGATGCCATTTCAAGGCCTGACTTTAAAGAACTGTAATGGAAATCACACTTTACATTGACACCTAGTTAAAACAAAATAGAAATGGCTCTTTAACAGCATTAAGAGACCTGCACGAAGTCTGACGTGCAAGATTAAATTTAGTAATTCAGCTTCCCTCTATCTACTGCCTTGTTAACAGTGTACAGAAATAAACAACCAAAAATACTTAAAAGAAAGACCCCAAAGGGTATAGAAGCACCACACAAATTGAGACACAGAAGATGGCAAGATGCCTGATTAACACTGTCTAGAGCCAAATCCTTAAGTTTTTGCTACGTTATCCCTATCTTGCTTCAACAGCAAGACCCAAATATTTGATGGTACCACCCAGAAAGCTGACCTTTGTTCATGGCCGTAATTAAACATATGATTTTAAATGCTGCAATGCATCTGCAGTTTGTTATGATGTAATTACCATAAAACCTGGGAAAACACCGCTGACTTCATCAAAATGGAAAATTAAAAGAAAAAGTAACTGAGCATAAAAAGAGCTGGAATACTAAAAGGGAATATAACAAGACAATGCGAAAGGCAACCGCTTGTATTTAATGGTGTGAAGCATTAATGGAAGAAGGCAGGCACAGGGAAGGGTTAAGTTCCCACTGTCCTACAGANCTTTTCTGCCAGCTCAGCAGTCCCGTCGCGGCGGAGCTGTGGTAAACAAGTGCTGAGCTGTCAATCAGCGGCCAGGCTAGAACAGGAGCCGACCGGCCTAAACCGGTGCGAGCGGATCCCCAGCCAGCGGCTCATATACATACGGTATACGTTACACCCGCCGCATTCGCTCAGCAGCTCCGCTCCGCGACGGCTGAGGNATCTTGCTTCAACAGCAAGACCCAAATATTTGATGGTACCACCCAGAAAGCTGACCTTTGTTCATGGCCGTAATTAAACATATGATTTTAAATGCTGCAATGCATCTGCAGTTTGTTATGATGTAATTACCATAAAACCTGGGAAAACACCGCTGACTTCATCAAAATGGAAAATTAAAAGAAAAAGTAACTGAGCATAAAAAGAGCTGGAATACTAAAAGGGAATATAACAAGACAATGCGAAAGGCAACCGCTTGTATTTAATGGTGTGAAGCATTAATGGAAGAAGGCAGGCACAGGGAAGGGTTAAGTTCCCACTGTCCTACAGAAGCACACCACAAACGCTGAAAAATCTTTTAGTGAGCCAGTAAAAAAAAATAAAAAATCCCCCCACCAGTAAGCTACGGAGAAAAACAAAACCCACACCTTCACCACGCCGCACGCCGACACAAACACCAGAAAGACGCACCAANGAGGGGGAGCCAGAGGAGGGGGCAATAGGGACGTGACTGGCTACAGGACGTCCCCCTCTCTCAGAAAAAGGGCTTCCCTCCCGCGCCATTTTCCTCAGGGGAGCGTCCCCACCCCGCCTCACCGCGGGGGGCTGCCGGCGGAGCCGGCTGCAGGCGAGTGGAACCTGCTCCCTTTACCCCCGCGGTCAGAGACCCCACCAATCAGCGCCTGGCATCGCCTTAGCAACAAGGCCAACAAACGCCGGCTGGCCAATCTGAGTGCGGCAGGGGGCGGGGCATCGGACCGCCAGCTCTGGAGAGCCGCGCTCGAGGCAGTCATTGAGAAGCGGCTGTGGGCGCCGGCACCAGCAGGGGTGACCCGACCCATCTACTCCCACCACCTCCTCCGTTCTCTCTCCCTTATTTTTTAACCCCACGTACACCTCTACACACACCAGCGGGCCTAATTCCCCCGCCACGGCGTGTCTGCACGCCCCGTTACCCACGACCCAATGGTGGGTGAAGTTTCGGTCTGGAGAGCGATTTCTCAGGCGGTACGTAAAAAGGGAGAGTTGGAGCCGCCAAGCCACCTCGTTAGCGAGCTATGCACAAGGCACTACTTAAAAACCCCAGTGCTAACTGCAGAAGTGCTTGGTAATGGGCTCAGTGCCGTCTTGCAGTCAGAGTTCTCCAAAAATCAATCTCTCTCAAAAAAAAAAAAGGGCAAAAAAAGCCAAAAAGGGGAGACTATCCCAACCCTGCAGTGAATATGATGCATACTTTAAAAAAAGCCCCCCAAAATTACATAACCGGTTTTTAACATTTTCCTGTGCTAGGGAATTAAGTCATCGCCACCACCTGACGCGTGCGGCCAATCTGCGCGGAGCAGGCGGTACCCCCCCACTCCCTCCCTCCCCGACCGGTCCCAAACAGGATTGAACCGCTTTGAACAAAGGCTGCGAACTTCGGGGTAAAAAAAAAAAATAAAAAATCCCCACACTCATCCCCAGGCCCCATAGCCCAGATTTTGCCGGTGTGGCAGACAACACTCCCTGTCCAGCAGCCCACAGTGGTGGGGAGCAGGAGGTCGTCCTTGTCTCCCCACTTGTGGGAGAGATGCTCCCATCACGCACCCCCTTTCTCCTTGCTCCCCATCAGGACATATCTTTACATCGGGGTGTCTCCAACCGTTCCAAAACGGAATTTTATCAGTTTACCGGATGGGGTCTGTATATAGATAGATACATAATAAATTATTACACGTGGAGTGGTGATGGCATATGTCAAAATAAGCCACGGGGAATCTTTTATCTGCCAATAATGAGACATCCTTTCAAGAAAAAGGATGACAGAAAAGCAGCACCCTGACATTTCAAAAAGTATTTTTTTCTGTGCTTTAATCGTGTTTCCAGAGGCTGCCAATGAAGTCGTTTATTGCCTATCTGGCTTCGATTCCATAGGCATTTTCCCCACTGAGGAAAAAAATATAGCTACTCTCACCAAAACCGAAAAAAATAATTACGCATTTTAAACACTAAGATATGAATATATGGCTGTGTAAAAGGGCAGGTAGTTTAGTGCAGCCCTGCTTAAGAACACTCTGCTGATGCATCTCCTGCAGCTCTAACATCCATCACCTCGGTAGGACCCTCGGCGTGCCCCTCAGCGTGCCTTATTCCTCCACCAACCGCATCCATTCAAGTGAAAAATGGATACAACAGGGACCATACCAAAATGGACCCTTTCCCTCTCCAAAAAAAACAGGTATTATGAAGGCAAACCCTCACCTCTCTCGTGGCCGACCAGGATGTCCTTATGGTTGAAGTACTCCACTTCTTCAGTGTAGTTCTGGGTATAGGCAGTGTTGGATCCAGCATTTCTCGACTCAGTCCAACGCACTTTCGCGTGTCCCCTTGCGTGGATTTTAAGGGATTTCACTCTAATTTCCCCAGTTACTTCTAAACTGACCCTTCCTGAGACCGTGTCCCCGCTGGAGTACACGGGGACATTGCTGTCATTCAGACAGTCGAAGCTTATCGCCAAACTCTTCACCTTCCCCAGCACCATATTGTTACAGCAAAGTGTAGAAAAATATAGACTGTAAGAAAATAAAAGAAGGGAAAAAAAAGGCAAAAAAATTATCCCCAACAATAAAAGCCCCCAAATATCCCCTCAAGTAAAGAAGCGAAGGTGGCAGCACGGAGCCTACAACCGGCTCATGAGGACGGCGGGGGAGCCCCGGCCCCAGCCCTACCGGCGCTGGGTCGGGACAACAACCGCCACCACCACGCTCTCCCCACAAAAGCGCTGCTCGCTTCACCCCCGGACCCGTCTTATAAGCCCGCTGACAAACAAGGCGCATGCGAGGCCCCTCCTTCCCGCCACTGACCCGCCTTTCCGCCGCTGACTGAGGGGCGGGGGGAGGCAGCTCCTCGACCGGGCAAGCTGTGGAGCGTGTTTGGGTGCGTGTTTTTGTCTGCTGTTTGGTTTGTTTGTGGTTTGTGTTTTTTTTTTTCATCGATCAATTAATTAATTAATTAACGCATCGTTTCATGGGTTTATCGTGGCTGTTTGGTTATTGAGAGCTGCATTGGTAATTTGTGCAGTTTTCTCCAGTGATACAAGGTTTTCCAGTGAGGTGTGAGCGGAGGGATTTCTCCCCTTTGAGAGATTTCACCTGCAGTGCTGGGTCTAGCTCTGCAGTTCTGAGCACAGGAGAGACATGGACCTGGTGGAGCATATCCAGAAGAGGCCACAACAGCGATCCAAGGGCACACACATCTTTGATGTGAGGACAGATTGAGAGAGCTGGAGTTGTTCATCCTGGAGAAGAGAAGGCTCTGGAGACATTCTTACAGTCTTCCAGTACTTAAAGGGACCTATCAGAAAGATAGTGACAGATATTTTATCAGGGTCTGTTACAAAGGGACAAAGGATGATGGTTTTATACTAAAGGAGGAAAGATTTGGACTAGATAAAAGGAAATTCTTTAAACTGAGAGTTGTGAGACCCTGGCCCAGGCTGGCCAGAGAAGTGGTAGATGTCCCATCCCTGGAACTATTTCAGGTCAAGTTGTTTGGAACTGTGAACAACATGATATATTTGCAGATGTCCCTACTGACTGCAGGAAGGTTGCACTACATGACCCTGAAAGGTCCAATCCAAACTCTTTTGTGCTGCTAGGATTCTATGTGTGATGGTGGTGGGTAACCTTCCCAAAGTTCCTGTGCTTTGGGGATTTGCACAGAGGCACACCACTAAATGTTTCAACCAGCAGTTAAGTTTTCTGAGCATGTGCCTATATTTACTGGTTTTCTGAAGAAAAAAAAGGAATTCATATTTCCCCTGAACTGACACCTGCTGTCAGTTTTTTATGATAGGAGATATTTGTCTCTATCCTTTGGGTTCGTTAGGACTTTTTATGGTTTTGCACCATCTTGTGGTAAACTTTCATACTTCTTTGTATCATAGTATCATTTAGATCGGAGGACACCTGTAAGAGCATTAAGCCCATCCATAAAATCTATCTTGCTAGAGAAGAACAGAAGTATTTTAATGCCCCTCCT
This sequence comes from Bucco capensis, assembly GCA_013396975.1. Lineage (NCBI taxonomy): Eukaryota > Metazoa > Chordata > Aves > Piciformes > Bucconidae > Bucco > Bucco capensis. Next base: position 43,637 of record VWZO01014079.1, read on the forward strand.
GCTGATGCTTTTCCTGTTCCTCTCAAGTCTTTAGATTCCATTGTTCTCATATATGTTTGTTTCCACCTTTTTCCTCCTATATATAATTTAGAGGTTAACTGTGTCCTCCACAGGTCTTATAAAACACCACTCCATGGTCTGCAGTTGCTGTAGGATGTTCAAAAGATGGCGGCCAGATGGGACACAGCTTCCATCCACAGGGCTCAGGCCTCATAGTTCCAGTCCTCCCAGTTCTGGGTTGGTTGTCGCCATCCACTTTTCTCAAGGCGAGTCTGTAGAGACAACGAAGAAGAGAACATCAGTTGCCTTTTCCGGGAAGCTGAAGACACAAATCTTGCTAGCCCATTAGATATTAATGTGCATTTTTCTGGTATCTATGTAGATAAAGAAGGGGACCTTCCTACATTATTGGGGCATAATGTGTGCTCATTATTTTCCTGATAATGTGTATACTGGTTGTATTTGCTTCTCAGTACAAGAAGAGGCATTAGTGTGTGTCCAAAGAAGGGCAATGAGGCTGCTGAGGAGTCTAGAGAACAAGCCTTCTAAGAAGCAGCTGAGGGAAGTGTGGATGGATAGTCTGAAGAAGACGAGGCTCAGGGGAGACCTTATCTCTCTCTACCACTCCCTGAGAGGAGGTTG
>VWZO01014081.1:5536-21353 GCA_013396975.1 Bucco capensis
AAAAAAAAAGAAGAGAAAATCCTAAGTGCAAAATGAAAGGCCCAAAATAAATGGCTATAAGAAAAGGCAGGGTTAAGAGTATGAACAATGAGAAGGATAGAAAAAAATGGTAAGAATAATTTTACTTTTTTGAAGAAAAAAGAGATGGTTGAGAAATAAAGTGATGGGCTCTCATGAGGTCAGCAGCATTGGCTGTACTCATTACAGCTGTTTTCTATTCTAGAAAACTTCCCATGTCTTCATTGATGGATGATAAGCAGTGCACATTTTATGCTAGCTCACTGTGACGTGAAAGAGTAGCATTGCTCAGCCTCCATGCTAGGGCAGTTTAAAGCCAGAACAAGTTGTTATATTTAGAAGACAAAGGAATCTATGTATTCAGCCAGGACACATGCCAGGGTTGGCCAAGCATCCTGGAGCACCAGTGTCCTTGATGTAGTTAGCAGATCTTTAGACCTCAATGAAAAAATATGTCTGCCAAGTTTTAAACGCATTCCAAAAAAATTGGGAGAAAAAAAATGTCATGGTCACAGTAAAAATATGTCAAAATATATGCCTCCTGACATATATAAGACTGTGCAGATGAAAAAATGAAAATAAAATACACTGGATTTGAGTTTATTTCTTCCTCCATTTGTTGCTTTGCTGGGTGTATTAATTGCAGCAGTTAATTTGTAATATCCATTTATTTAAACACACTATATGTAATCATGTATCTGTAACTGTGTGAGCAGTTAGCAAGTATAATATAAACTAGAACATCTAAATGTCTGTCGAGCAAAGCGCATCTGGCATTTGGTGTCTTAAACACATTAAACAAGACAGAGGCACTAGGTTTTAAAGTACCTAAAAAACCTTCAACCAGCTTGTTGCTTCTCATGGTAATTAAAAGGACATTAATTCTTTATTTCTTCAGCAAATTAAGACTTAAAGTAGGTCTATCCTGGTCTGGGTTAGAACAATACTAATTCTATTCAGTGATTTTTCTTCTTAGCTAAGTCTCTTCTAAGTATCCTCACTTTCTGAAATTAATTACATGTTTTTGCAGACAGTGCCTCTTTCTAGCAATGATAATGCTTGATGTTTCTACTTAGTACCCAGGATTGGTACACAGACTACAGTCACTGCTAAATCCTGTGTACCACATCGGGAGTGCAGAGTAGAAGGCTGCACCTGTGGGGAGGAGCATTCAGATCAGGTGACCGAAAGCTGACCAACTAGGTATTCCGTTCCATATACATCACATTCAGTATAAAGCTGAAGGATCATGAGGGTCAAGCTCTCTTCTTCAATGGCCAGCTTCCAAGGAGGACTCTGTCCATTCTGCCTTTGATGCCAGCCCTGAATCCAGCTCCTGAATCCAATTCCCATATGCTGGTGAATCCAGTCTGGGACTTCCACAGTGTCTGCCCAACAGCATCAGTGGTGATGATGACATAACTGCCGTCAGGGAGATTGGGTTCAACATTGTTTTTGTGTATATTTGGATATATTTCTTTTTGTTGTTACTATTTTCATTAAAGTAGTTTTAGTTTTCTTTGTCAGTCCACAAGTCTCTCTCCTTTACTCCCTTTCTCTTCCCCTTGCCCCATTGGGAAGGGACAATGATTAACAGAGGATGCCTGTTACTTGTTTAGTGGCCAGCCCAGCCCTAACCCTTGATAAGGTCATTTATATTTTAATGAGCAAACCTATCCAATATCAGATTTTCTACATACATTTCATTGTGATTTGTGATGTTGACCTCATTAATGTTTACAAATATAAGGACGAGAGAGCCAGGCTCTTCTCAGTGTCATCCAATATTAGGACAAGAGGGAATGGGAGCAAGTTGGACCACAGGAGGTTTAATATTAACATGAGAAAAAACTTCTTTGCAGTGAGGGTGACAGAGCACTGGAAAAGGCTGCCCAGGAGGGTTGTGGAGTCTCCTTCTCTGGAGACATTCAAGAGCCACCTGGATGCATTCCTGTGTGACCTTGTCTAGGTGATCCTGCTCTGGCAGGGGCGTTGGACTAGATGATCTTTCCAGGTCCCTTCCAACACCTAACATTCTGTGATTCTATGATTCTGTGATCTGTACTGCACTATGACCAAAAAAAGGAAAAAAAAAACAACAAACAACAAACAACTAGGGCTAATTGGAGTCACAAATAGGAAAGTATTAACTTACAAAAGATTTCTGCTCTAGGAAAATGAAAACTGTGATGATACACCATTGACAGATGTCCTTGGAAGGAAGGTGTCTAGACAGAGTTAATTAGAATAATGGAAGGATATGAGAATAAAGGTCTGTAAAAATATATTGCTTATACTTGTATGTCAACTCATAAAAGGAAAAGCAGACAACTGGACTTTGGGGGTGCTATGAACTGCAAAGAGATTATAGCCTAACAGTTGACACTTTGTCCAAATGGATGATTTTTGTGATGGATTTTTAGACAAATCCTGTTTCTGTGGCTGTCAAAAATATTTCAGACAATCTCAGAATCGTCCATTTTATCTCCAAAAGAATATTACTTTCCAGAGTAAGAACTAGATGGGAAGAGGAAATGGGGGGGTGGGGATATCCGATTGAAGAAAATATTTTGTTCACTTAAAACTGGTAAGACTTTGTGATGAAGGGGTTTAGGTGGCTTGCAAGGGACTCCATTTTTGTTTTTTCAACAGATTGAAAACAAGATTTTTTGTGTATATTAGATGTTTTCATATCAAGGACCATAAAGGCCTATAATATTGCTTTTAAAAAAATTATATGTGATATCACAATCTCGAGAGCTTGTGTTTCAAACAAAATGCTGAGTTTTATGAGAAATTTTAAAAGGAACAAAATCTTGGCATTTGGAATGCTGCAAACATATAAGCTTTAATATGTTTCCTTGCAAGAAACATACCCTACCACAAACAAATCCATCTGTTCTCCCTGGAAATTACTAAAAGAAATGGATGACTGATATATGCAATGACCTTAAGAGTATGTCTAAAAATCACATTATCAGTTAGGTATGATGATGTGACCTAACTGTACATTAGGACTGTAGCCCAATCCTATTTTCACAGTATGCTTTATGCAGTTCTCCATTATTTTCTTGCTTCATCAGGTTGAGTTGGTGAGTGTTTGGCTTTCCTTTCTTTCTTCTCTTTCACCATCTTGGGCATTCCATGATGCCAAGGAACAGAAAGTAAATTCACCCAAAATAATTCAGACTACATTATAAAAGCACCAGACAGGCAACCTGACAGCTTCTGGAATTTGTCACATCTCTTTGTGGTACTACATTATGTTGTATAGCTTAGACAATCCAGACTACCTAGGAGGCATCCTAATTTAGTAACACATTGTACACTTGTTCTCCATCTGTATTTGTGTGCTTGTGTATATTATCCCTACATTAACAATCATTTCTGTTTTCACTTTCCTGTGCTCTGAAGTTCAGTAACATATGATGAGAAAAATAGACTGATTTAGTCAGTTATCCTTCTATTGTTAATAATTAAACTATTAATTATTATAATTAATACTTTAATCTAATTAAAGGTCTTACCACAACCAAATGCTAGTTTTAATAGGCTTCATACAAAAATTCCATGTAAAATGTCAGTTCTTACAAAAACAAAACAATACTTTGGAGCCAAGGTCATGGAAGACAAAATAATGGTAATTACCTGATGGAATTTTGTCTCAGGTTTATAAGTTCTGTAATGTGATGGGGAGTGGCTTGTTCCCATAAACAATCATTTACTGATCCATATTCACTAATTAGTTATTGTAAAAAGAGAGTATATTGGCCAAAACTTTTTTTTAATTTTTCACAATTACTTAAAATACATTGGAAACAAAATCTTGTCAAGGAAATTATCACAGCCTTTTACACTTTTGCTTTTCTGTTCTCAGCTGTCTCACTTTAAAGACTCAGAAGTGCAAAGAAAACAAAGTAGTGCATTTAAGCAGTGTGCAAATGCTCAATGTTTATAGAAAGACCTTAAATATAAATTTTATAACAAGTTCCACCTTAAATCCGTACACAGCATTTGGAAATAGGTCAGCACTGAGCATCTTGTTGTTTGATGAAATAATGCAAATCTGTTTCCAAAGTAACCAATACCATTCTCTATTAATGTCTGCCGTGCTTCCACCTGTTTTGAGGTGAATGCTTTTTACATTTCCTGAGATACAGTTTGAACTTTGCACACATCACATGCTGCTTTCTTTCCACTGTGACAAAGGAGGCAACAAAAGTATATAGGAGGTGGTTAACAAACTGCTAAGGCAGATGTCTCAGTAGTACATTTTTAGAGGAATTGTAAGTGATCATAGAACCATAGAACAATCCGAGTTGGAAGGGACCCACAAGGATCATCAAGTCCAACTCCCATTAGACACAGGACAAAAACCCCAAGATCACACGAGGTGACTAAGGGCATTGTCCAAGCGTCTCTTAAACTCCGCAAGATTTGGAGCCATGAACACCTCCCTGGGGAGCCTAACATCACTTGAACAAAACAGCTATTAAAGGAAAGGCATATTAATTTTGGATGAATTCCTGGGTACCTGAACGTCAGGTCACTGTAGTCCCCTTTGTTCTCTGCTCTGCACAGAGGCTAGAAAGGATACTCTGTTTTACACAAAGTAATGAGAATGTGTCAATAGAGGCAAGTGAAATTCAATAATATCAGCTGATGCATAAATTGCTATCTTCTCTGTTGCATTTGGTAGTTGCTCCCCACATCTGATAATAGCACATAAAGGCAGAACTCTTACTTCAGAGAGTTCTCTTCATAGATTCCACACACTCCTATATACATTTAATTATTTTATATAAAAGGTCCAGAAGTTGTTTTTTTTTTTCTTAAAATTATTTTTTTCTATTGAGACGGCGAGCCTTTGGGGTTACTGGAACACAAGATGCGTGGCAGAAGATTGAAGGAGAGCACAAAGGAGTACAGAGAGTGGAGGAAGGCAATGAAAAAAAGGCTTGCAAAAATATTTTCTTTTATCTGGAAAAAAAAAAAGCATGGACATTAAAGACATGCCTAATGTCCTTAAGGACATTCTGAATGTTGTCAGTATTTTATAGAAAGCATGTCCAATTATAATTTATTTTGGTTTTGGATTATTTAAATATTGACCATACCACCAATTTAGAATTTCCTAAATGGGTCTCACAGTACATTAAATCAGAGCAATGGCTGCAAAACAAAAACTGCTTCTGCTCTGATGCAACAGGATATGTATCAAAACTATATCTCACTTTTATAAGAGGACTTACTAATGATATAAAAATTCAAAAGTAATGCTCTAGATCTACTAATCTATTACTTACGTAATCCAATAATATTAATGAAATAATGTCTAACTGCCTTCACGATATACTTCCCCTGCAGTCTGATAACACTATTGGTTTAGCTTTGGAAAATTTAATTTGCTATCTGAGAAGTGACCATTGGTATCACTTAGATAAATCATCTTAACTAAGGATACTAACTGTGACAGACAGTGTCTCAAATAAAAGAAAAAGTTGAATCATCAAATAAAATTCTCCCAAGGCGACTGCAACTGTATATGAAGGAATACAGTGTTGTTCAGATCTTCATGCCTTACAACTTCATTTGTAACCACAAGTATCAGATTAATCTTTAGTTTGAGAGGGTGTTTCAATTAGTCTTCTGTTGACAGAATCAGGAGAAAAAAGTCACTGTCATGAGTAAACTTCAAGGCTTGCAATTGCTTTGGGTAACTCACATGGAGGTGACTTTCAGAAGAATTTCCGTATGTAATGGAAGTTCTGCAGAGTCTTAGTGAAGGATTTATGCTTCAAGGAGAAGCAGTGAAATGGATTCATGTTTCTTCTATAAAAGTCATCACTGTTTCACTAATTGCCTCTTCTGAAAAATGTCATAATAATCAGTATAAAACGTATCATAGGTTGTTTCTACCTACATCACCAGGAAAGCAAAATGCATCCTTTATACATGGGCATATTTATTTTTAAAGTATTTATTTTACAATATTCCTTAATTAAGGTTGTTGATATAGCTGTATCCTGTTTAGGTCTTTTTTAATAGCCTTTAATGTTTTGTCACAAGGAAGACTTACTATGGAAGACTGCTTATTGATCATACACAAGTTTCAGAACATGCACTTCATGTTCGGTAAAGTCCTACTTAGTTTTGGAGCTTGTCAGTAAATGTTTGTCTTGGTAATTGCTCAAGTCACTGCTGGATTTTTGTATTTGTAGTCTCCAGTTAATTTTCTCTATCTTTTCTTATCTGTCATCTTCAACCTCTTAAAAGTCTGTTTACTTTCTACATATATTGCGTATTAATCAATGTTAATTTAAGCAATATGCTCAGTTACTTATAATAGAATCAGTCTCTCCTAACTTTAAATTATGGGTATAAATCAGTCACCACAGCTCTATAATGAAAGAAGAGAAGTGAAAACCTGGGAGGGGAAATTTATCTATGAAACTTCCACAGTCATTGTACAGTGGAATCAACTGTTCTCTGACAGGTCCTGTGCCTTTGTTTTGACTACAAAAAGATCCAAAGTAACTGACTTAAAGTGGATGCCTAGGCTTTCAGAGGCTGAATCCTAGCCTTGCTGTATTTTGGTTTTGGACTTGGTTTTTGGTTCTGCCGAAATATGTTACATCAAAATAGTGATTTCAAAATATCAGCTTCCTACAGATCTGTTTTACGCATTTGTCTTTTCCCTAATTCTTTGCATAGTAAGTAGAATCACTCATAGGATCAAAACTGAAAAACAGCGAGGTTTTTGCACAAAAATTGTTACAAATATTTATAACAGGAAGGGTTGGAAAGCTGGGGGGAAAAAAGGGAGAGGGAAAAAAAGCATACTTGGTCTACTTAGGCAAACTTTCAATCCAAAGGACCTTCTCCCGCTATGTCATTTATTTTCTGTAAACTATCCTAAAAGTATTGTGTTTCTCTGATTCCGTTAGCTAGCTATGTGATACAGGTAAAGGTGGCACTAACTTCATGTCTTCTAGCTCTTTTTTCATTGCAAGTTGTTCAAGCTCCCCTTCCTAACTTCTTCAGAGAACATCAGGTTTCTGCTGTGTATGAACTCAAGGATTTTTAAATAGCCTGTTCTAACAAGCTGCAATTATTTGCTAACTTGTACTCTCACTGCTTTGTCTTGTTGTAAGAACTGCTTGGCTATGGGAGGATTAGAAGCATCCCTGTATCTACACTGATCAGAAGGCCTTGATTTACTTAGTGCTATACCCAAGCAGACATCTCCACTTTGTCTATGGCAATCATTACTGGATTTAATGGGAAAAAATTTATAGTGAGCATGAAGAATAGAATTAGTTTCATGTAAAAGGCTGAGGTATGGAAAAAATGTTTTTAAATATCTTTTCTTGACACCTGCAATTTTGTAAGTTTTACATGCTTTTTTTCTCATATGCCCTAAACTGGCCATAACCCTGGCTTGCAGTTTAGACCCCTGAAGCCCCAGAGCAGGCTTTCACCCAAGTACCAGGCAGCTGTAGTCTACTCAGATTTTCATTCCTCTATACATTTAAAAAATAACTGAACAGTTCTGCAGAATGATTATGAAATGCTTCTGTCAGTGAAACTAGGAAATTCACTTGTCTGAATCAAAAGGTAATTGTAAATTAAGCTTTTATTTGTTTTAGTTACTTAGGACACTCACAGTTCACAGGACATAGAATTTCCAATTATCAAATCATACAGTATGCTTTTTCTCAAGTCTTGTTTATATCTTAAGGCTTTTTTTATTTACACTTTTCTGTGCCAGAGTGACTAGAACTGAGCATCTTATTCCAACCAAGGTTCTGCAAACGATTTACGTGTTGGACTTGTTGGGTACTTTTCTGATGAAGATCAGATGAAACTATACAATTGATAAAATGGCCATGTGTCATTAAGAACAAGTGGAAGAACCAGTAAAAATTCCTGTTTTGACATAAGGTAGTTAAAAAGATGAAAATTTCTACTCTTTATATATATATACTACATACAACATTTTGGAAAAAAAATCATTGTGATTCAGCTGGGATCATGAGATGCTGATGATCTGTAAGGCTGGCACTCACCTGAAAAGATGCCAGCATCTGCCCTGTGCTGGTTACTTTAGGCTCACTTACAGTCAGTGCAGAGAATTGTTTTTTTCTGTCTCATATTTGTCTTATCCTAAAAGAGACATCTATAATAAATTGCATGGTTTGTGCTTGGAAAGTGCCCTTCTCAGTGAGGGAGTCAGCAGTGATTGACCCACAGTCATGGACACTTAAACTGCAAATGTCTCAGGTTAGCAAACAAACAAAAGAACCCCACAAAAGCAAACAGAAAATGTGCTCATCCAAGAAGATGCAATGAGTTCTTTGTGGAGGGATTTCTTTAGGTGAAAGGCTGGTTTATTAGGTTTGCGAACAGTGAGAAAAACTACTATCTCCTATCTGATTTCTATCGTGACCTCAGCTTTGAGCACATTTTCGTGTAACAGAAAACTATATCAAATATATATGTGATACTCTCCTACAAAAATTTGAAAAAAAAAGCCAAAAAACCAAAACTTAAGAGAACTCTGCCTACAAAACCCTAAATTTGACAGATGACCTTGGGCACGGAGAAGTTTTTTAGTGTTATCCTCAGTAGTCTTATGCATGCAGCTACCATTTTGCTTGGTTATTTAAATGTTGCAGCATATTGAGCACTGGTTTTCATTAAGCAGCTTGCTATGGCACTTGGGTTTTTTCCTAAGTGATTGCCGTTAATTTAGATTTCATTAGAGAGAGGAGTAGTACAGATATCCCTTCTAATATGCTTGTTTTAAATTTATCAACATTGGATTTTATCAGTCATGACTCTGTCCATTCATTTAGATTCCTTTACTCAAGCATAAATTTTTCAGTTGTCTTCCATTCTATCCTAATACAGATTTAGGATAATAATAATAGTAAAAATACTCAGTTTACCTTGTCTTTCAGAATGTTATTTTTTACAGTTTCACAGAAATTGGAGGTATTGTTTCTCTTCTTTCACCAAATTGTTGATTTTCTTTCCTTCTTTGTCTTATGCCTTTTAGCCAGTTCCTGTTCTATGATGATATTTAGTGCTTCTCCTACACTGAATTACTTATGTTGACCACACAAACAGCTGCAATAGCCTGCGATGATACTTCCCTGCCATAACTGTCTGTAGCTGCTCTCCCTTCATATTATCACACGCAGAATCACTGCTATATACAATACTGCAGAACAAAATGTGCCTGCGCCTCAACCAGCTTAGAACCCAGAGCCATAGTTCATCATCAGATAAGCTTATGTGTTGCTAATTATTTAAATATCTGAGAGACATCATGCTTAGTCCATTGCGCTAAAACTCCAGCAGGACAAGAGGAGAGACAACTGGGATTTGTCATGCTCAAATCCTCTAGCTTTTTTAAAAAATTTCAAACATTTTAGTAGTCCAAATAAATTATGTCAACCAAGTGGTTCACAACAAAGATAAAAACAATTGCTGACCTTTATAGAAAACATTTCAGAGTATTTGAGCTGAGTACATTTTTTCCTTCATAGCTTTTGTGCAAAATAACTGTTATTCTCCTTGACCTTGTAGAATTACATATAAAATCCTTGAAAGTATATTAAACATCAAGATTTTATATTCTGTTTTAATTTTATTACCAAAGCCTCTGAACACTATGAATTGTGGCAGGTATTTCATGATGCCTGTAAAGCATCTTACATAATTCTGTTGCTATAGCAGGAACTAGAAGTGACTTTAAGTAGATGCATTTTTTCCTCAGTCCATGCGGTTAGCTGATTTTCTGCCTTTAGCACAGCTGTTTTTTTCTGTGATGAAGAAATTTGTTATGTTATTTATGTTTTTTTTTTTTCATTTACAAATATGCATGCAATGTCCTGCTTCTCTGTAAGCAGTAGAAGCAATCAGGAGCCAGAGGCCTTCATGTCTATTGGTCAAAAAAATTCTCTTGTCTTCCTCCTTCACATACAACTGGTTTTGATTTCCTCATTTGGCTCTATTTTGGCCCCAAGAATGAGACAGCTACAAGCCAATACTATATTTTAATCCCACATGTTTTGCTCTAAGCAGCTATCTGGCTTAGTTCCTGGGCTTTTCCTTCAGTATTTGCAGCTTCCTTTGTTATTGTTAAGTCTGGGGGAGTATGTGGCATACATTATGTGGTTGTGTTAATCATTTACGTGATTTTAAAAAAAATAAGAAATAAAAATCTCTGGCCAAAAAAGTATAAGTAAACATAAGCAGAAGCATAAGGAATAAAGACACAAGGCAACAAAGAGAAACATAGGATACGAGTAAAACAGTAAGAATTAGTATAACTTCACTGACAGCATCCCAGCTAGCTAGTAATTAAATAGAGGCATCACTACACAGATATTTTTTCAGCAAAGTTTTAAAGGGGGATAACATCATACTGCTTTCTACAAAAAAACATCTTGGGAGAATGTGTGAAGGTTACTATTAGAATAATGAAATACACTGGCCATCCGGACATGAGTAAGACACCAGTGGGGTTTGGTGGCATCATGAAAAATGGGAAATGTGTTTAGTATAGAGGTATTCCAGCCAAAAGTAGTAATTTGTGATTTCAGAGAAAGAACAAAAGCTTTCTTCCATTTGTTTTCTTTGGTACTGAAAGAATGAGCCAAATCATGTCAAGGTCACCTCAAGGTCAAATATGTGTATGTCTGCAATCCAAATACCTCAGACTGTGCTGGAGACACTTGGGAAGCACTGAAAACAAGAGGCTTGCAATACTTCTCATGGCTTGTGGAAAACTCAGAAAGAGAGGCATTTAGTGTTTTCATCCATGTAGTATGTCTCTGAAAGGTCAAGTAGAGCATAACTGTATCCATGCCATGTCTGTTCTAATAGACAATCCTAAAAAAGACTTGTAAATCCCTTTGAAGACACTTGAATAACCAGCCTACTCTAGTAGAACTCGGCACACAAATCCAAAGCTCAGGACAGCATGCCTCTGACTTTTAGAAGTCCTTTCTCTGAAAATTATTGTCATTAGCTTTCAAGTGTTGCAGCACAAAATACATGGTTAAAAAAAACAAACCATACCAAACCAACCCCAACCCTGCTAGGATGCTACAGTTAATATCTCTCAGTGAATTATATAGCAATACTTCAAATTAAAAGTGAAAATACTTCTCTTCCCCTCGTCCTCTTTCTGAGAATTAGAAGTTGTGCATTTGCTTTTCCTTTGTCCTTTCTAATCAATGGTATTAAATCTTTTGCTCTTCTCAGTGAGTCCTCAGGATGTCCTCAGCCACCTTACTCCCTCCTATGGATTTATGGTCAACAGTAAGGCTCTTATAAACAAATAGAGGCCAGGTGTGCTGCTACTTGGAGATATATGCTTAACAGGGCAGGCAACACTGACCAGTTTACTACAGATTTCTTAGCTAGACTTCTGCATGTAAGAATTGTGCATGCAGCATACCTGAATTATAATTTTGAGGAAACCTCAAAAAAACATCTTTCAGGTGTCAGGATAAAGGGCATTGTCCTGAGCTTCTTTATACAGTGGTATAGACTTTAACAGTTATACCTGCATTAAAATTTATTGCATGTTCATTTTACAACCCTGAAGATAGATGAGGAACAGAGTTGAATTTTGTATTACTTACCGTTTCCCAGCATGAAGGTTTCATAACATAGGTAATTCATTTGATTGTTGCTATGCTTAATGTAGTTGGCCAGAAAGCTTTGAACTTTACCTAAATATAAGGAAAATCTTCTTTCCTTTGAGGATGTAAGAGCACTGGAACAGGCTGCCCAGAGAGGTTGTTTAGTCTCCTTCTCTGGAGATATTCAAAACTCACCTGGACAAACTCCTCTGCAACTTGATCTGGACAAACCTGCTTTAGCAGGGAAGTTGGACTAGATGATCCCCAGAGGTGCCTTCCAACCCCTACCATTTTGTGATTCTGTGATTCACTGAAGTACAAAAAGCAAGCTGTTCATTTAATCAGCACGTTTAATTCATCCTGCTTTGCATGCTGCACCACACTGTCTTCTTTCCATATAAGGATTCTGTGGTATCTTCCTGCAGCACCCCTGCTTCTCTTCTGAAAGCAGCCAAAGATCGCTTTGTGCGTATTGCTTATATATGCTATAGGCCCAACTCCTTTTCAGTGTGCAATATAGCAGCTATTTCCTTCTCATACATCTCTTCTCTTCAGGTGAGTTCTTTATATTCAAGGTTTGGGGTTTTTTTTTTCACACTGACTTAAAGCATGTTCTTAATTTATCTTGGTTTTGAATGTTTATTTTTGCTCTGCATGACTAAGTGGGAAGTGAATCAGCAAGCTGGTTGTGTTAAGGGTTTGTATAATTTATAGATGTCTTCTGTCTAAAGACATCTCTTTTTGTTTAATACTGGTTATTCACCATGTTTCTCTTTAAGCTGTCATTGTTTAGAATCCAATGAGGGTTTTCTAATGCCATGCAAAAAAAAAATTAAAAAAACCTTCAAGGCAAAATTGAAGAAAGGGAGCAAAGATTTTCTCATTTAGTAATCATATTATATTAATAAAAATATGGCATCTTTGTTCTGGGCTTTAGTCGGATTGGGGAATATTTCTTTTTCTCTCAGACTCCCTCACTCATGCATGATATGTAAATATGTAACATGCAATTTATGACAAATTAATAGGATCCCTTGTGTCACTTTCAGTGGTCTCTATTTTTAATCTGATTTACTTTCTTATTCTAAATTATTTAAGGGCAATGTGGTGCTTTAGCCTTCATAGATTATACACAACAAATGTTAGAAAAGGTATTCGATTATCCCTTAGCATCTGTTCGTGCATACCCTACTTTACTTAACTGGTTTGGTTTCAGATCACTCATAATTTTTTTCTCAGTCACATCATGTCTTCTTTCTAAGTCCTTCCTCTGCCAGATGACCAGGGGTCAGAAGTTAAAATTTGTTTATTGAATGATTATTCCATCCAGAACTTCTGTGATAAATGGGAAAAGAGAATATAGGTTTAAACCTTGTTGCCCATGTTCTCTTCCCTATTTCTGTGTAGAAGACTGAAGGTATTGACGTTCATGGTCATGGGATTGCCATGCATTACGCCTATAGCACAATCCCTATGTCTCTGGAAGGTCTCTCCTTGATCACAGAATCATAGAATCATAGAATGGCCCAGATTGGAAGGGACCTTAAAGATCATCTAGTTCCAACCCCCCTGCCATGGGCAGGGATGCCACACACTAGACCAGGTTGCCCAGGGACACGTCCAGCCTGGCCTTGAACACTGCCAGGGATGGGGCATCCACAACCTCTCTGGACAACCTGTTCCAGTGCCTAACCTCCCTCTGGGTAAAGAACTTCCTTCTAATCTCCAATCTAAATTTCCCTTCCTTCAGTTTATAACCATTCCCCTTTGTCCTGTTACAATCTGACCAGCTGAAAAGTCTCTCCCCATCTATTTCATAATCCCGCTTTAGATACTGAAAGACAACTATAAAATTCCCTCAAAGCCTTCTCTTTTCCAGGTTGAATAACCCCAACTCATTCAGCCTATCCTCATAGGGGAGGTTCTCTAGTTCATTAATCATCTTTGTGGCCCTCCTCTGGACTCGTTCCAACAGGTCCACATCTTTTTTATGATGAAGACCCTAGAACTGGATGCAGTACACCAGGTGGGGTCTCACAAGGGCAGAGTAGAGAGGTAGAATCACCTCCCTAGATCTGCTGCTCATGCCTCTCCTGATGCAACCCAGGATGCGGTTGGCTTTCTGGGCCAACCTGGGTGGGTATACATTGCTGGCTCATATCCAGCTTTTCATCTATCGTGACCTCCAAGTCCTTCTCTGCATGGCTGCTTACAATGAGTTCCTCACCCAACCTGTACTCATATCTAGGATTACTCCTACCGAGATGCAGTACCTTACACTTACACTTATTAAACTTCATTTTATTCTCATGGGCCTACATTTCAAGTTTATCCAGGTCCCTCTGGATGGCATCCCGCCCTTCTGGCCCATCAACCACACCACTCAGCTTCGTGTCATCTGCAAACTTGCTGAGGGTGCACTCAATATCCATGTCTAGGTCATTAATGATGACATTGAAGAGCAGCAGTCCCAAGACAGAGCCCTGAGGGACACCACTCGTCACTGATCTCCACCTGGACAAAGAGCCATTGACCACAACTCTCACATTGCATCCATCCAGCCAGTTTCTTATCCACCAAACAGTCCACCCATCAAATCCATATCTCTCCAATTTTGAGATAAGGATGTAATGGGGGACTGAATCAAAGGCCTTACAAAAGTCCAAGTAGATGACATCAGTCGGTCTTCTCTCATCAAGTGCTGCAATCACTCCATCTTAGAAGGCCACCAGATTGGTCAGGCATGATTCGCCCTTAGTGAATCTGTGCTGACTTCTTAGAATCGCCTCTTTATCTAGCATTACTTCCATGACTATCCCAGGCATAGAGGTGAGGCTCACCGGCCTATAGTTCCCTGGATCTTCCTTTCTACCCTTTTTAAAAATGGGGGTGATGTTACCCTCCAGTCACCTAGGACTTCACCTGATCTCCACGACTTTCCAAATATGATGAAGAGCAGTCCTGCAACTTCATAAGCCAATTGTCTTAGGACCCTAGGATGTATGCTATCAGGGCCCATAGCCTTGTTCTTATCAAGTTTCAGTAAGTGATCCCGAACCTGTTCTTCATTTACAGTGGCAGGCCCTTCCCTCCCCCAACACTCACCTAGGGCTACCAAATCCTGGTCACTGTGGGAAGTTTGGCTGCCAGTAAAGACTGAAACAAAGAACTCATTGAGCAGCTCTGCCTTCTCCACATCCTTCATGATTAAATGTCCTTCCTTATTCAACAGAGGGGGAACACTCGCCCTGACCTTCTTTTTCTGATTAATATACATATAGAACCCTTTTTTATTATTTTTTACATCCCTCATCAAATTCAGCTCCAGATCCCCAGGGCATCTGTAGCCCTCAGGAAAAAAGAGCAGTTCAGTTACATTGCCATTCACTCTACTTCTCCTCCAAAACCTCCCATATCTGTGCTTCAAGTTGGCCTTGGATAGAATACATGCATTTTCATGGACTGTCTGTCTGAGAGGTAGTCATCATGTGTGTCCTCAAACATAAGCCATGATGAGACTGAACTTTAAATTTCTTCTCTTTTACTTTTTTTGGTTTTTTTTTTTGTAGACTGTTTATATATCACCTTTGACTTTATCACTGGATGGATTCTACTGGCACTTTTCCAATCAGCAAGTCCATCATCCATAATCCAAAATCTTGCTTACAGAGGACAGAGTCATAGGGCTAACAATGAAGTCCTTATATATTAGATAACAATTTGGAGGTAACATTTTAGCTGTCTTGGGCAAATTTTGAAAAGGATCAATACTGAGACCATAGTAATATTTGTCAGAGCTAGGAACTAACCACTTAAATTCCTTTTGTGACCCTGACCTACAGCTCCCGTGCTTGTAGGGTTATATGAGCTCAGAGCAGCACACATCGTTAAGAAGACAATGAGGTCTAACTGAAATTCAGAGGTTTTATTACTCAGCGATTTTTTCCTCTAGTCCCATCAGATGCTGGCAAAGGCATGTACAAATGATGCCAAGTCTGCTGTAGCTTCCCATTCAAAGGCGAATAGCAGAGACCCCAGTTTCAAATCACAGAATCACAGAATCACCAAGACTGGAAAAGACCCCCAGGATCATCAAGTCCAGCCTATGACCCAATACAACACAACATCTAAACCATGCC